>CM076581.1:957987301-958203367 GCA_034641835.2 Pinus albicaulis | reverse complement strand
ACCTTAAGCTTTTCAAAGACAATATCCATCTTTGTACATATTGGAGAGATCCCTCTCCGGATTCAGGAGGGCTAGATCCTAGAATCACAAAGTTGGTTGAAATGATGTTAACTCTGTGATTGGACTCTCCCAATCTTGCTAATAGGTACGAGAACTACAGGAGGTTCATGGGTGGAAAAAACCACTCTGTGCCATTAATGAAGGGTGGAGGCACTGGGGAATTGACAGTGAATCTGAAACGACGCAGAGATAGGGCTTACCTACATCCTGGCGTAAAACGAAACCAGTCACGACCGTTTACTAGATACATGGCTACGACGGTGTTATCTATCGTGACAGAGACCATCCTCTTTGAAGGCTGTGGAGGACTACATGGATAGATGCATGGTGGAAGAGTGGTTCAATTTGGAGAAACAATGCATGGGGAGATTGTCTGGCGGAAAATGGGTGTGGTGAGTTCGAGATGGATCACACAAAGTGAAGTAAGGGTTGATGGGAGCGTCGAAGTATAAGGCAAGATTTGTTGCCGGGGCTTTCTCCACGGATCGGGATCGGCCCATGAAGAAACATTTTTGCTCGCAGGTATTCTTCCATGGTATCCCTTGCTCTCTCAGCACAGATGGGGTGTCACATTCATCAGATGGATGTGAAGACTGTGTTCCTCAACGAAGTCATTGAGGAGGAGGTGTACATAGAGCAGCCTGAAGGTTTCGAGATCTTCAGCAGTGAGTCGCATGTGTGCCGACTCAAGAGAGCACTGTACGGGCTGAAGCAAGCACCTCGTGCTTGGTACACTCGGATAGACAGCTACTTCACCGGGCTTGGATTCTCCAAGAGTGAGGCGGATCTAAACCTGTACCAGATTGTGGTGGAGGGGAAGTTGTTGATCATCGTACTGTATGTAGATGATCTGATACTAACGAGGGGATGGTAATTGATACACTCATGCAAGGCAGATCCTGCAAAGGAGTTTGAGATGAAGGACTTGGGCCTCCTTCATTATTTCCTGGGATTGTAAATTTGGCAGCGGAAGGGTGGACTATTTGTGTCTCGAGGCAAGTATGCCCGGGAGATACTGGAGAAGTTCAACATGCAAGGTTGCAAGCCTATCGACACTCCTCTTCCTGGTGGTTGGAGGAAAGAGGATGCTACATCAGCAGAGGTAGTGGATGCCACTGTTTATCGACATTTGGTTGGTTTGCTCCTTATAATTTGGAGTGTACAGTAGGACACTATCCTCGCTATTAACCGGCTTTCCTGATTCATGGTTAAGCCTGCAAGCTCTTTGGAAGGTAGGCAAGCATATGGGATATCTCGCGGGGGCATCTGGATATGTTTGTCAATGAATAGTGGGATGGTGAAGATCGCAGCTACGGATGTAGATTAGGCGAGGGAGCCCAGCGGGCAGAAAGAAACACATCAGAAGGTTTTGGTATGGGTCTCTGTTGATTTCTTGGTACAACGAAACAGAGATCAAACAGCACTACGGATTCGACGGAGAAGTAATTACATAAACAAGTTTATGTTTGCATGCAAGGCCTATGGATGAGGAAGATCCTAGTCGCTTTGTTCGGTTCTCATTTAGATTATACAGTGATACATTGTGATAATCAGAGTTGCATTTAACTCTTGATTAATCATGTGTTTCATGATAGATCTAAGCATATAGATATCCGATATCATCATATCAGAGACTGTGTGCAATGGAAGATCATGTTTCTTCAGTACATTCCTACAGAAGATCAGGATGTAGATATTCTGACGAAGGCCCTCACCAGGAGAAAATTTGAATACCATAGAGATAGGATCAGGGTGAAATATAATCCCTATCTTGTTGAGAGAGAGTGTTGAGATTCAACAAGATGATGAGCTTAGTGAAAAGAGTCGCCTTCACTAAGTGGGCCCGTAGGCTATTTTTGGCGCAAAGTCTATTTTTAGACTATGTCTATTTTTAGACATGTCGATCATATTCTATGAGTTGCAGGATGCTATTTGTGGATGGTTGGTCAAGTTGTAAAAATAGATGGACTTCTATTTTTAGACATATTGGGCGGAATCTATTTTTAGATTGCCAGTCTAAAAATAGATATGTCGAATATTATTAGATCTTAATAATATTTGGACTCTAAACATTATCTTATTCTCTTGGAGCACTTCAGTTAAGTGCACAGATGTGGCACAGCAGCTGACAGAAGGAATTACGCTATTCCTGAGGGTTTACTGGAGCTAATGCATGAGGACTTCAGTTAGAACTCATGTGACAGAGTTTGGTGGAGTTATAGAGGTAGTTAGTGGAGTTGTATTCAGTTTAACTCAGTTAGACTCAGTTGAGCTAGTTGTATCTAGTCTAACTTATTGATACACTAGTGAAAGTGGTGTGAATTAATTAGCTAATTAATTCACTAAATAATAAATTATTAATCAACTGAAGAATATATCAGTTAACTATAATGCATGGATAGTTCAATGGAGACCAGTGGAGAGATAGGTGAAAGAGCAAGTGTTACTATCAGTTGTGACTATAGTGATGCATTGATTGCATCCAACACTCAGTGGAGATGCCCCGGCGGGATTAACGCCGATCCTGGCTTGAAGTGAGGTCAAGAAAGTTGTTGAAGGCTAAAACCTATTGAGTAGGGATTACTTGTTAAGCGGTCGCGAGGTGAAGATGGTGCAGATTTGCTAGATCGGACACGATTAGTATGTATCGATTTAGCATTATCTTGAGAGCTTAGCATGTTAGCTTGTATGAGGATTGATGCCTTATTTATATATTATATCTGAATCTTGAACCAAAGTTTTAAACTAAGATTTCAAGACAATCACTGTGTTAATGTGTGTGAATTTTTATGGTTTCATGTGTGCATTGTAATCTTGTTTATTTCCGCATGTGATGATCAATGGTGGAATAGATTTTGTATTGTGCATGAAGTCAAATAGTGTGTGATCAGGAGAATCTTGGATATATAACGCATTAGTTATATGATTTCTATAGTTTATGCACTAAAGATTTGGAAACACTACCTTCTAGGAAGGAAGTTTGAACTTAGAACTGACCATTGTGGGCTACAACACATATTCACTCAGGACCACTTAAATGCAAGGCAAAGAAGATGGTTGGAGCTGATCAGTGAATATGATTTTGATATTTTTTTTTTTTAGATCTAGGGTAATCGGTAACTGGTGAGAGTTGCTTGAGCAAGGCCCGGGTTCAAATCCAACTGGCTGCCACTATAAACCTAGGCTAGGTGCAACAGCCTGCAAGCCGCACACAATAGCAATTAACTTATGCCTCAACAAGAGCCGAGACGTTCGCTATGGGGTCGCCTACTCTTCTAGCCAATACACAACAGGCGTATGTCTCCACGGTTTGATATTACTTACATAAAAGGAACAGTAAATAGGGTGGCTGATGTTTTAAGTAGGAGGCCTCGAATATTTTCAGTGATACCCTTAAAGAAAAATTTAAGGGAGAAGTTGTTTGACTTGCAATTTAAGGACACCTAGTACAAGGAGGTTAGCAAGAGTTTGAGGGAGGACAAAATGAGAATCCCAAAATATGAAGAATACTCCCTTGATAGTGATGGACTTCTACAATTCCGGGGAAGGATATATGTGTCACCGAATGAAGATATACGCCAGTTGATCTTGAATGAAGCACATCGTGCAATATACATGGCACACCCGGGTGTTAAGAAGATGAGTGCAGACCTGAAACCATTTTTCTTTTGGAAAGGAATGAAGAAGGACATTGTAAACTTTGTAGCAAGATGCTTAGAGTGTCAGCGAGTAAAATCTGAAAACAAACATCCAGCAAGGTTATTACAACCCCATGAGATACCAAAATCTAAATAGGAAGCTATATCAATGGACTTCATTGTGGGACTACCAATGACCTCAAGACGACATGATTCCATATTTGTAGTGGTGGACACATTGACCAAGAGTGCCCATTTTATACCAGTTAAGACTGAATATAAGGCACCAGAGATAGCAAGAGTTTTTATTAATGAGATTGTAATATTACATGGAGTTCCTAGGAAGATCATACCAGATAGGAGAGAAGTGTTTACAGGAAGGTTTTGGACCAATTTCCAAGAAGCCTTGGGAACCCAATTGAACTTCAGCACTGCATACCACCCTAAGACAGATGGTCAAACAGAGAGGACTAATCAAATCCTCGAAGACATGCTACGATTGTATGTGATGGACCAACAAAAGAAATGGGAGGAGTTTTTACCTTTGGTGGAATTTTCTCACAATAACAGTTATCAAAGTTCCATCAAGATGGCACCATTTGAGTTCTTGTATGGAAGACCATGCAGAACACCTCTTAGTTGGGACTGACTAGAGGACCGAGTATTAATAGAGCTAGAAGTGGTGCAAGAGATGGAAGAACAAATGACTATGATTAAAGGGAGGCTAAAAGAAGCACAAGATTGACAAAAGAGTTACGTTGACTCTCATCGAATAGACCGAAGTTATGAAGAGGGAGATAAGGTGTTCCTGAGAGTAAGGCCCAAAAAGAGCTCTATAAGATTTGGAAAGGGAGCAAAATTGTCCCCACAGTTTGTGGGATCTTTTGAGGTTTTAGAAAGAAAAGGGCCGGTAGCATATAGACTTGCATTACCTCCATCCCTAGCGTGTATTCATGATGTGTTTTATGTTTCTATTTTGTGTCATTATATTTCAGATTCATCACACGTTATTGACTTAGGTCACTTGCAGGTTTCGGACGAGGGCAAGGTGATGGTCGAACCAGTTCGCATATTGGACCAACGGACTTTGCAGCTTAGACGACGATTATTAGACCAGGTTAAGGTCCAATGGGACAATTACAGTCCTAGTTCAGCCACTTGGGAGGATGTCGAAAAGATGCATCATCATTTTCCTTATCTAGTCCAAGGACTTCGAGACGAAATCCACTATTAAGAGGAGGGTGTATGTAGTGCCCTACTCTAGTTGACTAACAGTGATATGAATTTTAACATTATTTAGCCCTAAGACCCGCACTTTATTCTTTGAGGACCTCGGGCTGAGGATCCGGACACATGACTCTATTATTAGTGGATGTGATGGTTATGTATGTCTTTATTGATACTATGATGATGATAGCATTTATGGATATGCATGTTCTTTATTGATATGATTGTAGCATTAATGGATACGCAGGTTCTCTATTGATATCATGATGATAATAGATTTTATGGATAGATATGTTTTCTATTGATGTTACAATGATGATGTCTTTGATGGATATGTTAGTTTACCATTGATGTTATAATTATGATAAACATGATGAATGTGTTCCATATGTAGCTACTTACATTAGTTCTGATTCAAAATAAACAATGATGTGAATGATTAGGTCATGTTGATGTTTTTATTATGATAAAGACTAACACTAAGAACTTTGTTATTGATTATTATTGAGTATGACAGGAAACCACCAGAGGCACTCACATATGATGAGTGGATAACATTTGGTTTGATAGAAATTAATATTTTGTCTTTGAAATTCTAAGTTCAGTTTGAAACTTGTTATATATACTACATATAATCTGATGATATATCAGTGGTTGCAGGAACATGTCAGTTGTTTGGCCGAATGACTCACATATGGGTGATGGGTTTGTACAATTGGATGGAACAACATGGGAGAGGTGGAACAGTGTTCCTGAACTCAACCGCTAGCACTCCCGCCATGATTTGGGCTGGAAAGGTCGAAATACCTTCACCTTGAAGATTACGATGTCATGAGGGCAGGTCCCAAATTTGGTTCACTCACGAGGATTTTCTGGGGGGGCGTGCATCAAGGCGGATTCCTTGATCCCCAGTACCATTAGTCTCACTATAGCAGGTAACTTACGAGATGATAGGGGTCTCTGTCATTGCACATATAATTTCCCCTTGTAACCACTGGATACTTGAAGGGCAAGTGGTGTGGCACCCTTGGGATTTCAAGAGAAATTCTTGAAGGGCACAACCAACTTGGCACCTTTGACATCAAAAATAAATTCTTAGGCATAGCACCTTTGGAACTTCGAATGGAAGTTCTTGAAGGGCATGACCAACTTGACACCCTCGACATCATTAAATAAACAAATAAATATAATCAATATATGAAAATCCAACTAATTCATATCAAGTGACATATCATGTTAGAACCAAAAGAATTAAATCAAGAATAAAACTTAGGGTAAGGGAGGAATAGGAAGAGATAAAATATTTACCATGATAACTCTACTCTTTCCATGTTAAAACAAAATATTAAGTACATAAGACTTAATTAGGCAAAAGGGGGAAAGAGGGACATAGAGTTAAGTAGAAAGATTTATTAAAAACTTCATTAAGAGAAGAGGGTGGTGAATTAAAATAAGATTAATAAATTAAAATTTGAGAAATTTGGAGAACTCCTATGTGGCAAGAGCCAACATAAGAATATTCATCAAAAGAGCAAATTGAGGTAGTTAGGGGACCAAATCTGAGAATTATTAATTAACTTCAGTAATAAACACAAATTAAGGAGTAAAAAGGGGGAATCAAGAGACAACTAGGAGAAGAAATAGGAAGCCTTGTTGGGTTGAGGGAAATACAATTTTTAAATGAATAATTAAGTAAATTATTTTGGAGAGTCTTGATGAGAGGGTGACACATGGGTGGGTGAATAATCAAATTTTGGGTAATAAAAAAATAATTATTTATGCATGAACTTTCAAGTGTCACATGTGAAACCTTCTATAAAATAAAGGGAAATGGAAGGGAAAAAAATCTTTTTGTTTACCCTATTGTTGGATGGAGGAGATTATGTCATTTTGAGTGGTTACGAGCTATATTTGAGTTTGGTGGGATAGAGTATTATAGAGATGGAACTCTTGAGCCAAGAGGGGCTCACCTCTATCAGCTAGAACATTCCTTCGTTGTACAACCCCATTGCAGCTCGGGGGTCCGCGGGGAAGGAGAGTACCCAAGGAATAGGCTGGGAGGTCAACCGATGGGTCATTGCATTCGGATTAAGCACGACAACATTCAGGCTTGGAGGTAGATGACAACAAAGGAGCTCAAGTAGCGGTAAGTCAAGTTTGGTTCTCGTCTAAGAGTGAACGGTACATGTGTTAGTTATATTGTTTTTAAATAGGATGATTTCTTTGTGCCTATAATCCACAAGTTAAATGTATGGACTTTGATATAAGTGATTTAATTTTACTGAGTTTCAAACTTGTATGATTATGATTTCATTTCCTAGTTACTTGAACCAAAAAAAAAAAATTTAAAGCCTAGCGCTCATCTAATAAATTATAGGGTTGGTCTCTACAAACGGCTCAGATCGGGCGTTGTCACCTTGATCCTCAATCTCTCTATTTAAGTTGTCTCCTTATAGCAGACTAAGGGGGTAGACCCTATGGAAATAAAATGAAGGAGAACTCGTTGGGAACCAACTAGTTCAGGAGACATAGTTAAACGACCAAATACTTGTAAAAGATCTAGCAAGATTAAATGATTCGATTGAATTGAAGAGATTGATACCATTGCTTTATGGAGTCAACTATCCTGCTAAGGAAATTACAACCAAGTACTTGATGAGAAACTGCTGCTATGCAATGTTAATTTAGAATGCAGAATGCAAGGAAAATGATTTGAAGGGGCAAGATGAAGCAAGCTTCGAAGATGAGAGTTAATGTTAAAAAGCCTAAAACACTTAGATTATAAATAATATGATCTAACCACTAAGTACTTAAGCAAGAGTGTCAATTATGAAGATGTTAATATTGCTCAATTAAAAGATATATGAATCCAAAATAGAGCTCTCAAAATCAGAGATCAATCACACTTACTTGAAAAGATTTCTCAAACATTAGTATTCAATAAACATCCAATAATTCAAGTAAATGAAAAACAAGTTAATTAAACATTAGGCAATTTTAATTGATAGAACACATTCCAAAACTCAGATGCCAATGATCATCAAACCCAACTGAAATATATGAAATTTACTAGCACTTAAATCTCAATAATTATTCATCCAGATATACCATGAAAGTATAATACTAATAAAACCACTTCATCAAGCAATTTATGGATTAAATGATGTTCTTAAAAATCCAAAAATTAAATTTTCTCCTATAGTCAAACTTAGGATATATTTTTCAGCAAGATTTCAGATCTGAAGTATAAATTGCAGCAGTAATTTAAATCATAGATTAGCAAACAAATAATAACAGCACTAATGCCCAAAATGACCAAAAATAGTAAAAATTGTTGAACTTGAAGAAAAATCAACTTTTAGGGCTTAATTAAGATAAATTTCAGATCTGATATTTTTATTTCAGCAGTGAAACAGTGACAGATCAGCAAGATAAAACTGCCCAAAATAGCTGCCAAATACTTTCAGAAATAGAAAAAATATATTAAAACTTGAAAATTTCAATTTTAAAGCTTTAAGATAGTTCGATTCAGTAATTTTTAGAACTAATAAGTTTGTAACAGCAGTAAATTGATAACAGATCAGCAAACTGAAAATACTGAAAATGATCTCCACTATGTCTAAAAATAGTAAGTTATGCCGAAAAAAAACTGAAAATTTAAATTTTTTAAACATTATTTAGGATATGCATCAGAAGTGTTCAGATCTGATTTTTCACAGTTATGCAATAATTTCCAGCAAGCTTTAAAGTCAAATATAGGCAAAATTAAAGATGCCCAAATGGGCAAAATTTCTGAAAATGAAGATTTTGCAATTCTAAACAATTTTGACGATATAAAATGTGTTTTTAGAGCCTAATTATTTGAGATTTGTTTGCTATAATAAAATTTGCAGAAAATAAGGGTTCAGAGATCAAAACCTTGGCCCAAGGCTATTATGATCCCACCTTTGAAAATTCTTGAAATTTTGGGATAATGTTGTCGCTTGAAAATTAGAAATTTTTAGACCAAATTCTTGCAAAAATAGCCTCAAAAGACTATACGTTCTCAAGGGTCTAGATCTGGCTCAAATCTGAAGATTTCTTTCATTGATTTTTTAGATCTATTCCTGCAAACAAATATTGAGTCCAGATCTTGCCCTCTAGGGTCTAGATCTTACTCAGATCTGAAGACTTTCTTGGCTGATTTTTCGGATCCATTCCTGCACAAGTGAAAAAAGAAAAACGAAATACCCAATATGTACAATAATAGGGAAAATCCTAAAAACTCAAATGTTAGAATTCAAAATTATGTTACAAAACTTCAGGTCTACACATGTAAATTACAGATCTATACAATATATTTACAGATCTATGCACAAGAGTTGCATATCTGTCAGATCTGAGGAGCATAAGTCTGACTTTGCTCACATATCTGAAGATCTAAAGCTCTTAGTAGTCAAATCTAACTTTAAATTCAAAAAAATTAAGACAATTTTTTTTATTTAGACACAAGCTCTAGAAAGACCCTGCAAAAAATATTCCGTAAGATAATCTTAGAAATTAGGAAACAATGGGTTTTTTCAAATTTTCTGAAATCTGAGAGTCAGATGATCTAACTGAAGATTTCCTCAAACGCTCAAATCTTGAATAATGATCTCTGCACACTTAAATCTGAATTTTAGATTGATAGAGATTTTAAAAATAGCCATGAGACCTTTCACAAATATAGATAACTGATATTTCTGTCAAATCAAAAATGTAATTTAAGAAAACCCAGAAAAATGCACAAGAAACTTGTATGTAGATCAATCTATAAAGGCCATCAACTATCAAATGTCAATAAAAGTAGCAGAGTTTAGAGATAATATCACCACATAGATCTGGAAAAGGAACACCAAAGTTTGTAACACCAAAGTTTTTATGTTTTATTGATTAAAAAATTACAAAAGTTTCTAAGAACAAGTGCATGATTCAAAAATCGGATGCAAATGACATACAAAGACCTATAATTTATAAGATAAAATCTTCAATGGCTAGTTTGGTTGATTCATGTCAAAATAATCTCAACCATCAAAAGATATTTAATTATCTTTTAATCTGAACCATCGAAATTATAATTTTGAGGAAATTCGAATTTATTATTTAATTCCATTTTAATTAACTCAAAAATAATATTTTTGAGTTAATTACGTCAAAATTTTGACTTTGACTTAACTACCAAGGCCCAAGGGTCCAAAATTTCTTAAAATTTTCAATATTCCCTTGGTCTGGGACCTTTAAAAATTTATTTTTTAAGGACCCACGAATTTTGCCTATGAAAAATTTTAACTCACATAGGACTTAAAATTAATTAAATTTCTAGCTTAGGATTTTTAATTTAAATTAGCCAGAAAATTTAATTAATTAACTGAGAAGTGATTTAATTATTTTTCCAACCCTCTTTACATAAGATAAATACATTTAAACATATAAAGAGAGAATACTCCTTCGCGATAAACCCTCAAATAGCTACCCAATTCTGCGACTCAAAACATGATTTAGTAGACCAAATAGCTTGTAATAAATAATCTAGCCAATTAGCGAGGATTATTTCCAAACGACTTTTACAAAGACTCGATAGAAAACACTAGGACTCACTTAGCATCTTGATGACAAAATCCACCCTAGCTTTGGAGTGAGGCTAGAGGAGAAAACTCTACCGATCACTTGTGTCGAGAAACACAAATGAATTAGTGGGACAAAAGATCTCTTAAGATAGAAATCATCACCAAAATACTAGGTTTACCTGGGTTGTTACATACATAGTGGTCTTACTTAGATCATTTACATCATAAACATGCATAATCGATTTACATCATTTATAAAACTGTCGACTGATGATAAAATCTGAATGGCGTGAACATGTCGAACATGATGGATCCCATTTGAAAAAATTGGGGTGTACTGCTATGGAGTCGTTGATAAAATGTGGTCAACACATTGTTTTCACCATTTGCAATACTTTGTTTATTTATGTTTGTCCACTAACAACACCAAATCTATTTGTGTTCCTTTGCAGGGAACAACCAACTGCTAAGGAGGTGTTATTTGGTATACCATTGCTACAAAAACACTACAACATAATTGACGACTCCACTGGTTTCTTTTATTTACTCTAATGGTTGTATTTGCAGGACCACCTCTCTGTATAACCACGTTACAAGGCATCCAACATATCTTTGGAATTTTTGTAGGACCTTTTGGACCTATTGTTGGCCGAGAAGCTTGGTAATTCACAATTTATTCTCGACCGCACAACTTTTTCTCAGACAAACGCGCAACCGCGTCTGTGCATAACTAAACAGCACGATTTCCAGAAAGAAAAAAGCACCTTGTAATTTCTCTTTTCTCAAGCCTTTAGTGAGCTTCATTCACCTCTGCATTTATTTTATAGTATGTTTAGATTGTATGGTTTCTTTACTAACCAATATTAGTGGAGCTATTGGATTATCTTTCATTTTTATTTGCAATACACGTAGCTTAATTAGGGAGAAAAGTAAATGGTCAAATTCCACATATGTTTTTCAAACCATTTTGCTAAGGCTTTTGCAAATCATATAACTTAATTAGTAAAGGAATAAGTGACCCATCATCCTCAAAACTTGTTACTATACAAAGTATTCATTTCACTAGTTTTTGGGACTAGGGCCAAGTGTCATTACAGAAAGTAAGTAATATCTGTTTCTCTTGCATCTTTTAGGAAAACCTGGGCTTGCATATAATCTCTTTCTTAAAGCACTTGAGTTTCTCGTCTCCCTTTAGGCCCACATAGTGTAATAGGAAAAAGAGAAAGCGGCCCATTATCCGCACATTATTTATTTTTCATGCAAGGAATAAGCAAAACTTAGTTTAATTAGGGGGATATAGTAAAGGATCATTGTATATCCACATATTATCACACTTTGTATGTTCACTTCGCCACACACTAAGCATTTGTAAGTCTCGCATAAGAAGGCATCCATTTTATGGAGCTCTTTATACATAGCTTACTTTTGCTTACCCTCTCACACCCTAAGAAAATTAAAACTCCTAAAATAAACCATAACTTGAACCAACTAAATCTCCCCATAGGGGTCACAAGAGAATTTATAGTTCAGGCTAGGACCATTAGGGGTAGACATCACATAAGCCGCCATGGTCATGTTACATCTCTGAAACATAGAAGTTGATTTTTAGGGTGCTTAAAATCCTTCAATCATTCCACAGAAAAGAATCCCTGAGCATATTAGAGACCCAATTCAGAGAGGATTTGGCTTAGGTCCAATGCGTGTGGTATTATTTGGGGCTACTCAACCCATCTAGTGTTCGGTACTAGTAACTAATTACCACGAAGCTAATGACTTGAATGCTCACGTGGGACGAAGGTACTTTAGTGGCAAAAATCTAGGGCATCTTTTCTCTATAGGTAGAGGTGCGAGAAACACTAAAGCCTCATCCATTACCTTGGTCGATTCTTCGGTTGTTGGAAAGCGTCATTAGTTCTTTTGAGACGTTTCTCTAATACCCATTAGAAGATATCTTTTCAAGGCCCAATTACTTTGAGAGTTGCAAGGACGATTAGGTATGCATAGGATTTTTTATTATATGCAACAACAAACCAAAAACACTTTATGTTTGATTAATCACATAACCTAATTTTAAAGGAAAATAATCATTCTATTTTCGCTTTGTTTTATGTATGTTATTTTATTGCATTGATACATATCTCCTTCCTTCAAAACACACAAAGTAACACACACTAATCAACACCATAGGGGACCCCATGACTCCCTGTTGATCTAGACGTTTTTTAAACCTCCCCCCATTATCAGGAGGTGTGTTTGGTCTCTCGCCATTTAGGCGTAGAGGGCACCACGCAATCACCATTATTGGATCCTCCTTTATTGGTGCAACTTTGCTCGGGACTCCTCCCCATCAAACCACACCTTTTATGACCCTGTAAGGGTCCCCACACGCTACCCCTTTGGGAATCCCACATACCACTCCTCTGGATAGTCCACGAGACACCCATCAGGGTAGTTCTCCTCCAACTTCCCCATAGAGGACCCCTTTACATATAGTTGTTCAAAATCATTTTATGATGGCGAACAACTTCCAGGTCTCATTTTTAGCTTCCTTAAATCTACCTGATTTAAGCCAGTTAACTAATGACCCCATAGGACATGGCCCCAATTGGCCACCCATGCCTACCAAATTTCCTTCGGACGTTTCAAAATTTCAGGGTAAGTAAGGAGAAGATCCTCAAAATCATGTCATGACCTTTCACCTATGGTGTTCTTTTAATAGCATCACAGAAAACACTATTCGTTTGTGTTTGTTTCAACGCACCCTTACGAGGGCCACAACAAAGTGGTACATAGGTCAACCATCCAGGACACATGGAAACTTTGGTTCAATAGCCATCGCTTTCCTCACATTCTTCCAGCTCTCAGTCCAACAAGACTCGGACCTGAAACTCCTTACTCATTTCAAACAAACATTTTCTATACACATATCGGACCATATCCACAAATAGAAGAAATGTTGGAGCTTGTGTAAAGCTAATCTAGAGGCAAAACTCCTCCTTGATCTTTTTTTGAGATCTCTTACTTCATAAATCTCTAGATATGTGGTTAATTCCAACCCACAAAATGAAGAAGAGATTGTTAGTAAATCTCATCAATTAGAGCTTATCTACACTCAATCTGGATAACTCTATCATGTCCTTCCAGATGACCCCCACCTGCAAACCTTTAAACGGGAAACACCAAGCGCATCCAATGCTACTGATGGACTGATTGGGTCCATATCCCAATACCAACCCATCAACACCTACCAGTATCTTGGATACTCATTCAATGGCCCAGCATTTGACGCTACACAAACTGCACTGCCATGATATTACTCTGGTCAACCCACACCGATGCATAATACGGTTATTAGGGTTAACCAATATCAACCCCCGCATGGAGGACCACATCATCCCTCGCAGGGAAACCAATACTCCTCTAGGAATGTGGATGGAATTTCCTCTTCTTATAATCCATATGCCAATCAGGGGCAAGGAAATCAATATACTCCTTTCCCCGCACAACAACAGAATAACCCACCAACCCAAAATAATGTAGGGGCTAATCTTGTTCAACCTTCCCGTGCTCAACAACAGCCATCATTTGACCAGGTGAACACAACAAATCTACCTAATGTTTCTAAGAAGAAACCAAAGAGCAAATCCAAGGAAGAGCCTGACCAGGGGGCAGCAATCAGCAACACCCCCCACAGATATCAGCTGGGGGCAACCCCAACCAGAATCAAAACCAGGGACAAACCAACAATAACCCACAAAGGAAAAATAAGAACACGAGTCTAGGGAAAAATCATTATTGCGCTATATGTGGAGAATATGGTCACTATACCCACCATTATCCTCAAATCCCTGAGTTGAAAAGGATTCATAATACAAGAGGACAAGGAGGGCAGAACCAACAAACATCAGTAATGCAGGATCCCTTCCCCTATCAAGGAGTAATTAATATTCAGCAACAACAACAATCCCAGACAAATGCCCCTGGAGGGAACCCCCATAATAATTATAATCCCGACATTTATAGGACCAGAGAAGACATTCTCCTACAGACACGAAATAGAAATTATGAAGCTCCCCCATAAACCAATCCATCTGTCTTGACCAGGACAACACTTGTAGCACCATTAACCATTCCTCAGATTCCCATAGAACCCATGTTGAAAATGGTCAAAGGGCCTGATATACAGAATCTTTGAGTGCGAACAAAAATGTCTTCCCTAGACTAGTTGTCTTAGTCTAGAACAATTGAAAGAAAAAGTAGTTGTTGTTTTCCTTAAAGTAAATAATAATGGGTGGAAGCCTACTTGTAATCTAACATATGCTTCACTACTTTCTTGGCTTGAATGCTCCAATCCTAGCTCATGTCACCAAAATTAGAACTTGCACAATCAGACAACATAAGCCAATGATCTATAGAATATATGTAGTATCATCTAAATACTTCATTCAATGGATCAACATGACATCAAAATACATGAAATCATAACATCACATATAGAAAAACAAAGAACTCTTTGCATTAATATATATGGGAGTTACAACCATAAATAGAAGTCGATCTTGTAGAAGAGCTTCTCCATACTGACTTGTTCCTTCTGTTGGAAATACTGAGAGGGGGGTGAATCAGTGTTTCTTTTCAATTGTTATTTTACCAGTTAGATCAGTTATATTTAGAACACAAAATGAACAATAATAATAAATGCTTTTATTATTTTCTTCTTTACAATAAATCAAGTACAATATATGTAGGGCTCCAACCCTATATCTGGTAGCTCCAACCTGGTCTCTTGAGGACTCTTATCCTCTAGGGCTCCAACCCTATCTTCCAAGGCACCAACCTCAAGGGCTCCAACCATATCTTTCAAGGCACCAACCTTGTCTCTATGAGGCTCCAACCTCCTACTTCATTTCGTCAAGATATATTTGATTATTCTTATGGCTCGCAATGTCTTCTTCAACGAGACTTGACAATCTTCAGTTTTCCCATCACTCAGTCACCACGTCACATCATCAATGACAACCTTGTATGTTCATGAAGGTTTCTCCACAACTCTTCATATTACCCAAACAAATTCTCCAAGGTTACCTCATGATGGCTTCATTAATGCATCATGGTCTTCACTAATGCCTTCGGGATAAACTTCTATTATGCTTCCAATTTCCTTCAACGGGTCTTCAATATCAGCTCCAAAGTACTCTCCAAGATTTGGGTCTTCAAAGCTCCAAAAATAGTCTTCAATAATACTCCAAGGAGACTTGAAGAATTTATTTGTAATATAATCAAATGTCTACCTTTTTTCAGAAGCTACATCAAAGGTCTTCTAATACTACTTCAAAAATTTTCTCCAATGCTGAATCATAGGTTGTTACGAATTTATAGGAATATTTTTTATGCCAAAGCACTGTCCTTTAAACGATGTCAAAACACTGCTTCAAGAGATACTCAAACTCTCAACTCTCACATGTCCAATCTGTTTACAAACATAGGTCTGATCCAATAACCTCAGGTCTGAACTATATTTGTCCACAAGTCTTGATTTCACCAACTGTCACAGATCTAACTATTACGGTGGATAAACCACATGCCTGAACTGTACAGGTCATAGGTTCCAGCTTTAGTCTTTTTGCATCAGTTCAATGATTTATGTACTAGTCCATGAATTTATGTCACTGATTTATGTACTAGTCCAATTTTTCCACTGAATGAGAGTATTCTTCACTATCCAAATTTTCTGAGTTCAAATCAAAGAATGCTTCAAATGTAATTTTGACTCCAATTCTGCTTCTTAAAGTCAGTGAAATGCTAGGATCGATCTCCTTCAATAATAATTGTCTACAGGTTTCTGCAAAGTTATGTGTTCACTGTTTCGAGCTTCTCACAGGTCTAGTTTTCTCCACTGGTGGGTCTGCAATCCGAGTTGAGGATAACCCAATAGAATTTTACCCAAATAGTAATTTTTCTAACTTCCTCAACTTCAATTCTCCTTCTATCTTCCTCGCTTTTCCTCTGAAATCTTCACCGAAAATGTTCTCTGAAATTTGCATCGAACTTGCTTGCTTAATTGAAAAAGACAGGCTTGTATTTATAGTAATTCGTCTTTATGAAAAGACCTGTCTGTTGGGCTGGAGGGCCGACATGAAGGAATTGAGCATAGGTTGGCTAGGCCTTTAAGAAAATATTATTTTTAAACTTTAAAAATCATTTTCTCACAAACTATAAGGAGTTAGAAGATGAGTGAGAGCTCATTGGAAAGGTAAAAATATCCTCTACATGTCGGAGAAGGAGCCATGGTGAAATGACGTCTTCAAGATGTCAAAAATTAATTTTATTTGTGACTGTTTGGAATTTTTTGGTATAGTCCTTGGGGTTATTTAGACTTTTCATGTATAAGGTCAATGGAGCTAGAGTTGGGGTCAGGGTAATTTTATTAGGACTTCAAGAGTGGTCTCCAACCATCA
The DNA here is from genome assembly GCA_034641835.2 of Pinus albicaulis. Taxonomy (NCBI): domain Eukaryota; kingdom Viridiplantae; phylum Streptophyta; class Pinopsida; order Pinales; family Pinaceae; genus Pinus; species Pinus albicaulis. Next base: position 958,186,399 of record CM076581.1, on the reverse strand, counting down.
TCAAGTGTGTCATCATTCATGTCATCATTTTGTTAAATGTTTAGGATAGAGTTTAGGGCTTCCTCATCAAGAGTAAGGACATCATCATGGTTTTAGGGCTTCTTCATCAAGAGCAAGGATATCATATTAGGACTTCTTGATTCATAATATACAAGAGGTTATGGAATCTTCATATTCTAACAACAAGGTTAGTTCTACGGCTTGCATCACAAGAATTTGCCATCACAACCAATGCCATATTGACATCAATGACAACCTTGATTAACAATCTCCCCATTTGTCATTGATGGCAATATTATTGCCCTTCCAAGATTCTCTCCCCCTTTGACATCAATGGCAAATGGGGTGCCCAAGTACTCCCCCTATCAAATTGCTTCTCTTCATCAATAATAATTCTTCATAAGTATGTTTCTCCCTGTGTCATGGTGTTCTTCCTTTTGGCAATGTGGTCCATGATAGATTGCATTTCTTCATGTGATGAACCAGCTCCCCGTGCCCGCATAAACTCTTCTAGCTCAAGAAATATTGCTTGCTTTGTGATCTAATGGAAGAAATTTTCAACAATGGTCCATCGGGTGAGAAGGGATTGTGTTCTTCAATGCTCCCAAGAGATGATCTAAAAGATGATTGTTCATGTAGGGCCTTTTCACAGAATGATCAAAAACTCCCCCTAACTTATGCATTGTTTCCTTTTTGGAAGAGTCTCACCATCAAATACTTGAAGGATGACTTCATCTAGTCAACAACATGTGTTGTTGGCTGGAGTGTTCAAGAGACTTTCAGACCCAATTTGCTTCCTTCTCCATACTTGTGTAAATTTCTTCTCTAGCTTGGTTGTCATGGTTTTAGCTTGTTTAGGAATCCAATTCAAGTTACAATCGTGTGCCATATGTCCAATGTTATGGCAATTGAAGCACTCTATCTTGTTCATGAATAAGAAATTGTGACTTCTTCTTGCAAAATTGCTTCTAGGAGATTGACGGGGACCATTATATTTGTCTCTGTGATATGCCCTACAATCTTTTGCCATGTGCCCAAAGTTTGTACAAGAATAGCAATAACCAAGAAATATACTTTGGTACCTTGGAGATCGAGTTTTCCTTGATGTACTTCTAAAGTCTTTTTGCCTTGGGATTCCTTGATGATATTCATTGCCTTTTGTATTCTTGACACCATCTGCAAGTCTCCTTGGAGTAGAATTTCTTCTGTTGTTGTCTTGATTCTTCTCCTTGCCTTTGCTGGAACTGGGAGCATCAACATTTCTTTCTAGGTTCTGCACATCTTTGTTGTTTGAAGCATTATCATTCTTGCTTGAGGATTCACCTGGATAGCCAAGAGCTGATTTATCAAGGGGAGACCTTTGATGACTTAGGATGTCATCTAGGGTTTGAGAGCTTTTCAAGTTCTTATTCAGCAAGTCAACTTCATTTTTAAGAAAGACAATTTCTTCTTTGAACTTTTCACAATCTTCATCTTTCATAAGTAGTTGCTTCTTCATTTCTTCCATCATCCTTGTCGCTTCATATGCTTCGATTTTAAGGGAGATGATATTTGATTTCATTATGAGGACTTCTTCATTCTCCTTTGCCAGATTGCTCTCCATTTCTTCTTTTATTCTTGTAGCTTCACATGTTTCAGCCTTGAGAAGATTGATGTCTGATTTTAGTTTCAAGATTTCCTCATCCTTTTCGTCTAGTTGGCATATCATGGCGTTTCTCTCCTTTTCTACTTCATTAACTTGTCCTTCTATGAATGTCAAAGTTTCCATCACCTTCTTACCTCCTTGCGCTTGTTTCCTTGCTTCTTCCTGTTGAGATCTAAGAGAGGAGACCTCTCTTCAAGACTGTTCAACCTCTTAAGTCTTTATTCAAGGTGGCTTGACAAAGTTTCTTCCCTTTTCTTTGCCTTATCCAATTCATTTGTCATAGATATGACTTCTTCATGATGCTTTCTTTTGTTTTGATGAAATTCCTCTTTAAGTTTGGCGAGCTCCTCATCTCTTTCTTGTACTTGAAGCTTGACAAAGTCAACTTCCTTCCTTGTCTTGTCTTGGTTACCATCTTGCGTTTTCTTCTTTAAGTTCCTCATTTTCCTTTTTCAAACAGTTAATCTATTCCATGGAAGCCATAAGTTTATTCAGGAGATCTTCTTCAAAGTCTTCTTTATTCTCTTCATCTTCTAGGTCTTCTTTAGCCTTGTTGTCATCTTTCTTTTCTTCAGCTTCCTTGATGAATTCTGGACTTCTTTCTTGTTTTCCATCATCTTCTTGACTACAGATCATTGTCAATGCTCCTTTTGAGTGAAAATCATGAAGTTTGTCCCATATGACTTTTGTTGACGAACATTTTTCAAAATTCTCCTTCACAGAATTTGGTAACCCATTCAAAATTGCCTTCATTGCTCTTATATTGTACTCCTTGGATTTTTCATCCATCGTGTCATTAGTAATCACTGATTTCCAAATTTCAATTCCTCGAGTCTTCAAGAAATTCCTCATTCTTGCCACCCATATATCAAAGTTTCCATTGAATAATGGGGCCTTCACAAAATGATTGACTTCAATTTCGATGGTTGAGGAAGACACATCTTTAGGAGGATTGGAGACTTTCTTCCTTGGCTTTGCCATTTGTGTTCTAATGATCAACCTTCAAGCTGTTAGGCTTTGAGTGAAGGTACTAGCTCTGATACCAATTGTTGGAAATACTGAGAGGGGGGTGAATCAGTGTTTCTTTTCAATTGTTATTTTTACCAGTTAGATCACTTATATTTAAAACACAAAATGAACAATAATAATAAATGATTTTATTATTTCCCTCTTTACAATAAATCAAGTACAATATATGTAGGGCTCCAACCCTAGATGACGACACCAATCTTCAATCTCCCAGGCTCCAATCTGTATTTTCCAAGCACTGACTTGGACTTCCAAGGCTCCAACCTTGTTAATTCTGAGGCACCAACCTCAAGGGCTCGAACCCTATATCTGGTACAGGCTCCAACCTGGTCTCTTGAGGACTCCTATCCTTTAGGGCTCTAACCCTATCTTCCAAGGCACCAACCTCAAGGGCTCCAACCATATCTTTCAAGGCACCAACCTTGTCTCTATGAGGCTCCAAACTCCTGTTTCATTTCGTCAAGATATATTTGATTATTCTTACGGCTCCCAATGTCTTCTTCAACGAGCCCTGACAATCTTTAGTTTTCCCATCACTCAGTCACCACGTCACATCATCAATGACAACCTTGTAAGTCCATGAAGGTTTCTCCACGGCTCTTCATATTACCCAAACAATTTCTCCAAGGTTACCTCATGATGGCTTCATTAATGCATCATGGTCTCCACTAATGCCTTTGGGATAAACTTCTATTATGCTTCCAATTTCCTTCAACGGGTCTTCAATATCAGCTCCAAAGTACTCTCCAACATCTAGGTCTTCAAAGCTCCAAAAATAGTCTTCAATAATACTCCAAGGAGACTTGAAGAATTTATTTGTAATATAATCAAATGTCTACCTTTTTTCAGAAGCTACATCAAAGGTCTTCTAATACTACTTCACAATTTTTCTCCAATGCTGATTCATGGGTTGTTACGAATTTATAGGACTATTTTTTATGCCGAATCATTGTCCTTTAAATGATGTCAAAACACTGCTTCAAGAGATACTCAAACTCTCAACTCTCACATGTCCAATCTGTTTACAAACATAGTTCTGATCCAATAACCTCAGGTCTGAACTATATTTGTCCACAAGTCTTGATTTCACCAACTGTCACAGGTCTGACTGTTACGGTGGTAAACCACATGCCTGAACTGTACAGGTCCTAGGTTCCAGCTTTAGTCTTTTTGCAACAGTTCAATGATTTATGTACCAGTCCATGAATTTATGTTACTGATTTATGTACTAGTCCAATTTGTCCACTGAATCATAGTATTCTTCACTGTCCAAATTTTATGAGTTCAAATCAAAGAATGCTTCAAATGATGATGTAATTTTGACTCCAATTCTGCTTCTTAAAGTCAGTGAAATGCTAGGATCGATCTCCTTCAATAATAATTGTCTATATGTTTCTGCAATGTTATGTGTTCATTGTTTCGAGCTTCTCACAGGTCTAGTTTTCTCCACAGGTGGGTCTCCAATCCGAGTTGAGGATAACCCAATAGAATTTTACCCAAACAGTAATTTTTCTAACTTCCTCAACTTTAGTTCTCCTTCTATCTTCTTCACTTTTCCTCTGAAATCTTCACCGAAAATGTTCTCTAAAATTTGCATCGAACTTGCTTGCTTAATTGAAAAAGACAGGCTTGTATTTATAGTAATTTGTCTTTATGAAAAGACCTGTCTGTTGGGCTGGAGGGCCGACATGAAGGAATTGAGCATAGGTCAGCTAGGCCTTTAAAAAATATTATTTTTAAACTTTAAAAATCATTTTCTCACAAACTATAAGGAGTTAGAAGATGAGTGAGGGCTCATTGGAAAGGTAAAAATATCCTCTACATGCTGGAGAAGGAACCATGGTGAAATGACGTCTTCAAGATGTCAAAAATTAATTTTATTTGTGACTGTTTGGAATTTTTTGGTACAGTCCCTGGGGTTATTTAGACTTTTCATGTATAAGGTCAATGGAGCTAGAGTTGGGGTCAGGGTAATTTTATTAGGACTTCAAGAGTGGTCTCCAACCATCATCAAGTGTGTCATCATTCATGTCATCATCTTGTTAAATGTCTAGGACAGAGTTTAGGGCTTCTTCATCAAGAGTAAGGACATCATCATGGTTTTAGGGCTTCTTCATCAAGAGCAAGGATATCATATTAGGACTTCTTGATTCATAATATACAAGAGGTCATGGAATCTTCATATTCTAGCAACAAGGTTAGTTCTACGGCTTGCATCACAAGAATTTTCTATCACAACCAATGCCATATTGACATCAATGACAACCTTGATTAACAATCTCCCCCTTTGTCATTGATGGCAATATTATTGCCCTTCCAAGATTCTCTCCCCCTTTGACATCAATGGCAAATGGGGTGCCCAAGTACTCCCCCTATCAAACTGCTTCTCTTCATCAATAATAATTCTTCATAAGTATGTTTCTCCCTGTGTCATGGTGTTCTTCCTTTTGGCAATGTGGTCCATGATAGATTGCATTTCTTCATGTGATGAACCAGCTCCCCGTGCCCGCATAAACTCTTCTAGCTCAAGAAATATTGCTCGCTTTGTGATCTAATGGAAGAAATTTTCAACAATGGTCCATCGGGTGAGAAGGGATTGTGTTCTTCAATGCTCCCAAGAGATGATCTAAAAGATGATTGTCCATGTAGGGCCTTTTCGCAGAATGATCAAAAACTCCCCCTAACTATATGCATGGTTTCCTTTTTGGAAGAGTCTCATCATCAAATACTTGAAGGATGACTTCTTCTAGTCAACAACATGTGTTGTTGGTTGGAGTGCTCAAGAGACTTTCAGACCCAATTTGCTTCCTTCTCCATACTTGTGTAACTTTCTTCTCTAGCTTGGTTGTCATGGTTTTAGCTTGTTTAGGAATCCAAGTCAAGTTACAATCGTGTGCCATATGTCCAATGTTATGGCAATTGAAGCACTCTATCTTGTTCATGAATAAGAAATTGTGACTTCTTCTTGCAAAATTGCTTCTAGGAGATTGACGGGGACCATTATATTTGTCTATGTGATATGCCCTACAATCTTTTGCCATGTGCCCAAAGTTTGTACAAGAATAGAAATAACCAAGAAATATACTTTGGTACCTTGGAGATCGAGTTTTCCTTGATGTACTTCTAAAGTCTTTTTGCCTTGGGATTCCTTGATGATATTCATTGCCTTTTGTATTCTTGACACCATCTGCAAGTCTCCTTGGAGTAGAATTTCTTCCGTTGTTGTCTTGATTCTTCTCCTTGCCTTTGCTGGAACTGGGAGCATCAACATTTCTTTCTAGGTTCCTCACATCTTTGTTGTTTGAAGCATTATCATTCTTGCTTGAGGATTCACCTGCATAGCCAAGACCTGATTTGTCAAGGGGAGACCTTTGATGACTTAGGATATCATCTAGGGTTTGAGAGCTTTTCAAGTTCTTATTCAGCAATTCAACTTCCTTTTTAAGAAAGACAATTTCTTCTTTCAATTTTTCACAATCTTCATCTTTCATAAGTAGTTGCTTCTTCATTTCTTCCATCATCCTTGTTGCTTCATGTGCTTCGATTTTAAGGGAGATGATATTTGATTTCATTATGAGGACTTCTTCATTCTCCTTTGCCAGACTGCTCTCCATTTCTTCTTTTATTCTTGTAGCTTCACATGTTTAAGGCTTGAGAAGATTGATGTATGATTTTAGTTTCAATATTTCTTCATCCTTTTCGTCTAGTTGGCATATCATGGCGTTTCTCTCCTTTTCTACTTCATTAACTTGTCCTTCTATGAATGTCAAAGTTTCCATCACCTTCTTACCTCCTTGCGCTTGTTTCCTTGATTCTTCCTGTTGAGATCTAAGAGAGGAGACCTCTTCCTTGTATTGACCAATCTCTGCTTCAAGACTACTATTCAAGCTCTTAAGTCTTTGTTCAAGGTGGCTTGACAAAGTTTCTTCCCTTTTCTTTGCCTTATCCAATTCATTTGTCATAGATATGACTTCTTCATGATGTTTTCTTTTGTTTTGATGAAATTCCTCTTTAAGTTTGGTGAGCTTCTCATCTCTTTCTTGTACATGAAGCTTGACAAAGTCAACTTCCTTCCTTGTCTTGTCTTGGTTACCATCTTACGTTTTCTTCTTAAGTTCCTCATTTTCCTTTTCCAAACAGTTAATCTCTTCCACGGAAGCCATAAGTTTATTCAGGAGATCTTCTTCAAAGTCTTCTTTATTCTCTTCATCTTCTAGGTCTTCTTTAGCCTTGTTGTCATCTTTCTTATCTTCAGCTTCCTTGACGAATTCTGGACTTCTTTCTTGTTTTCCATCATCTTCTTGACTAGATATCATTGTCAACGCTCCTTTTGAGTGAAGATCATGAAGTTTGTCCCATATGACTTTTGCTGACAAACATTTTTCAAAATTGGCCTTCACAGAATTTGGTAACCCATTCAAAATTGCCTTCATTCCTCTTGTATTGTACTCCTTGGATTCTTCATCCATCGTGTCATTAGTAATCACTGATTTCCAAACTTCAATTCCTTGAGTCTTCAAGAAATTCCTCATTCTTGCCACCCATATATCAAAGTTTCCATTGAACAATGGGGACTTCGCAAAATGATTGACTTCAATTTCGATGGTTGAGGAAGACAAATCTTTAGGAGGATTGGAGACTTTCTTCCTTGGCTTTGCCATTTGTGTTCTAATGATCAACCTTCAAGCTATTAGGCTTTGAGTGAAGGTACTAGCTCTGATACCAATTGTTGGAAATACTGAGAGGGGGGTGAATCCGTATTTATTTTCAATTGTTATTTTTACTAGTTAGATCACTTATTTTTAGAACACAAAATGAACAATAATAATAAATGCTTTTATTATTTTCTTCTTTACAATAAATCAAGTACAATATATGTAGGGCTCCAACCCTAGATGAGGACACCAATCTTCAATCTCCCAGGCTCCAACATGTATTTGCCAAGCACCGACTTGGACTTCCAAGGCTCCAACCTTGTCAATTCTAAGGCACCAACCTCAAGGGCTCCAACCCTATATCTGGTACAGGCTCCAACCTGGTCTCTTGAGGACTCCTATCCTCTAGGGCTCCAACCCTATCTTCCAAGGCACCAACCTGAAGGGCTCCAACCCTATCTTTCAAGGCACCAACCTTGTCTCTATGAGGCTCCAACCTCCTGCGTCATTTCGTCAAGATATATTTGATTATTCTTACGGCTCCCAATGTCTTCTTCAACGAGCCCTGACAATCTTCAGTTTTCCCATCACTCAGTCACCATGTCACATCATCAATGACAACCTTGTATGTTCATGAAGGTTTCTCCACAGCTCTTCATATTACCCAAACAATTTCTCCAAGGTTACCTCATGATGGCTTCATCAATGCATCATGGTCTCCACCAATGCCTTCAGGATAAACTTCTATTATGCTTCCAATTCCTTCAATGGGTCTTCAATATCAGCTCCAAAGTACTCTCCAACATCTAGGTCTTCAAAGCTCCAAAAATAGTCTTCAATAATACTCCAAGGAGACTTGAAGAATTTATTTGTAATATAATCAAATGTCTACCTTTTTTCAGAAGCTATATCAAAGGTCTTATAATACTACTTCACAATTTTTCTCCAATGCTGATTCATGGGTTGTTACGAATTTATAGGACTATTTTTTATGCCAAATCATTGTCCTTTAAATGATGTCAAAAGACTGCTTCAAGAGATACTCAAACTCTCAACTCTCACATGTCCAATCTGCTTACAAACATAGGTCTGATCCAATAACCTCAGGTCTGAACTATATTTGTCCACAAGTCTTGATTTCACCAACTGTCACAGGTCTGACTGTTACGGTGGTAAACCACATGCCTGAACTGTACAGGTCCTAGGTTCCAGCTTTAGTCTTTTTGCAACAGTTCAATGATTTATGTACCAGTCCATGAATTTATGTTACTGATTTATGTACTAGTCCAATTTGTCCACTGAATCATAGTATTCTTCACTGTCCAAATTTTCTGAGTTCAAATCAAAGAATGCTTCAAATGATGATGTAATTTTGACTCCAATTCTGCTTCTTAAAGTCAGTGAAATGCCAGGATCGATCTCCTTCAATAATAATTGTCTACAGGTTTCTGCAATGTTATGTGTTCACTGTTTCGAGCTTCTCACAGGTCTAGTTTTCTCCACAGGTGGGTCTGCAATCCGAGTTGAGGATAACCCAATAGAATTTTACCTAAACAGTAATTTTTCTGTCTTCCTCAATTTCAGTTCTCCTTCTATCTTCTTCACTTTTCCTCTGAAATCTTCACCGAAAATGTTCTCTGAAATTTGCATTGAACTTGCTTGCTTAATTGAAAAAGACAGGCTTGTATTTATAGTAATTCGTCTTTATGAAAAGACCTGTCTGTTGGGCTGGAGGGCCGACATGAAGGAATTGAGCATAGGTCAGCTAGGCCTTTAAAAAATATTATTTTTAAACTTTAAAAATCATTTTCTCACAAACTATAAGGAGTTAGAAGATGAGTGAGGGCTCATTGGAAAGGTAAAAATATCCTCTACATGCTGGAGAAGGAGCCATGGTGAAATGACGTCTTCAAGATGTTAAAAATTAATTTTATTTGTGACTGTTTGGAATTTTTTGGTAAAGTCCTTGGGGTTATTTAGACTTTTCATGTATAAGGTCAACGGAGCTAGAGTTGGGGTCAGGGTAATTTTATTAGGACTTCAAGAGTGGTCTCCAACCATCATCAAGTGTGTCATCATTCATGTCATCATCTTGTTAAATGTCTGGGACAGAGTTTAGGGCTTCTTCATCAAGAGTAAGGACATCATCATGGTTTTAGGGCTTCTTCATCAAGAGTAAGGACATCATCATGGTTTTAGGGCTTCTTCATCAAGAGCAAGGATATCATATTAGGACTTCTTGATTCATAATATACAAGAGGTTATGGAATCTTCATATTCTAACAACAAGGTTAGTTCTAGGGCTTGCATCACTAGGGTATCATGCATCACAAGAATTTGCCATCACAATCAATGCCATATTGACATCAATGACAACCTTGATTAACACCTTCTTTGTCACAAAGCGCACCTCTAATCACCCTAATGCATGGAATGTTAACACTTTACAACATCAGCCTGAAGGTAGAATTCTATCTCCAAAATCCAACCCCTAGCTTGTGGATGGCCACAAATATATAGGTGAGGGGAGTAATTTGGAAGTTCTTATCCTTTTACCAATGAAGGGCTTTAGATCCACTCCTAATGAGAGTGATGGGATCAAAGAATAAGGGATGGAAATTCCAAGGTAGGATAGGATAGGATCCAAATGTTTTATCTGAGGTAAATGGTTGTAACAAATTCTGGAAGCTTCTTGAAAAAAGGCTTCCGGAATTTCTCTTTTTTTTTCGAATTTCTAGAATCAATGCAGGTGCATAGTGGAGCAACCTTTAGGTGATCAACACAGGCCATAGTGGAGCAACCTGTATGTGAACTTTGTCTAGTAGGAGGCCAGGCAACGTTGGTCCTTAAAATGACTGAAACAAGGTGTTTTTAGGCAGAAACTTTGGGATATGAAATTGTCATGCATAGAGATTTGTGCTATGATGATGTTAAGGGGTAAAAGGATGTTGATTGATCTAGTTTGTAGGTCGGCTGACCAGATGTGACAAAATGGCCTAAAACAGATTGCCCCCTAAAGCACAAAGTCAGAAATTGTGACTAATCACTGAAATGTTTTACCTTGTGACAAGTCAGGATCAAGAACAACTAGCGAGATTATCTTTTGTTACAATAGATTTACATCATGACATCTTTGTTGAGGGAGGCATACCCATACTCAACACATAAGCTAACATTACATGTACAATGATCAAAAGACATGTCCATGGATGACAAATGGTGGACCCATGACTGTATTATTGTCTCTATGACCATAGCCATCATTCATTGTGATCTTGTATTTATCTTGAAATCACAACCCGAATGGATGAAACTAGATCTAGGGTCTTCTATCTCGTTCACACGTCCGTCCACTATACGAGTCTATCCATGTGAATCAATGAGTTGGATTCAAACATGTTAAACACCATCTGATTATTGATTAATGATGTAATTCGTTAACAGACGTGAGAGAAACCACCGATGGTGTTAATGGATCTCAAGGTACTGCAGTATAATCTGTATGGTGTGAGTAAATGAGTTGATGTCGAACACCACACAAAATCTTTCGGTCGAAGGCCACTAATGTAAACCTATTACCAAGAGCGAGGAAACTTGTCATTGTTGTATGCAAGCAAAAAAGTACCGAGGGGTGTTTCTAAGTCAACTTCTTGGATAATGAGTTGATGTCAACAGGAAGCGACATGTCGCAGGAGGGCCTTGATGTATCCTTGGATTTGGTGCTAGAAGATCAAGATGTCATGGACTATGTGCAGGGGTAGATTCAAGAGCCTCCATCAAATGAAGTTGTTGCCACAAAGACGAAGTATAGAAAAGGGGAAATCAAAGCAAAGATGATTATCCGAGATTCTATTCATAAGCACTTGGTTGCTTACATTTCTGAACTGAAGACATCTAAGGAGATGTATGATAAGCCGGTGAGCGTGTTCAGGGCTAGCAATGCTAATCAAATCCTCTTCTTCAAGAATCAATTGAAGAATATCGAGAAAGGTAAGTATGAATCTATTCAATCCTATTTTATGAGGCTCATTGAAATCAGGAATAACCTCCTAGCCATTGGGGAAGTAATATCTGATCGAGAGATGGTTCTTATTGCACTTGGAGGTGTCCCCCGTGATTGCCATGTATTCAATACCACTATTCTTAACAATAATGTGATTCCTGGTTTTGATGAAATATGGACGAGATGCACTCAAGAGGAAACAATAATGATGGAGTATGTCTCTAATGGAAATGGAAGTGACCCTACTACCTTCACCACTCATGCAAAGAAGAAGAACCATGGTGGCCCGAGAAATCAAAACCATGGTAGAGCGGGGCCCAAAGGAAGGAAGGGAAGATGTTACACTTGTAATAAGTTTGGTCACTATGCAAAAGAGTGCCCTAATAGAAGGGACTCTCCTAGGGATGATGACAACAACAACTCGAGAAGAAATGGAAGAAACAACAAGTTCCAAGAAAGAAGGAAGGCTCCCTTTGATAGCAGTGGAAATGGGCAACCTTTCAAGAGGTCAATAAATTCCAAGTACGATAAGTCTAATGTTGTTGATAATAAGAGAAATGAATTTATTATTGTATCTACCCTCTCTGTTGCATCTCCACCTGACACCCTAGATGTCTGGTTAATTGATAGTGGTGCATCAAGGCACCTCACTGGTTATAAAGAATCCCTTTCTGATTTGGTTGAGAAGGATATTAATTTGGAAATTATCCTTGGAGATAATGCCACCTATCCTGTGAAAGGGTCAGGGACTGTGACCCTCCATCTATCTCAAGATCAAGCCCTCTGATTACAAGATGTGTTGTACGTACCTGATTTGAAGAAGAACCTTGTGTCCATTTCAACAATGGAAGACAAAGGGTTCAAGGTGGCATTCGTTGATGGAAAGGTACTTATCTGGAAGAAAAACTTCAAGGAAGCTCTTTCTTTTCGTTTTAGAGTTGATACACTCTACCATGTTGGAGGAAGTCCATTAAGGGCTATGTCATATGATACAACTCTTCAAACAGAGTTATGGCACCGGAGGTTTGCACACTTTCATTACAAAGCCATTCCCAAAGCAAGGAAGGTGGTGACAAGGATGCCCGAATTTAGAGATGATCATGAAGATATATGTCAAGGTTGTGCCGAAGGAAAGCATACAAGGGGACCATTCCCCTCAAGTGTCACAAAGACAACTGATATTTTGCAGTTGATACATTATGCCTTATCTGGTATGCTGCCTGTGACATCCTTGGGAGGATGTTCCTATTACATGACTTTTATAGATGACTTCTCCCGCAAGACCTGGATATAATTTTTTTGAAGAAGGACGAAGCATTGAAATGGTTCCATACCTTCAAGGCCTTGGTGGAAAAACAAACCGAGAAGAAAATCAAAGATTTGAGGACCAACAATGGGACCGAATATGAGTCAAATGAGTTTAATGACTTTTCTCGGGAAGCTGGCATTAAGAGGGAGACCACAACTGCATACACTCCTGAGCAAAATGGTGTTGCTGAAAGAAAGAACATGACCATTGTGGAAGTTGCTCGCGCCATGCTATGTGACCAAGGTCTTCTGAAGTTTCTATGGGGAGAAGCTGCGAACACTCCTGTGTATGTTCAAAATAGATGCCTGCATTCCGCTTTGGACTCCAAAAGTCCTGAAGTCTTCTCTGGTAAGAAACTTGATGTTTCTCATTTTAGAGTTTTTGGTAAGAAACCTTGTTGTGCTTCTGCCCCACCGTTATGATATTGAGTTGGTTCACCTCTCTCTGATCTGTACCCCGCACGCATCCTACCCATGGACTTTCGGACTCATGGGAAGTACCTCTCATTTGGCCAATGAGGTGGGAAATGTGGATAGAGACCATAGCAAGACCGATGGATGCATCGGAGATTGTCGTACTCTCTATGTCTAAGATGGCACGTGTCCAACACCTTGATCTGGGATCAAGTATGATGAGGTTCTTACCTCCAAACTGACTTCGGGTTAGTGTGTGACTCTTTTGAATCTATCGAGGTTTTATTCTCTAAACTAACTTCGGGTCAGTAAACTAACTTCGGGTTAGTGTGTGACTCTTTTGAATCTATCGAGGTTTTATTCTCTAAACTAACTTCCGGTCAGTAAACTCACTTCGGGTTAGTAGGAGACTCTTTTGAGTCCAAGAGAGGTTTTTACCTCTAAGTTGACTTCGGGTCAGCTGTGTGTGATGTCTTTGTGACTCACCTTTTGTCTATCTGAAATAAAGAGTCAGCAAAGCAAGTTACGGCAAGATGACGCATGATGTTTGGTTTGGTACATGATGGATGGCACTTGTGGACAGATGGAGTTCTCCCTAGTTTAGAAGGAGTGTTAATTTTGGGCAACTAGGTCCAAACTCCATGTTGCACTGCTCATATGACAATGGTCATATTTTTGTTGGGTTCCTCTTTCGGAGAGGTGCAAGATTGATCTAAAGATCATCTTGATCGGATGAGCAGAACATTGATTTTGAATTTATTTTCCACATGTGCAAGGTTGGCCAGATTTATCCCACATGCCTAAGAGATGTGTCACACACCCTCATTGATGCATATAAATTGGAGAGACTTGGAAGTCATTTTCTCATCATCTCATCACACATTCTCTCTTTGTGATCTGATTGGTTTTATAGCCTTTGGAGGCCTTTTTCTTCTCACACTTGTGGAGCGAAGCTGTTGTTTTCTGCGTTAATCTGTTTAGGGTTTGTTGTTGTTTTCTACGCTGATTTATTTAGGGCTTGTTGTTGTTTTCTGCGCTGATCTATTTAGTTTTTTTTCTGCTGCAGCGTTGACCATGGTCAACCCTTGGTCGTTTGACCTCAATCTTCTGCAGAAATTCCGATTTTAGGATGTCGTACAGTTGGGCACTAAAATCAAGGAATTTTGGGTTGTTTGAATGAAGCCCTAGTTTGTTGCGTTGACTTTTCTGAAGCTGCCTACGTTGACTTTTCTGCATTGTCCCTAGTTTGAGTTGCGTTGACTTGTGATGAGCTATCTTTGAGGGTTGTGGGTGTGACACATGAAAGTGTTCGCTGACCAAGAAAGACTTTGCTCGCTGAAGCATCCTGCTGACTGCCGTAACGCAACAATATCTCATATCTTTGCTGGACATAAGGAATTGTAAATCTGATCTATATTTGGCTTTCAATTTTATGTGATTTCTATCTTGTATTGGGCCTATGAAAGATTGAAGTAAAAGTGCATCAAGCATAGAACACCATTGTTATCTAAATTTAACAAATTTACATGTGCGCTAGATGATTCACTGATGTATGTTTTTCCACTGTGAAAAGTAGTTTGTTGTGGCATTTGAGTTGGTAGTGTCAGAGATTCTAAAACCCTAACCTAGATTCTCCAGTGTTGTGGAAAATTAATTCAATATGCCAAGGATTATCAACTTGTGAATGATTTTTTGATACTTGAGCTCTTGTGGAAAACAAGTATGTGCATATTGAGCATCCTTTGAATGAAGACTTGACAAGAGTGAGTTTGCACTCTTCAATGTTGATGGCATTGCATGCAAAATGCAATGGTGATGATAGTGTTGCATGAAAAATGTGAATCATGGCTTGTATCTGGGATTTGTTTTATTGGTTATGACAGTGTTGTTGCATTGTGTATTTTATTGGCAACTCTTGAGCTTGATATGGATTTGTTCTCCCTTGTTTATTTGTGTTAAAAACAATAGACATGTTATTGTCTAGTTTGTTTGATCGGCAACACAGTGGCTCCAAATAAACATTGTTCTGTTATTATGCTAAGGCCAAGAACTTGTCACCATGAACAGCCCGATAAAACTATGTTACTTTTTTCAACTTTTATTAATTGAATTCAAAGGTCTGGATTGCATGCAGTTTGCCTGTGGAAAAGAAATTGACAAATTTTGGTTTATGCTTTTCTGAATATGCAGAAGACAATAGTATGCTCAGTAGAAAGAGGCAGGAAATGCCTCACAATTTCTCAAACATAGGAAACTGACTGTTTGTCCTCCAACGGTCTTCTCTTTGGAGTGAAAACAAATTTTCCTTTACCAAAAAATGATGCCCAACTACAAAAAAAAGCAATACAAAATAAAAGGTGATGATGGGTAGGTATATGAAAACCTCTTTTAACATGATACCCTTCAACGGATGCAGAAGAAAGTCATCATAAGAAATACTGCTTAATGTCACTCCCACGCACTAAAAAAATGCCTCTCTCCCAAAGGCAAAATTGCAGCTAAAAAGAAACCAAGGGAGTGGCCAATGGGAAGTATAATTGCCTGTAACACAGCAAAAATAAAAGTGTTCAAGAGAAACGTACACAGTAGCCACTTGATAGCAAATTGAAACTAGAGGAGAAAAGAAGGGTTGGGGTAAGGAAATCTCACCTTAAAGCTCATTTTCCAGTTTTGAAGGGACAACCCCACTTGCATCGCATGGTGTCAGTCCAACAAGCATATAGGCCTTTTAAACACAACTCCCTTTAAAAAATCAAAGGGTTATAGCTTCCAACAAGTCAAATCATAAACCCATAAGCATATGACAAATTCCTGAAGGGAACCAATATAATATACCTTCCTCTTAACTCAAAGTTTGCCTTTGCTTCCCCCTTTAACTTGAAACCCACATTTCCTTCATTTCGCCATGCAAAATTACAGCTGAACAGTTCACCAATAATCCCCACGATAACACAGCCCATCCTCGAAATTAGAGAAATAGTCGGCATCCCTTATAACACTTTTTAACTTCAATCGTTCACTTGATAATGTTCAAGATGAAATTGGTAGCATTCTGACAATCATTACAGCTTTGTAATTGTTGTCTACTTGAATAGACATTCCTGGAAGCATATTTACAAGGCCAGAAAAAACTGCAAGCTTTTTAGCATGTTGGCAGAGAGAAAGAGCTGCTTCTCTTGGTCTACATCATAAAGCACAAATTTCGTGTGTGGCACATGCACCACCCCTTTCATTTGTTCCTCAATCTTTGCAACTCGGCAAAAATCTTCTGCATCTAACAAGATATTCTGCCTCCAAAGACAAATATGTGAAGCTTGTTCTTGATCCCAATCAAACTGCTCAGTTCCAAAACAAGCGCTATGACAGCCATGTGTTCACTTCACCAATAATCCCCACAGGAACACAGCCCATCCTTGAAATAGTGAAAACGACTGGCATCCCTTACAACAATTTCTCGCTTAACAATCTTGGAAATGAACTTGATAGCGGTGTGGCAATCACCACATGCTCTGAGATTTTTGATGACTCGAATAGGTGTCCCTGGCTGTGTGCTGATAAGCCCAAAGGCAATAGCCAGCTTCTCACTGTGGTAGCTGAGAGAGAGCTCCTTCTCCTCTTTCTCTACATCATAAAGCGCAAATTTTGTGTCTGGAGCATACCCTCTTCCTTTCATTTGTTCATTCAATTTCTCCAACTCTGAAAGAATATTTTCCATCCGAGGATGTGATCTGTCTCCAACAACAAATGCATGAACCTTATTCTTGATTTCAATCCAACTGCTTCCCACCTCCTTTTTCACTCCCTTATCTTTCATCATATTTCTTACCTGTAATGCATCATCCCACCTACCAGTTGCTGCATATATATTTGAAAGCAACACATAAGTTGCAGCATCTTCAGGTTCCAACTCAAGCGCACGTTTCGCAGCCAGTTTTCCTAGCTCTAGATTGCCATGGATTCTGCAGGCAGCAAGCAAAGTCCGCCACACCACAGCATGAGGTTCAACTGGCATTCTGTGTATAAAGTTCTCTGCCTCATCCAGTCTGCCTGCACGTCCAAGTAGATCAACCATGCAGGCATAATGCTCCTCTCTAGGAGTTATGCCATAATCTCGTTTCATTGAATTGAAGTAATGGTGGCTTTCATCCACTAAGCCTATATGACTGCATGCAGACAGAACACCAACAAAAGTAACATCATTTGGCTCTATACCAAGGCATTGCATATTTTTAAATAGTTGAATTGCATCCTTGCCACATCCATTCTGAGCATATCCTGCAATCATAGCATTCCATGAGACTATGTTCCGGTCAGGGATTCTGTAGAACACATTGGTTGCATCATCAATGCTCCCACATTTAGCATACATATCAACAAGAGCACTACCCACAAAGACATCAGACTCAAATTCAGTTTTAAGCGCACATGCATGGAATTGTTTTCCCTGTTTTAAGGCTGCTAAACTGGCACATGCCTTGAGACTACTGCCAAAGCTGAACTCGCTCAGCTTAATACCAGCAGCATGCATTTGCAAACAAAGTTTGAGCGCTTCCTCACTGTGCTCATTTTGGGCATATCCTCCAATCATTGCACTCCATGAGATAACATCTCGGTGAACCATTTTGTCAAAGAACTTGCGGGAGTCCTCTACTGCCATGCATTTTGCATACATGTCAATGAGAGCATTACCGACTGAAGTTTCTGAGTCAAAACCAGATTTGATGACATGTGAATGGACCTGTTTTCCCTGTTCCAGAGCTACTAGGCTAACACATGCCTTAAGAACACCAACGAATGCAAAAAGATCCCATTTTATATCTGCTTCACGCATTTGACAAAAAAGTTTCAAGGCCTCCTCACCATGCTCATTTTGTGCATATCCTATAATCATCCCATTCCACGCAACTTCATCTCGCTTGTGCATTTTGTCAAACACCCTATGGCCATACGGCAAATCACCACATTTTGCATACATGTCCACAAGGGCACTAGCCACAAAGATGTCTGATTCGAACTCAGCTTTGATTATCTGAACATGGATCTGCTTACCCCACTTCAGAACCCCTAAGCCGGTACATGCCTTGAGACTACTAGCAAATGTATACTGGTCAGGGTTTACTCCGGCCTCTTGGGACTGACAAAAAAGCCTCAAAGCCTCCTCACCATCGCCATCCTGGGCATAACCAGCAACCATTGAACTCCATGATATGACATCATGTTCAGGCAATTTATCAAATACTTGGCGTGCATCCTGTAGGCTCCCACATTTAGCGTACATATCAACAAGGGCACTTCCGACAATGACATCCCACTGAATTCCATACTTAACAACAAAACTGTGAACCTGCTCAAGAATTGCCAGGTTGCCACAAGCTTTAAGCACACTTGCAAAGGTGAACTGATTAGGCGTCATACCTGCATGCTGCATTTCAAAGAACAATTTCATGGCCTTATTCCCTTGCTCATTTTGCACATACCCATTAATCATTGCATTCCACGAGACCGCATCTCTGTTTGGAATTTCGTTAAACACCTCAAGTGCATCATCTATGTTCCCAGACTTTGCATACATATCACCAAGAGCACTACCCACAAAGACATTTTTATCAAAACCAGACTTAACTATACCGCTATGGATTTGCTTACCTGGTTCCAGAGCCGTCAGACTCGTGCATGCTCTTATGACAATGGCAAAAGTAAATTGATTTGAGGTAATCCCCCCCATTCTCATCTGGCAAAACAATCTAAGAGCCTCCTCAGCGAAGCCTTGTTGCACATAACCGGTAATCATTGATGTCCATGAGACCACGTTTCGCTCAGGCATTTTGTTAAACACTTCACGCGCATCCTTCAAACACCCCAACTTCGCATACATATTGACAAGGTTGTTTACCAAATACACATCTGGTTCAAATCCGGTATTTTGCATGTGGGTATGGACCGTCCTGCCTCCTGCCAGAGTTTTCATGTCAATACAGGCCTGCAGTAGCCGGGTATAGGCATTAGAATCCAAACCCATGCCTCGTTGGTTCATAATCTCTAGGCTTGCTAAGGCCTCTTTCCACCTTCCTTCCTCACATAGTTTGTACAAATCTCTTGTTATGTTCTGTTGAATATTGGAGATGGCAGTGGAAGCTAATTTAAGGCCAGCAATATTTGAACTGCATCCATGGAAGAATCTGGTGTGGAATAAGCATGTTATCCTCATATCTACTATTAAGAATTTGAAACACCTGACTATGAAGCCATAAACAGATTAGCGAAAATAACATCTGCGCTAGGCATATTTTGATATAAGTTTACGTGGAAAACAGGGAAAAACAATGCCCTGAAGTTCAGAATTACTCGCAATTGCAAACAAAATATTCCATAATTCGTTCAGATGCAGCCAGCTATTAAAGCTACTTTGAGTACCAATCATGTCAACCATCTCAATTAGGATTTTCGATCATTTGTAATTAGAAACTCTAATATTCTCTCCGCTCAATTAGGATATCATTATATACTGGTAAACCCTCTAGCTCAAGTACACATACATTTTAATTTTCTAATATTTACTCTCCAATTTATGGAGTTAAATAGCGAATCGTACGCCACTTTCATCTTGAGATTATTTAACTGCTACTGCATATTATTGTTAAACCCCTAAACTTTTGATTCACTCTTAATCATCCTACAGCATCGGCATTACCGTGTCATGGCTATTTTCATTGCTAAGGAATTAACCCATGAATTGTTGGACGCCTAGTAAGCAAACTATATGTTACACACAATCAGCTATAAGGATTAGTTTGAGTAGTAAATGCTCGTGTTGAGTCCACAAGAGTATTGGGATTGGATAGCAATAGATCTTTTGGGTGCTACCTATGCTTTTTAGATATTTAATTTATATAGGTTAGTAAATCATTTTAATAATTATTTTTTATTTATTAGTTTTTTTTAAGATGTGGTTCCTGCATAAATATTTATAAATGTTTCTTATGTTACATTATATGGAGTGTATTAATATTATCAAAATTATTTAGAACTTGGCTTTGTCTATGCTTATTTGGAAGTTTTCAACTCGTGTTATGTATTGCTGATTTGTTTGGCAAATGTTTTATTGAAGATTACCAATGTTCCATCTCTATTTCAAGCTATAATCTAGCATTTCTCTCCATAGTCGTTGTGCATTGCCTTCACTTTTCATAAATACATTGTAGAATTTAGTTACCATAATTTCTTTCTGTAAACTCTAGCATGATTTGACACTTTTCTATCTATGATTGTCAATGCTATTATTGTTATGTTGGTTTCAATCTAAGTGTTTTTTAGACTTTTAGGTTGTTTTTACTTGAGACATTTATCATAAACTCTTTCACTTGTATGTCCAAATCATCAATATTCATTGATCCCCTGCTTTCTAATTAGCATAATGGTTGCAAAGGGTTCTATGTCCAACAAAGTTTCAATTTGGATTCTTTTCATGTTGATGTTTCATCTCACCCATTGAACCATAGTTCAACGGAGGAAAACTATCATAATCACTATAATTTTATTACTTTCTTTGCAAATCCAAGAAAAATTACCATTCACACTACAAAGTTCTAGAATTGGTTAAGAGATTAACACTTGAAGCGGAGATAGACATGCTTCAAATGTATGTCAAAATGAAGCCGAAATTCCCATAGCAAGATTTACAATCGAAAGAAAAAGAAGCCCTTAAATTATCGACTTGAGCTTTTACCACCTAAAATATGTGTGACAACAATTTGTTTATCCTTTGCTTTTGCATCTTTGTCTTGTATCAAGCATAGTTCATGCATACAAAATCAAATATGTTAATCCCCAACCTTACTTTTATGCTTTTGACAAGAAGAAAGAAGATGGTAAAAATGAGGTGTTCATAGTTGAAAACACATATTTCACCTATGCACATGTTGAAGTACTAGAATGAGCAAAGATGGCTAAGTCTTACATATATAACAACTTACAATTGACAACATGCCACTTTAATGATACAATTATGTTTGTGCAACTCTAAGCACTATAATGTGTAGGGATAATAGTAGTAACCTTACTTTTATGCATTTGACAAGAGGAAAGAAGATGGTAAAAGTGAGGTATTCATAGTTGAAAACACATATGCCCCCTATGCACATGTTCAATAACTAGAATGAGCAAAGATGGCTAAGTGTTATATCTATAACCACTTACAATTGGCAACATGTCACTTTAATGATACAATTATGTATGTGCAACTCTAAGTACTATAATATGTAGGGATCATTTAGCCTGACACCTACAAACACTTACATGTTTAACAACACATATATCACTACCTCCATCATATCCTCACACCATACAACTTGAGTGGGCCTAATGGTTAAGAGCATGTGTTTCTTCCTAAGAGTTCACAAGTTCAAAACTAGATGGGGGTAGAGTATGCCTTCGTAGAACATATATCACTACCTCCATCATATCCTCACACCATACAACTTGAGTGGACCTAATGGTTAAGAGCATGTATTTCCTCCTAAGAGGTCACAGGTTCAAAACTAGATGGAGATAGGGTATGCCTTCGTAGATTTAGAATTCAAATCACTACGCAAAAGTGGGTCCCTTGTCCCACAAACAAAAAGGTCTCATACACCTTACTCAAAATATAATAAGTATATATTATAAATACAAATTCTAGCTATATAATTTACATAATCCAAATACCCCTAAATTTTTAAAAATATTAAGTTCATTTAAACATCCAAAAAAACAAATTTTAAATAATAATAAATTCATTTATATATTAAAAAAACAACAAACCAACTCCAAAAAAAAAAAAACAAATAATAAACATTAACCCGACAAAAATATTATACCTAAAAAATATTCACAAATTCACTTAAAATTATATCACCATTTTAACCCAACGAAATCAAACAACAACAATATCTTTTCAATCAATAGAACCATCTGCATTCGATCCACTTCAACATCTTAGCTTTCCTTTAACCACTTCGAAGTATGCGAGTAACTTCGACTGTCCACATGCAATCTGTGTATATACATATGGATTTCGCCGACGCAGCTGCTACGACGGATTTCGGCTTTGAACTAAAATTTCGAAAACTCCCGTAGTTGCCTGTCATTTAAAAGCAGGCACCCTGCTATTTCTTCAGTGTTTTCACAGCCATATGTTTTTAGATCGATGAGTTTGTATTTCAACCATACCCATAAGATGCGATTGACAGGAAGGATAATGTAAGAGGTGAGTATGCAGAAATCCTACTTCATGAATGTTCTGATTGTGAGTATGCATACACCTTCACATCTCTTAAGAATTGCCATTCTTAGAGACACGTTTCAGATAAGCAGTGTTCATGGGTGTCAGAAAAATGAGATGGGTATCGCTACATTCACGAGCACTCTGCCAAGAAATTCGAGGGGACGTTCACAAGAACAGAGAAATATTGAGGACGGGGATGAAATATTGAAGGATGGGTGGCATCCATTGTATTTTAATCACCCAAATGATACTTGGTTAGAACCCAATGTCTATACTTGTGCCCTGCAACAATGTGTTAAGAAGAAGTCCCTTTCAGAGGGCAAGCAGATCCATTCCCATATAATTAAAACTGGGTTTGAACCAGACATATTTTTAGAAAACAACATTGTGAACATGTACGCCAAATGTGGGAATGTGATGGATGCGCGCCAAGTATTCGATAGAATGCCCGAGCGAAATGTAGTTTCATGGAATGCAATGATTGCAGGGTATTCCCGGCAAGGGCAGGCTGATACGGTTCTGAAGCTTTTGAGTGCGATGCAATGTGACTACAAAAAGCCTAATCGGTTAACCTATACGAGTGTCCTTGCTGCGTGCAGCTTTCCAGGGAGTTCAGAACAGGGGAAGGGAGTTCATTCCCACATCATAAAATCTGGATATTCTTCAGATGTATTTGTTGGAAGTAACCTTGTTGATATGTATGTTAAACGCAGAATTTGGGAACATGCCCGCAAAGTATTTGATGAAATGCCGGAACGAGATATGGTTGCATGGAATACAATGATTGCAAGGTGTGTTCAATTTGGGTACAATAAAGAAGCACTTCTTCTCTTTGATCGAATGTGGTGGGTTGGTATGAAACCTGATGAGTTCACTTTTACCAGTATCCTCGGGGTGTGCGCGAGCTTACGTGCTTTTGAACAGGGCAAGTGCTTCCATGCCTACACTGTGAAGTCTGGATATGATTCTGATTTCTACATTGGAAATTCACTGATTGATCTGTACGGAAAATGTGCAAGCATAGAAGATGCATTCGGAGTGTTTGGCAGCATGTTAGATCAGAATATAGTGTCTTGGAATTCGATAATCGCAGGATGTTCACAGAATGGTAATGGTAATGTCGCAATGGCACTCTATCGTCAAATGCGACAGGAAGGCATAAAACCTGACCCATTTACAATCTCTTGTATTTTGAGTGTTTGTGCGACTCTAGTGGATCTCGAACAGGGCAAGTGTGTTCATGCCCATGTTATCCATTGTGGTTTTAAATTCAATATGATTGTGGACAGTGGCCTTATTGACATGTATGCTAAATGTGGGAGCATAAAGTATGCCCATGTTGTGTTTAAAGGAATGTCCAGAAGAGATGCCATTTCATGGAGTGCAATGATAGCAGGATGTTCACAACATGGACATGGGGAAGAAGCCTTGAAACTCTTCTGCCAAATGCAGAAGTCAGATTTGAAGCCAGACTTTTTCATCTTTGCAAGTAGTCTCAGGGCATGTGCTAACCTGGCAGCTCTTGAACAGGGGCAGCAGATCCATTCTCAGATTATGAAATCTGGATGTGATTCGGAAACTGTTGTTGGGTGTGCCTTGGTTGACATGTATGCAAAATGTGGGAACATGGAAGAGGCACAGAAAGTGTTTGATGTGATGCCGCAACAAAATGAGATCTGTTGGACAGCTATGATCGCAGGCTATGCCCAGAATGGGCATGGTGAGGAATCACTTAAACTATATTGCCAAATGCAACTAGCAGGTGGAAAACCAGATGAGTCCACCTTTGCTAGTGCTTTATGCGCATCTGCCTGCTTGACAGCTTTAGAAGATGGCAAGCAGATTCATACCCAAATCATAAAGTCAATGTTTGATTCGGATGTCTTTGTGGCATCTTCCCTGGTTGATATGTATGCAAAATGTGGAAGAATAAAGGATGCACTCAAATTGTTTAACCACATCCCCAACAAGAATGTGGTCACATGGAACTCGATGATTGCAGGGTATGCTCAACATGGGTTTGGTAAGAATGCCCTCCAGCTCTTCGAACAAATGCAAAGGGTAGGTATGAAGCCAAACCATATTACGTTTGTGAGTATTCTTTCTGCTTGCAGCCATGTCGGCCTGTTGGATGAAAGCTATAAATTCTTTGATTCCATGATTCGACTTTATGGAATCATGCCAACAATGGAGCACTATGCCTGCATGGTTGATGTTCTTGGCCGTGCAAGACGCTTGGAGGAAGCAGAGAACTTCATCAATGAAATGCCCTTTGAACCTGGTCCGATGGTCTGGAGAACCTTGCTTAGTGCTTGCAGAAACCATGAGAATATAGTGCTAGGAATACATGCAGCCAAACATGTCCTTAAATTTGAACCACATGATTCTGCAACCTATGTGTTGCTGTCTAATATGTATGCCAGTGCAGGAAGATGGGATGAGGTGACAGAAGTTAGGAAATTGATGAGGGATGCAGGAGTGAAAAAGGATCCGGGATGTAGCTGGATAAAAATCAAGAATAAAATACATTTATTTTTAGTGGGAGAAAAATCACAGCCAGAAATAGAGGAGATCTATGCAGAGTTGGGTAGATTGACTCAATTAATAAAGGAAGCAGGTTATGTGCCTGACACAAGATATGTGCTGCATGATGTTGAGAACGAGCAGAAAGAAGACTCTCTCTTCCACCACAGTGAGAAGTTGGCTATTGCTTTTGGGCTTATGAGACTGCCACCTCAAATTCCTATTCAAATTGTGAAGAACCTTCGTGTGTGCGGAGATTGCCATAATGCCACCAAGTTCATTTCAAAAGTTGTTAAGCGAGAAATCATAGTAAGAGATGCCAATCGCTTTCATCATTTTAAAGATGGATTGTGTTCTTGTGGAGACTATTGGTGATTATAACACAAAACAAACAATGGATTCTAGGTTAGACTTTGGGGCTTTTAGCAAATAACATTTTAGCATGCTTCATACCCTTATTGGAGACCATGGAGTTTTAAGCAAATAGCATTTTAGTGTGCTTCATACCCTTATTGGGGACTAGCTCCTATTATTGGAAATATTACCTAGTTCCCTAGTTGCCAAACTATCCATAATCTACAAGACGAATCATTCACCTTATTAACAATTTCATTGACAAGCTTCTATATATGTTCTCAAAGCCTTGTTTCTGGTCGCTAGAAGTGGATCATGCTAATTAGGATGCAGTGCACTAAATTTGTTTGAATCCAGTATGCCATAATTAAACAAAAGAACCTGAACTGAACTCTCATGACTCCCAACTAGACAGCCAACACTTCCAAGCGTCTTCTGATTTTATAACTATAAAATGTTCCAAAATCTCAATGGTGTAAGTTTGCTTTTGATAGGTATTAGAAAGAACCATTTGACTTAGGCCAACTTGAGCAGGTTGTCACCAGAGAAGCACAAGTCGTTTGGTGTTACAGCATTCTAAACATTGGCAGTTCTAAGACTGCAATGGGAAACTTGTGCACAAGTCTAACCAGTTTATGTAAGCCTAATCCTAGTTGGGCAACTTTTAGCCAATTGTTTTCCTGTATAAACACCAATATTGTCGGACCATATTATTTATATGCATACCAATTTGTCAGGATCTTCGTTTAACTGGGTCTTTCACCTCTATTTCTATGTCCGCTGTAAGCTCGCCTCTTGTAAACAATTGGAATCGCAAAAGATTCTGGATATTCCCTTGAGAAACATTTAACTTATTATTCGTACATAACGGACCAGGAAAGTTGCCCAATTAACTTTGGTACCATCTTGATATAATCACGACAGATCATTCAAAATAAAATAATTTCTGCATATTAAGCCTATGATCTCATCTAGGCTGCTATTTTGGTGTATACGCTGATCCCACCTCCACTAAAGATGTATTAGGTTCATGGATGAGGTTTTTAATGAAGTCTAAAATTTATTAATAAAGAATGGCAAAAACATTATACAACACATAATGGCTAAAAATGACATTGGCTATCTTTGAAAAGAGATATGTTACTACTCTCATTTGCAAAAGGCGGTTGAAACCTTGGTTTATTCCAGAGGCAACACCACAAAGCCTAAAAGATAAAGCTTTCAAAGTTAAAGACACTAACCTTGGAAGTTAGACAAGCAAAAAGGCGGGGGCCCTGAGAGGCTAAATTGGAACTACAAATTTCCATGGGTATATGAAACACCATTGGAAAACTTTTGATGAACTCTACACCAGACATATTATCTAAATAATTTTCCCCATGATTTGGACTCCCAAAAACATCAAGAATGTGTCATACACCTTGTAGTCCTATAGTGGAGTAGGGAATAAATGTTGAGCAGCTGCATGGAATAAATATAAAGCTATATTAGGGAATATTTGCTTACTAGTTGTAGGGAATGGATGCATATCATTAGTAGACAATGAGTGTTGAGTAACAACAGTTTGACATCTAATTATTGATGGTTTCGTACATGTAGAATTGGGAAATGATAAAAGGTTTATGGTTTTTGTTGTGCCTATTTATTCAGTATCAGGGTCGATGAAAAACTGTGTGATTTTAAATTATTGGTATACTATTAAAATTTCTCCAGAATCCTTAGGTTATCATTGAAAGCTTTTGTCAGGATTATTGGTACAAAATCTAGCAGGCCTTGTAATGGGATTCACAAGGCGAGTTCCAAACCCTATAACAACAATGAGGAAGATTCCACTACCACTTCACCAATCTGCCTCATGTTATTTAATGGAGTTTCACCACAAACAAGGTTTCCTTGTATTTACCTATAATGATACTCTAGTTATAAGGCTTTAGGTGATGCAAATAGACTAGGCAAATATGTTGGACAGGGTTCAATTCTTCTTGAAAAGGGATACACCCAGACTAGATAAAGACTTCTACACCTTAGGGTTTACTAGTATGCAATAACAATGGAATACCTAGGCATACAAAAGTCAAGGAAAGGGTTTACTTGAATATTTTATCAACAAAGTAATAATGTAAACCTTCAAATAGGATTCAAGTTGAAGCTCGACTAGGGTTAGGGTTTCCAAGGCACAAAATTGATCAAGGAAGGATGGCGTCAACCCTCTTAAGGGAAAGGTTTGCCACCATGACGTCTAGATTTTATGTTTAAAAGGTATAATGCAATAAGCCATAGGTTCTTATCTACTAACATGCATCCACATTAGCGCTACAAGCAATTCGGCCCTAGAAAAAGCTCTAGTGACTTGTCTTCAAAAAACCTAGGAGATATTAGAAAAGAAAAAATATTTATTTTTTTAAGATTTTTTATCAACACAAATTTACCAATGCCTAATCCTAGGAGGGTGATGGAGTGTTAGGGGAAATTTTAGGAGAAAAAGGACAATTGATTGGAGTAAAAGGGGAATTTTTCTTTTCCACTTTGTAGGCAAATGGATCAAGGGCTCTGCAGTTGTTCAAGGAAGATACATTTAAACATAACAATGTTAGCTAAGAATTGACAAAGTAATGGTGAGGAGTTACGTACTTGTCCTTTGCATAAATCTATCAGAGCGATCGGTGTGGCAGAGAAGGAATCCTCAACTAACTCCAAGAGTGAGACCTGCACACATAGCATACAACAAGTGATCTTCACAACATATACAAACTTGAACAATTCAACATATTAACATATAACATCGTATAGGAATTGAATGCATCAATATCAAAGTGTTAGTCTAAATCATGAAATCATAATGCATAAAGATGTAAACATTAGAGCCACGACGTAGACAGAACAATAGTAGATCTATATTTTAATTATGAGAAGGTAAATTACAACCATGATGCTATAACAAGCCTTCCCTCAGCTCCTAGCTCCTCTCTCTCTCTCTCTCTCTCAACAATGTGTCGACAACATAACAATGCATGAATTATGATTCATATTATGGTGGCCTCCAATATATAGTCAATGGGAGGCTCGACTTTTACCATTTTCTTCACCAGTTCTCTTTGGGCAAAGGCCAAAAGGCTGGAGGATTTTCCCTCTGCTTTATTGCTCTTTCCCTGCTCATTAGCCTCTATTAGGATAGACAATTTCCAAAGACAAGTTTGAGGTGAATCTTTCCAGTTTTTTAGAGTCAACCTTGAGTAAATGACATAGTTCCAGTGAGTCAACTCAGGTATTTTCCTTAGCGAGCTCATGAAAGTCAGGTAACACGACCTTATAGGCAAAACAAAGCATTCATAACTAGGTTAGCGCGGTCTACTAGACCGCGTTAGCATGCCCTCTTTTAGTTTTTGGGTGCATTACCATGGCGAATATGCCTGTAAGTTAGGGTTTCTTCCAGTCCAAGTTGATCTTCTCCTCTGAGTTGATGAGGTATTTTCTAGTGTAACTGATGCCCCTTAAAGTGAGAGGTCAAAGAAGAAGATGATGGTCGAAATACTTTACATACTGTGACTAAAGAGAGAGAGAGTGTCAAAGTTTTGAAACTGAAGGAGACCCGAAATCAACAACATATGTCATATATGTCATGAGTCGAGCATTCCCATGCTCAGTAGCAAAACAATAGTGATTTCCAAGGAAGGTATGACTGTCGTGTCCACCGATAGCCACAATGTTGGTTGATGTCATAATGTGATAAATTTGATAAGTTGTCTCTGAAAACAATAGTCACAACTTGGGAGAGGAAACAAGGTTGAGTGATGTAAGCCTCTACCTAAGGTCTTGGTCACTGCTTACGAAATAACATATTTTTGCACATGTGAATAAGAGAGTTGAAGTTGAACATGTGAGAAATCATCCGATTACTGGTCAATGATGAAAACCATTAAACTACGTGAGGATGGACACCGATAGGGGTGATGGTCTCCAAGATGCACAATACAGTTTAGCAATTGTGAATAAGATGTTTTGGCGTCGAACACTTGTAGAATTGTGATGTAGAGATTCTACAAAAATCATAATATTGCGCACAATGGAGTGTGTGTTCCCTTTAAGATGAAAATCCTTTTCAAAATCTTCATATAAACTACTTAGATTTAATACAGAATATGAAGAGAGAGCCGAAATAAATAAAGTACTTGCTTATAATAAAACAGGAAAATTACACATTCAAACCCTTCTTTGCCGAATATTACATTTGTTGGCCTCTCGGCTCTCGCACCTTTACATAAACTCTCACACCATTTCTCTCTATATCTCTCCGTCTCCCATCCTCACACAAACCTCATATTTATACATAATTGTGGATTAATTTCAATCCATGATTTCCTCTACAAATAACTCAACCAAATTCTAAAATAGCTTTATCCCTCCTTTGACTCAACTAAGTTCCATTTAGGAAGTTCAAAATCCCTAAAATATCTATCCAACCCAACTCCACTCATATCCTCAATTTATTAAGAGAATATTTACAATAAATCTCACACTCATATTTTTTTCTCTTAATCTATTTCAAATGTGCATAATTTATAAAATAATTAAAAAAACATCACCCCTTAAATCACCCAAATAAATAATGACATTTTTTCTCGATGCTCCCGCATCAGACTCCCCATGTAGAGAAGTTTCCATAGACTCCTGTCTATGAGGTCTGTCACTTTTCTGTAATGATGCGACAACCACAAGTCTCAATGACTTGCTATCTCTAGGATTCGAAACTCTGTTTTGACGCCGATCTTCCAAAGTATCAACTCCATTTTGTAATTTTGCACAGAATTTCTAGAATAGTATTTTTAAAACATTATTGAATGTAATTCTCGTTTTTCCATACCACATCATCCTTATGTCTGGAAATACAGACTTGCATAGAAACGCTGATACCCATTCTTCTGGTCTCCAAACTTTGAAAGAATCTCGAACTGGTCTGTAAACCGGATTCCATCCGTCAATTCCTCGGAGTAATTCCTCTTTGTTTGATGCTTCCGTCTCCAATAGTGTCGAATACTCAACTTTATGAAATGAAGAATAATCAAGAACTTCTCTTTGATCACAACTATAGTCATTGACTGCCCCTATAGTAACAAATTTCTCATCCGGTGTTGTACTTGCATTCATCAAAAAATTATTAGTTTTAAAAAGATTAGACCTTTTGGCCTCTTTTGATGTTTCAAGCACCAAACTCCCATCATAGACCTTCTGGATTTCAGTAAATCCTCTTTTGAATTGCTAGCTGCTTTCATCTTTATCCTGCTGGTTCAATACTTTTGTTTCCTTTATGTCTCTAAGGACATAACTTTCTTGTTGTTCCTGATCTTTCATCTCATCTCCAAATACTTTTTTCTCAATTTCTCTGATTTCAACATTATATTTATTAATGTTGCCTTATGTATCTACAGCCACATTATTATTTGAAGAGTTAAAACATTCACTTAACTATACAAATGTTAAAAACATTTCATCCTTATCCTGCATGGTAACTGCAATCTCTTCTATATCAGGTTTTGCAAGCTTCATCTCTCCTTCAGGTTCCTTGAGCCATCTTTCGAAGAACTCTATTCCCATGTGAAATATTTCCAACATTTCATCACAACTTTCATTCCCAGTTTCATTCTTCTTTTGGCAATCCTCCTGAGTTATCCTGTTTTCTGTATCATCACATTGAAAAATTCTTTCATCAATTTCATTAAACAAATTCATTTTTTTACCTCCTTGGAATATCACTATGGAACTTTCATTATGTTTTTTCTCCATAACAACTTCAACTGGTTGTCTTACACCAAACAGGAATTCATCTATGAATTCTTTCTGCTGCAATAAATCAGTACCTCCCTCCTTTAAAAGGCATTCTCCATCATACTTCACCTCAAGAGATTTATTCATCTCTGTGACAGTTTCACCAGACTGTCCATCATCTTCTGCACATCCTGCAAACATACACAAACTATGAGATTTAAAAATACAAGGCTTCATAGCCTCATCTGCTTCTCTTGTCAACATATCTTCAAATTCTTCTGAACTATTCCAATAGTCCATGAGATCTTTCTCATTAATCTCTTCACCCAGAATTTCACCCTGTTCTAGGCCACAAATGGAAACTTCCATTTTCAACTCAGCTTCTCTGAGTTCTTCACGTCTCAATTGCACACTCATCATCTACTCGAGCTTCCGCAGCTCTTCTGTCAACTGTATATTTACATGTTGTTCCTCTTTGTGTGTAGTCTCTGCCATTTCACTTTCTTCCTCATGGTCCAACCATGTCTCTGGTCTTTATTTCTCTGCAACAATTCCATCAATAACTCAAGATGAACTGCTATCTCCGCCTTCTCCTTCTCATATTCTTCATCAGTCAACTGCTTCCATATGCCATTTGCCTTGGCATCTTCCTTCTTCTTTCTTTTGTTGTGGTCTTTCTCAGAACCTCTGAAATGACTATTAACAGTCATCTTCTCCTTCTTTGTGAACTTCATCTATTCACTTGTGGGTCTCATTCAATCCCCTTTTCAGCAAACCTTCATACTTTCCATCCAACAATGCAAGCTCTATTCCCATGCTCGGTATCTTTCGGTTCTCTGTCTTGGAATCATTTTTGGGCAACTCTCTTGCTCCTCTTTGCTGCAAACAACAACTGCAGTAATGCTTGCATTACAATAACCAACTCTTTGGGTGTCGGGCTCCGCTGATCATGCACCCAATTACATTCAAACCTTTGACTTAAAACTCTTTGACTCCAGACTTGACATCAACTCTTCATCTTGGATGAAAAATGCACCATTTTGTACAATAACTCAATGGTTTAACTTGACTCAAGCTATCCAAATTTCTTCATTTGACCTTAACATCTTATTTGACTTCAAAGCTTGACCTAATAATTACAATAGTGAATATTTTGACTCTAATTCAAGTTATACAATATACCAATGAACATCCACCCTTAATACATTCTCATGATGTAAAATCTCCACTCTACCAATTCTCTCTC
The DNA here is from genome assembly GCA_034641835.2 of Pinus albicaulis. NCBI lineage: Eukaryota > Viridiplantae > Streptophyta > Pinopsida > Pinales > Pinaceae > Pinus > Pinus albicaulis. The sequence goes on along the minus strand of CM076581.1, from coordinate 958,154,197 downwards.
ATACTCATTCTTATGATAATATCATATGTCACTAATTATATCATCTCCCATTATCATTTTCTTTTACTCACATGATACTTAAGTCTTTAAATCGAAATGCAATCCATTTTTCCCAAGATTTATTTTATGATGAAAATAAAATAAACCATTTAATTTTCAACATTTAAAATACCCATTTTGAAATGAATTTTCATACCTTACGCTCCCTTTAATAAACCTTTTCTTTGCAATTTCAACTCTTTGGATTTTATTCTTCTGTGTCGTTCTTATCACTGTGAATATTCGCATGCCCTTCATACCATAACCTCTTCAACACGCTCATCATCTTAGCGCAGAAAATTTTCTTGCACTTCCATGCAGCTCCTTCTTTGCAGTGATGGTTCTCACACAACACCGTCTCTCTTCAGTGCACAAAACAATTCCTTCATAGGATTTTTCCAAAACTTTCTTTTAACATGGTGGCATCAACATATTTCTTTGGTAGTAACAAACACAAACTGCACTATCTTTTGAACAGAACAATTATGACAATTTAGGAAATGACCTGCTAAACCTAGCTTCCCAAAATTTCCATATTTGACTCATAGATCAATTGTTGGCAACTTCAATCAAAGTTGGCTCATAATCACTTGGAGCCTCAAATCCCAAGAGATTAATTATAGTGGAGGCAACATTTGCAAGCCCGATTGTTTCAAATCAAAACGAAACCTCACTCCTTTCATAAGTCTAGGACCTCCTATAGAAATTGGCACTGGGGAAAGAGTATGAGAAGTCAGAATTTGAAATTTTCCATCTTTATCCTTCGCCAGTTGACCTGCTTTGTTTTTTTTGACCATATCCTTGACATTTCCATGATTTGCAGTAACAAGGTAGATGCCACCAACTTGTTCTATTGCATCAAGAATAATCTTTACAGCCTCATCAGCAACCTTACATGCAACAACCGTTGCCTCTATATCGCCAGTGTGGCCTACCATATCACCATTTGGCAGATTCACACAACCCTGATCATAACACCACTCAATATGGAATCATCTTGTTCTTTCAGCAATTTCCAACTTGCGCACCTTCAACCTTGAATTAGTTTAGATCTCAACAAAATAAAAAAATAATGTTACCTCACGGATCTGCATGTCAGGTTTTCGTATTCCTCCACGTATACGAGCACAGGGCACGAGATCTTCTTTAATGGATCAAGTCGACGCTGATAGAAATCTATTACAGGTTCAAGTCTGTAACAATTTATTTCCGCCTTCCCAATTTGTGTTCACGTTAGACAGACTCTAGCAATACGCGTTCACATCACCGTTTACAATTTCAAGCGGACGTAGTTCTCAGCATTCACCATCGGGTTTGCAAGATTCAATTTTCGCTCCATGCTGCGCCAATCTCAGCATCAGATACCCATGCTTGCTTGCACCATTTTCTTTTTCCCTTTTGTGTTGTCTACCATTCCAGCGTTTGCCTTTACGTTCTTCTAGCTTTTCCCCTATACACGCAATCACTTTGAGACCCTGCGTCACTGCATATGCAGATTTTTTCCCAATAAACTGATTATCCTCACCAATGACATGTCTACGCTCAGAATGCCCATGAATCACCCACTTTCAACCAATATCATTTAATTTCTCAATACTGATTTCTCTAGTGAAAGCCCCACCCTTTCCAACCTAGGAATTCTGGGCATAAATTTCTATACGATCGATTAAAGAGTTCTTCACTTGGTCAATATAAACAAATGGAGGTGCTACAACAATATCTACATCATCTTCAAGTTTTGCATTGTTCAATTCAGTAACAAGCTTTGCAATGGAATCCTTTGTACCATTACATTTCCAGTTGCCCCCAATGAAGAACTTTCCAGTGCCCACCATAGTGACGACTCCGCGACAACCATTTCCAGTGGATTGAACATTCCTCTGCACTTGCTTTCAAAACAACACTCGCTTGCTATTTCATAGTATCCACACCCGCCTTACATCCAAGTCAGACATTTTCGTTTTGCATTTCTTATGACAATCCAAGAATCCAGGATTACAACAAATTTTATTTGTGGGTTACTGAGATCAATCCTTCGATTGGAATTAATGCCAATCGCACCTTCAATTCAACAACATTATCCACGCATATATATAATTGCAGAGTCAAATAAACAACAGAAAACTTTGCTTACTCATGGCTCCTCCTCTGCGTCTACATGTAGATCCACATTGTTGCAGGCTCACACATGGTTTATGCACAATGCACTCATCTCTCATCCACAACTGCACGGATTAATTATATCTTTGGGATTTGATACCAAAATGATGCAGATATTTTGCAAAAATTAGAATATTGTGCACAATGGAGTGTGTGTTCCCTTTAATATGAAAATCCTCTTCAAAATATTCATATAAACTACTTAGATTTAATACAGAATATGAAGAGAGCCAGAATAAATAAAGTACTTGCTTATAATAAAATAGGAAAATTACACATTCAAACCCTTCTTTGCCGAATATTACATTTGTTGACCATTTCTCTCTATATCTCTCCGTCCTCCATCCTCACACAAACCTCATATTTATACATAATTGTGGATTAATTTCAATCTATGATTTCCTCCACAAATAACTCAACCAAATTCTAAAATAGCTTTATCCCTCCTTTGACTCAACTAAGTTCCATTTAAGGAGTTCCTAATCCCTAAAATATCTATCCAACCCAACTCCACTCATATCCTCAATTTATTAAGAGAATATTTACAATAAACCTCACACTTGGATTTTTTTCTCTTAATTTATTTAAAATTTGCATAATTTATAAAATAATTAAAAAAACATCACCCCCTAAATCACCCAAATAAATAATGACAATTTTGCTCGATGCTCCTGCATCAAATTGTTTGAAAGGGAGCCAATGATGAAAACCCCCTATAATACGCATGGAAACCTGCCATTGAGGACTACAAGTTCCAGAGTACTGAAGTGTTTCTCGATCTACTTCCAGATAATATGTTGACGTCAATAGGAAGGGATTTGTCAAAGGTAGGAAATAAGGAGTCCTACATCAATTGACGTGAAATGGGACAAGGATGATTGCTTTGGAAATAGTTTAGAATAATGGGAAAACCGACTCAGGGCAAATATGGCATATGGGTAGATGGGCGATACAGGAAGCGGAGAATAGGTTGATCCCTTGAACAATAGAAGGCACGACACCAGGAAGACCATACAACTTAGACTCAAAAATGCCAAGAGTAGTGAGACACAAAGATGCATAGACATTTAGGTATTAAGGAAAGACTCATCAAATGGTAGTGTTCATAGAGAAGTTGACATAAAAGAGGAATATGTTGAGAAAGTTCCATGTTCAAGGGATTGGCAAGATACTGCTGCCAAAAATTCCTTCAAAATATAGATAATGTAACCACCGTTATGTCATATTTTTCCCAATCTATTTAGGTTTAACAAGTCCAAAAAGTGTAAACTTGATGGTCTTTTCATATTTAGAGAGTCTGAAAAGATTGTAAATATGACTCCAAGGGTTCCTCTGTCATGGTTGATGACTGGGTGCGACAAAGGGTTAATAGTATACTCGACACTGTTCCTTTTCCGTAAGTAGTCCATTGATTGCAAATAAAGTGAGAATCCTATGCTTAATATATGTCTTCCTCATTTTGTTACGAGTACGATGGGACAAAGTAAACTCGATAATCTTTGTAAAATATTTTAACAAAATCAAATGAAGAAAACTCGTGGTATCTTTTTCAATTTAAGGAGTGGGAAAAAGTGAGAAAAATAATCGCTTAAATCTATTTTATAGACATTTTACGAGCGTGAAATATTTAACTCAGGGTTTTTTTGTTTAATGAGTGGGAAAAGTCCCTAAAAAGAATGCTCAATCCGAGCCAATGTTGGTCAATTCTGCAGAAAATCACTTAAAACAACATTAGATTATATAAAATCATTTGCAAAATAGTTACCAGGAGCATTAGAAACAAAAAAACGAGGAAAACTGCTCATAAATGACAAAAACTAGGTTGAGTCATACCTCTAAAGTGTTATAAATAAGCATTTTTATCCTCATTTGCACCAGGTTGAGTTGGTGAGAGGACTTGCAGGAGAAAAAGGAGCATATATTTCGCGGGTGATTGTGAGTACTTCGGGCAACCATTTGACATTTCATCAGTTCCAAGTAAGAGTGTTGATCCTAATCTAGCATTTGATTCCTTAAATTTTGATTTTCACTAGTTATTTTAAGTTTTTAGGATTTCCCTAGATGTCTTGTTTGGGTAACATGGTCGCCAAGGCCAATGGGGCACGTTAGCATGCTCTTCTTGAGTGGGAAGGCCACGTTAGCACATCCTGTGGGGTAAAAGGAAGCCATGTTAACTAGCTAGCGCCTAGGGAAATCAAAATTATCCATTTGCAGGGTTATCCAACCAACAAAAACTGACTAAGGGTTTCCATGATATAGGAATCAACTGATCAAAATGAGCCTTTGGAGAGAAAGAGCCCATGACCAAGAGGAATTGCAAATGTTAAATTATTCATCGTGCTTGGTTGCACTGAGATGATGTAGTCTGCTCAAATATGCTAGACTTGATCTAATGAAGGTTCAAGAGGATCTCTTGGCTTGGATAATCCAGCGGTGTGATGAGCATCAAGGTGTGTTCAAGATTGGGGACCATGACCTCTCAATTGAGCAAGATGACATATATTTCCTCACTGGCCTATCGTGTAGAGGTCCACGAGAAAATTTGACAGGAGGGAGAGCATATCTAATAACCACCATGGATTTGATAGTCAATCATTGCACACTAGGTAGTCATCCAGTCAACAACAAGATTCCAGTGGGATGGGTGGTGGAAATACCATTGAGATCTATACTAAGAGCCAACATGTGGCTACAGAAATCCAAATGTTACTAGCGTTAGACTGCCTACAACCGCAGGTGTTTAACTGGTGCGAGAGTGTCCCCATCCGAGTGAAGGCAAAGTTGACAACATGCAAGACTTGTGCCCAAAGAGAGTTTGGGTATGACACACTGATTGTAGCCTTTATGTTAGAGAGAGTGCCCATTCTGAGATCATGGGTGAGTCTGGTGATAGAAGGCCAAGGGAACCCAGGCTAGAGAGATGGGCAACCTTGATACCATGGGCAAACGGAGGGCCTATAAGATATTATTTTGATGCAAACTTCTTTGACTAGTTGCGAACTTAGATTACTATGGTTGAAGACTTCCCATACACTGGGATGAACTATTCAAGGGATTCTGAGTTTATTTTGTCACCTGGTACATAGTGGGGACTAATAGGCAAGAAGGAAAATCAACAACAAAATTATTATTTTAGCATTTTAATTTTATGTAATTTTTTTTTTAGGGTGAAAAATAATCTGACACAAGACTTGTCATGACATATATGTGGCGCTAGTTTTCCCTACGGGTATACCTCGACATGTGAGGCGCGATGATTAGCTACCTGGGGCTGAAGCAGCATTAGGGGTCATGACAATCGCCGAAGAGAGAGATGGCACATAAAATTATCGCGAGGTTGCTAGGAACCTCGAAGGTCTTAGCATGGGTGTGCCTCCTTCCCATGGGAGAGATACCTATCCATTTGTAGTGACACATAATGGGTGTACTGGAGAGATTTTTGGTGCCTGTGAGGAGGTTGGATAGAGTTGTGATCTGTGTTATAGGCCATTTTGTCACATCTGGTCAATGGGCCTCCTAATGGGATCAATCAACATCCTATTCCCCCTTGTCAACATCATTGCACAAAGCCCTAAGTATGCCTCCTTCATTTCCCTGAATTTCTACATGAAACTACATCATCTAAGCCAGTTTTAGGACCAACGCTCCCTGACCTTCTTCTGAACAACGTTCACCTACAGGTTGCTCCACTGTGGCCTGATCGCATACAAGTTTCTTCATTGTGGCCTGTATTGATCACCTGCAGGTTGCTCCTCTTTGGACCTACGTTGGTTTTAGAAATTCGGGAACAATATAGAATTTCTAGAAGCTTCCTCTTCGAGAAGCTTGTAGAATTTGTTACAACCATTTACCTCAGATAAAAAATTTGGATCCTATCCTATCCTTTTTTGGAGTTTCCATCCCTTATCCTTTGATCCTATCCTCCCATCAAAGGTGGATCTAAAACCTTAGATTGGTAATTGGATAATAACTCCCAACTTACCTCACTCCTCTATATATTTACAACCTTCCATATGCAAGTGGTGGGCTTTTGGAGAGTGATTCTACCCTTACGCTGTTGTAGTGAGAGGTATCGTTCCATTCATTTAGGGTGATTGGAGGTGCACATTGTGACAAGGAAATGACAAGACAACTTGGAGGAGCTCTTCTACAAGATCAACACATATTTATGGTTGTAATCTCCTTCCATTTATATTAATGCAAATAATTCTTTGTTTTCCTATATTTGAGGTCATTATTTGATGTATTTTCAATATCGTGTTGATCTATTGAATAAAGTAGTTAGATGATACTGCATAGATCTCGTAGTTTCTTGGTTTGTGTTATCTGACTGTGCAGGTTCTAATTTTGGCAATTAGAGTTGGAATTGAAGCATTCAAGTTGAAGAAGGAGTGAAGCATGCGATGGATTCTAGGTAGGCTTCATTTCGTCATCTATTTACTTTAAGGAAAGCATTGGGTTCATTGTCTCTCTATAGTTCTAGGTTGGCTACCAAACTTAGGGAAGATACTTTTGTCCGCAATTGTAAATATCACATAACAAATTGGCGACTTCACTGTGTACATATTTTTTATATGTGTGTTTGAGTGTGTTTCCACTGTGTATTTTCAGAGTTTCCCAAGATTTCTATTGATCTCGTTTACGTTAGGTTTGTAGATGTCGAAATCTCTCCAACCATACATTGATTATGCTGATGGTGCTACTCGTAGTACTCAGAATCTATCTTTCACAGCATGGGATATCTTTGCTTCAAATGGCGAGCTAGTGAGTATGCAAGGGGTTTGCATTGGTCGCTCTACTAACAACATTGTTGAGTATAGTGCAGTGGTTGAGCTACTATCTGATGTTATTTCACATGGTATCTGCCGTTTAGTCATCAAGCTCGACTCACAACTCGTGGTACTATAACTTGCTAATGTCTATTCAGTTAGAAATCCCACCATCCTTCGCATAGTTTTGAGAGTACGTCTTTTATAAAGACATTTCAATTTCAAACAATATGAACATATTTCTAGAAATCTAAACACATTAGCAAATTCCCTAGCTAACCACGTTTTAGATAGACATTTGCAACAAATGTAAATAAGTTTCAATTCACATCACATCATATTGAAAGCATAATAGGAACTAGGAAACAGATTTGAATATATATATATATATATATATATATATATATATATATAGAGAGAGAGAGAGAGAGAGAGAGAGAGAGTTTGGTTTTACAAAAACTTGTTCCTTGAGACACATATGGCTACATCGCTCGTATGAAAATCTACATGCAAATATATGAGTAGACTAATCAATGGTTGATCTAAAATTGTGAGAACAAAGTATTTCTCATACAGAGATTGACTGTAGGGGCATTTACCGGGTATTTCACCTTTCAAAGAAAGGATGAATCCGGAGGCTATCTGGCCCTTCTACAGACTCTGCCTAAAGAAATAAAATGTAATCACTGAGATCCGATCAATGAAAGTATTTGTTTTATATGCAAAGTATTCATTGATCCAGCTTTAATGTGTGAATAGGCAAGTATACATATTCTGCTAATGAAGTATAATGGTTTGAAGATGAACTAATAAGTTTTGTTCACTGTTTAAACCTGCTTGGGAAAAGTTTGATTATAAAAATTTACTGTTTAAAGGAGAAGAATCTGAAAATATGTAGCAAAATTATACAGTATGACAGCAAATAATTGTTTAAGCGGTTCACCCCTCTCTTGGGCTACCTCCGCTGGGTCCAAAAGCCTCTAATTAGGCTTTTTCTTCTTTGATTAAATGCTCAAAATGTGAATATAACTGTATAGAAGCCTCAAATGGAAAAAAACACTGCAAATTAAAATTCAGAAGGCTCAAATCAGTATAAAATGACTAAAAAAACACCTCCATTGGATGAAGATAGTCCAAAACAGCTCTTCTTTCCTTAGGCCCTGGTGGCTCCACGACCAAAAACACTGGTAAATTCTCTGTTAGAGCGCCCTGATGGCTCTGCAAACATTCCCAACAACTTCAGAATGCTTTCTACACCCAAAATCAAAAAAAAATTCATCCAAAAAGGACTTTCCTAGCCAAAGTTATGGCTCTTTTACTCCAACTGCCAGTTTGGCCTAGAATAACTCCAGCTAACTGCCAGATAACTCCGCCACAATAGGGAACGGCCCTAAAATTGGGGGTCCGCCAAATAAACCGCTGAAATGGGGGGCTGAAAAGATAAGGTCACGGACCATATGTCCGAACCCGTCGGCAAATATTATGGATAACTTAAAGTTTGAACGGTGGAAACTTTGCTATATAACCATATATTAAACTGAACTCCGCACCTTCCGGCATATACGTGACCATACCCATATTTCATTGCGCGCCAACCATTTAAACCTTTGGTTCTGAGCCTGAGGTTTCATGCTGAGGGGGCTGGCACCCTTTTGGGCCCCGCCCAATTCAATGCAAGCCTTTAAATATATGTGTGTTTGCAACATTTAATAAGAAGCATGCGTGGTTCAATGGTTAAGTCGTTCTACTTGCACGGCCCCGACCCATGTTCAATACCTGCCGCGTTCAAAAATACTTTTAATATGCCAATTTCGTTCAACCTTGGGGCCACGTGGTGGCCTCCGGGCTGGCCACATGGTGCCTTGTAATTGGCTACCACCGAATATTCTCCAAAATATTATGTGGAATATTTCACAGAATATTCCCATAATATTCTGTGGAATATTCTTTTTAAAATAAAAATATTTTTTATAAAGTCCACTTTGGCATTTTTTAAATGAAATTGGCGAATTTCAAAATGCAATATCTCCTCCATACGACAATGGATTTGAGTGACGTTTGCGGCGTTGGGATCGTATCGCCGAGCTCTTTCCATTTGATCTATTTCGAACCAATTCTGAGCAACTTAATTTTTGAGCATTTTTCTACAAGGGACTTGATCTCCTGATCACACCTCCCAAAATGGGAAGCTTTTGGACCCTCAAAAGCTTTCTGATTATTGAAACTAATGATGTGGAGACTGATTCTCCACTCTTCCACCCTTGAATAACTGAAATCTAGCCGATTTCATCAAATGAAGCTTTTGAGAAAATGATAACCTGTCTCTGGAATCAACTGATCGACCATTGCTTAGATTGACGGAGTCATGATGCAAATGATTAAAATTTGCAGAACAACAACTATAATTTGCAGAAAACAAACTTTTTCTACACTTATCAAACGTTCCAGAATACTTAAAATAACTTTCACCTTGCAAACTGTTCCCATGGCGAATTCTACCATTATGAAACCAACTTTGTCCCATGCTGAATTTTGTGTCCTTCTTGCTTGCACTGCTTTGCTTTGACACTTCATTCTCTGCATTGGCTGACCCAAAAGGTAATTCGTGCAACATAACATCATCTTTTTTCAAAGACAAACTGTTATCAAACTGAGACAAATCATTAGCAACATCATAAAATGGTGAATGCTCAAAATCTGGTCGTTTCAACATTAACAAAGTTAGACTTTGACTTGCATTAACTAGTCTTTTCAATTGACTTGCATGGAGTAAAGAAGATTCCAGCTTCTTCTTGTGTGCTCTCACAATGTACTCTTTACCATCTTTGAACAAGTGATACTTGTTTTCATGGCGATGAAAGATGGCCTTCCTGTCAAATAAATAAGGACTTCCCAAAACAATACCTGAGATATCAAGCGGCACCACATCAAGTTCCATTGTGTCAATAAAATGTGCAGTTATTGCAAAGCGCAATATGCACTTCCTTGAGACTTGCAAATTGGCATCCTTGCATATCCATCCAAGTGGATAAGGCTTCGGATGTGGAATGGTCTCAAGTTTAAGCTGTTTGACCAAATCTTCAGATATGAGATTCGCTTGTGACCCACTGTCAATTAGTGTGTCAATTTTGGTATGTTTTGAAATTACCCTCACATGGAAGAGCTCTATCCTCCTCTTTTCATCATGAGTATCTTTGTGACAATTCAAAGAGCTAGAACTAGGAATTGTGTCTTGCACCACTTCTTTCCCCTTAATGTTCTTTAAAACCATGGCTATGCTTTTTGTCTCATCACCTGAGTCTGACCCTAAGTCTTGCTCAACTGTTGCTACAGTTTTCTCCTTTTCTTTGGTCTTGTTTTTGTTCTTGTATTTTTCTAGTTTCAGTTCAGGATGAAGCTTCCAACAATGATCTTCATCGTGACTTGTCTTAGAACAGTTCTTGCAAAAGAACTTTCCTTTTTCTTTTCTTGAATTTGCAACTCTAAATAATATATTGGTGGCAATCCTTTACAAGAAAATATATGAGTAGACTAATCAATGGTGGTCATGATAAAAGGACACTGCGTGATCCTTCTTGCACAGTAATCGACCAATATGGCTAGGCACTCTGATAGTGTGTCATTGCTGCATGAGAACCTGATCAAACACGGTCTCATCAATCCCGTTTGTCATTCCCTCCATGTGGTGTTCCACCTCTGATAGGATCTCATCTACCTCAAGATCCCGTAGCACATCCTGTCCTATTGCAACAGCTTGTACTGGTACCACTGCCTCCTCATGCGGTTGTCCCTCTACACGACGGAGATATGAAGCACTAACTAGTCGAACTGGTCCAATATCTAGATGAAAACATCAAAAGTTTAGTCTCGGAAACATAAAAAAACAAAAAAATTTGTAAAACTTTCAAAAACTTAAATGGTAGAAATATTCCATTACTCCCCCTTAGGAAGCACGAGCTCAGGATCATCACGGAAATCCATCCCCGCGTAAGGATAATCATTGATCATGATGAACTGTATATGCAACCATCGAAATAAAGTTGGTGAGAAACTGATCGCCAACGGACCTGCATGTCAGGAGATAAGATCTATCTATCCACCTCCTCATCCGTGGGGCCCTCAGATCGATAGGCTTGAATATAACTTGATGAGGTTGAAGTAGTGGCACCCGCTCTAGGGCAAAAGAGACAAATATCAAACCATAGTTGAAGTTCTTTAACTTCCCCTCTCTTTCTTTAGTAAGTTGTTCGCTCATATTGACCAAGACACCCTCACTCTATTCGAACACTCTTGGCTCTAGACACTCCACCCCATATTGCATCTCGCTACATGAAGTGTCGAGCTACCTGCCAATCTCGCGATGATAAACATAATCGTTCGAAAAGGTAACTGGGTCATGTATTTTATATTTACCTTTCCATCCCTAGTAGGCTAGGCTCGAGGTCTACAATAGGTAGCGATATAATCTTTCACGATATCCCCACCGCTTCTCCCACCTAGGAGAGAGATGGGGGCACCCCTCTTGGATAAACTTGTCAGAAAGTAGATATCTTCTACCTTTATCTTGAGTAGATGTTCCCCAAACCTGAATTATTTTACTTGAACATCCCATGAACAGATAAGATATTTCAACAATTCCATATGTTTCCTCATACTAGGAAGTCATAAGAATTTTAGCAATCCACAGTTTTTCAGTAGCTGGATGGTAGCAAGATCATTTGTTGCATTTAAATCATGTTCTTCATGTTCTCTTTCTCGCCAAATGAATGCCATTTTGTGCTAATGAACACTTGAAACATCAATAAGAGATTTATTATGCTCCTTTTCATGTAAAAAATTTGAGGGAAAACTGATAAATAACTTAGCATTTTGTGCCCAATGCACCCCAATAGTGCATCACAGAGCGTTGCATATCTCCCTGCAGTGACAGTCTGCCTAGGTGCAACACACATTTCAATATTGGCGGGGTGTGTTGGTCCTAGGGAATGTTTTTGGAACCCAAGGGCCCTCAAAACCTCAAAAAAATTGCATTAAATCACAAAAATGGACCATGAAAAGAAAGAGAAGGGGTTTTAGCTCCTACCTGGAAGCAGTGATACTTGAAATGGTCCACTACATTGGCCATAATCAGCTGCAAAAGATCGAGGGAAGAAGTGCTCAAAACTCTCACTGTTGAAGGTAAATGAGAAATGATAAAAATGAATAGTTATTTTGAGTATTTATGGTCATTTCTTGCATTATTTTATTCATGTTTAATGTTTGACCTAGAATGCTTCATTTTTACTATGAAACAGGTATGTTTTGTGGAAATTATACAACATGCATTTATATCTTGGATTCACCCGATATAACAATGTATTACAGTTAAATACTAAATCACTTCTACAAATCTTTTTCTGAATTAAAAACATAATCGCTAATCACATGAACATGAAGAAAGATCAATCACACACAACACAGATAATTTTCCGGGGAAAGATTACAGCTAAAAACCCCACTATCTTCTATTGTATATTCAGCATGGATCATGAAAAATATTCTCACAAGAGCCCTCCAATACTTAGCTAATTTTCTCACACTATCATATGCAAAACTGACCAACACAACCAATTCTCAGCCTCTAGACAACCTACCTTGCTTGCACAATCCCTGATGGTGTAGATCCCTAAAAGATAGGAATTTTGGCCTGCCTTGGCTACGCAAGTATCATGGGCACTCCAATGGGTTTTTGGTTGCATGTGTGAAACCCAATAATCCTACAATTGATAGTCAAATTCCCTTTCACCTAGAACTCAAATGGGTCTCCACTGGATCTGACATGCATGCAACTAATAATAGTAATTCCTCAGTTGCATGTGAGATCACTGATTGTGAATTAATTAATATTTAATTCACTTGATCTCTCACTAGTGTATCTTCAGTTACAACTATCACAACTGAGTTTAACTCACTTAATTGAGTTAAACTATTTACAACTTGCATTAAATAATGCACCACTGCACTTCGAACTCTGTTACAACTAGAATTACTCTGCATGCGTCATCAACTACCTCTAACTCGAAATCCACTAGCTAACTGAATTATCACTTTCAGTTAACTGATTCAAGTCCACATTGAGAATAGATTACATTTTAATGTCCATCTTAATTAAGGGATAAACAAAATAGACATGCACCCAAAAATATCACTGTGGGCCCCACCCTAGTCTGGATGCTTAATGCACTAGGCGTGGGTGCTGAATTTTTTTGTTGAATCTAAACACCTCCTCTCAACAAGAAATAGATTATCTTTCACCCTGATCCTGTCTCTATGGTATTCGAATTTGATCCTGGTGGGCACCTTCGTCAGAATATCTGCACCCTGATCTTCCTTGGGAATATACTGAAGCAACATTATCCTTCTTTGCACACAATCTCTGAGATGATGGTACCATATATCTATATGCTAGGACCTATCATGAAACACATGATTAATCAAGAGTTTAATTTAACTTTGATTATCACAATGAATCATTGTTAGATCCATCTGAGAACCAAACAAACCAACCAAGATCTTTCTCATCCAGATAGCCTCACATGCAGCTTGAATGGCTGCCATGTATTTTGCCTCCGATGAACTGAGTGCCATGAAACATTGTTTCATGCTGTACCAGGAAAATAATATCGATCCAATGCCAAAGATCCCCCCTGATGTGCTCTTTCTGTCGAATGGACTGCCGGCCCAATCTGCATCCGTGAAGCCATGCAACTTCACTCCCTTTGTTTGTCTATATCATAGACCATACTCTGATGTGCCCCTCAGGAATCTTAGGACATGCTTCCTCGCCTTCCAAAAGATCTTGGTAAGCTTAACCATAGATTGACTCAGTTGGTTAACTGTGTAGCAAATGTTCGGTCTCGTGTTCACTAGATACATTAGCGAGCCCACTAACTGTCGGTAGACAGTAGCATCCTCTTTCCTCCAATTTATTGGAAGAGGAGTATCCATGGGTTTGTAGCTCTCCATGTTAAACTTACCCAGTATCTCCTTTGCATACTTTCATTGAGACACAAAAATTTCACCATCCCGCTGCGATATTTCCAATCAAAGGAAATAATGAAGGAGTCCTATGTCCTTCATTTCGAACTCCCTTGCAAGATCCTTCTTGCATGAGTGTATGATTTTCTCATCACCAATCAAAATTAAATCATCAACATAAAGAACAATGATAAATAGCTTACCCTCAACCACAATCTGGTACAGGTTTGCATGTGCTTCACTTTTGGTGAAGCCCAGTCTGGCGAAATAGCTGTCTATCCGAGTGTACTAAGCACAGGGTGCTTGCTTCAGCCCATACAGTGCTCTTTTGAGTTGGCACACATGCGACTCACTGTTGAAGATCTTGAAAACTTCAGGCTACTCTATGTACACCTCTTCCTCAATGATCCCATTGAGAAACACAATGCTCACATCCATCCGATGAATGCGCCAGCCCATCTGCACTGAGAGTGCAAGGATGGATCTTATGGAAGAGTACCTTGCAACAGGTGAAAAATTCTCATCATAATCTATCCCCTCGATCTGTGAGGATCCCCAGGCCACAAATCTGGCTTTTTATTTCTTCACACTCCCATCAGTAGCTTGCTTTACCTTGTAGATCCATCTCAATCTAACCACTGATTTGTCGACCGGTCTTGGGACTATCTCCCATGCACTGTTCTTGACAATGGAGTCATACTCTTCCACCATTGCGTCAACCCAAGTAGGCTGCTGCATTGCTTCCTGAAAGGAATATGGTTTAGTCACAATACATTTTCTCATAAGAGCCATGTATCTAGCAAATCGGTCAGGAGACTGTCTCTATCTGCACTGTGAAGTAGGGGCTCCTACATTCTTTGCAATATCAAGTCTCAATCTATCAGCTTCCGTGGTGTGCCTTTTTCCATTTCTAATGGATGACTCTGCATGAGTGTTTTCCTCCACTCCATGAACCTCCTCATGTGGCTGATCCACATCTTGAGACTCATCCTTGGGAACCAATAGTTCCTCCTCTGCATGCAAGTCTAGCTCCCTCTCAAGGGACAACGACATGGCTTTCTCCTCATCAAATTTGATATCTCGTCGCACAACAATCATTTTGTTGTTTGGAAAATACACACGATAGTTATGGGGTGTTTCACCGTACCCCACAAAAATCCCAACCTCAGTTGTTAGTTCTAGCTTCTTCCTGGCATCCTTGGTCACATGCACATAAATAGATGAGCTAAAATTTTTAAAGTGTGAAACATCATGTTTCTTACTAGTGAAAGCCTCTTCAGGTGTACTCATTCCAAGTACTCTATGAGGACAACAGTTTTGCACATGTACAGGCCTTGATCATGCAACATAGCTAATGTTGCACCCACAATAGTTCTATTATTCCTCTCTGCGACCCCATTCTGTTGTGGGTTATTAGGTGCTATGAGTTCTCTTCTAATTCCTTCTTTGCTGCAGAAGTTCTTGAATTTGTTAGAGATGTATTCTCCACCATTTTCTCTCCTAAGATCCTTCACTTGCTTTCCCGGCTCTTTCTCCACTAGTGCTTTAAACTCACAGAACTTAGAGAATGTTTGATATTTCTTTTGTATGAAGAATATCCAGCACTTATGAGAAAATTCATCAAAAAAGATTAAATATTACTTATGTTTTGTTGTTGAAGCAACCGAGAAAGGACCACACATGTCTGTGTGAACTCTCTCAAGGATCCCCGAAGCTCGGTTTTCCTTCTCATGAAAGGTGTCCTTTACATATTTTCCCATAGTACATCCATTGTATGTATCTAACTGTGAAATTGTACCCCTGGGAAGACTAATAGAAATCTAATGCATGACTTTCAAGGCTCCATGGTGAAGATGGCCTCATTGCTTGTGCCATAATTCGTCCTCATCTCAGCTCACCATGACTTGATCTACATTTCCCATCATTCTTGCGCAGCCATCTACCTCCAGCTTGTAGAGATTCTTAACTTGAATCCCTATCCTCATGGCTTGTCCCGTTGTTTTATGTCGTAGGAAAGCATTTCCATCACTAAAAACAACATCATAGCCTCTATCCTCCAACATTGCGACCGAGACCAAATTTTTCTTCAGACCTGGTACATGCATTACATCTTTTAATTGAAAGGGTTTACCTAAATGCCTCTGAAAGGTAATGGTACCAATCTCGGTAGCACTGTACCGTCCGTTGTTGCCCATTTCAGTATGCATTTGGGGATCTTTCTCTTCCAAGTCACCGAAAAGTTCCTTATCTTCCGTCATGTGAAAGGAAACGCCACTATCCAAATACCACATAGATCCCAATGCAATTGACACCATGCATGCGATCTATTATCACAAAATTGAACTTGATTGGCTGCTAACCAGACAACTTTATGTAACTGTTTCAAACCAACTTGTGACTGAAGCTTAGCCTCTTCAGTCTGAGAGGGATCTCTAAAAAAGGGTTAATGATATTTGATAATGTTAAACTAGATGGCTAACTCTACTTGGAAAATGACTCGTTTGTGATAAGTGTAGGTTGAAAAGAACCTTAGTATGCAAACATTGGGCTTATGGAGTCAACAAAGCAATAATTCAGTAGATAGTTCACTTGACATGGAAGCTGAGGCAGGTAAGAGTTTTCAGCAAAGGTAAGCACACATTAAACAGGAAATAACATAGTCAATTCATCTATAAAGGAAGTTAGAGAATTACATGAATGAATTATGAGTATTAAAGATGAAAACCACTGTAAATGATACACATAGAAACTATAGATCAGATAAACACTAAAAACTCAATCAGAATCTCAGGTTTTTCAAGAAACAAGTCTCTGTATTATTGAAAACAATCAATTACATAAAGTTGTAGTTTTTCCAAAAAGTCTCCAACCCCTGACAAATTCGGCTCTATGCCCTTTGATAGATTTATTACATCATGAGATGATCTGCCTCCAGGCTAGATTCATCAAATTTTTTCCTAATGACACCTTGCATAACCATAAAATATCTATTTAATAACAAAATGACAACTATCCTACTTGACAGTCCTTTTCTTAATAGGACTCAAACTGTTCATTATTACATTTAGCAACCTTATCTTCTAAAGAAATTAAATATTTGACAAATATGCTTTCACATGTTCGAACTGGGGTGATGGGACTCATCACTACATGACCTCTTAATTTACTTCCTCTAAAACTGGAAACAAAACCCTATTTTTTAGGCAAACTAGTCTTCTTCTTCCACGAATGCTTTGGCTGCTAATTTGTCTTCATTTCATGGTATTTAAGTGTTGACTAACTTCTTTCATGGTCCTTTAACACTTAGATAATATCCATCTGTCCAAAGATGCTCCAAAACCTACTAAAAAAGCTCCAATGCAGTACGCTATGAAAGTAAGATAATTTCGTAACGTACTTTCGTAGCACTGCAAAAATGCCATTTACCATCAATGTTTTTGATTCTTTCCTTTGGTATGGTATTCATCATCCTTAGACACATTTCCCATACAAATTTCACCTCCTAAAAGCTACCAAAATTGGTTCAGAAAGGAAAAAATAAAGCTACAGTAGTTTCGTAGCATTTTGCTGTTCTTCAAGCCCAGGCATGCTATGAAACTGCTGAAAAGTGCTAAAATTCTAGATTTTTGTGTAACTTGAAAAATAACCTTTTAAGTGCCAAAACCTTGTTTCTAACATGCCATTAGCTTTAAAAACCATAAACCATCTCACATTATGATTCTTGAAGCCTTTCTTCCTCATTTATGATGGGTTGAGCTATTGGCTCTTCAAGCACTTTAAGGCCTTTTTTCTCTAACTCCTCATGAATTAGTTCAAGCTACTCCTAGAGGTCCTTAACTTGATCTTTCAACCTTCTATTGGTGGCTTTCAAATGTGTGTTCATCCTTTCGAAATGTTTAGCCTCTTTCCTCACTGGAATGGTCCATTTGATAAGCCGCTGTGTATTATCCAAAGTCTTGGAAACAGTGTCAACCTGCTCTTCCCAAATTGCCTTCATCTTTTCTAACTGAATATTCTCTACATTGTGTTTCCTTGCTTGTCTTTTCATAACAAAAATTTCATGATTTTTCAATTTAAATTGTTCTTCAAGGACTTGTAACTCTGCTTTTTCCATCACCTTCTCTTTTCCTTTCTTTGATTTGATATTTGTATATTTCTCTGCAGGTGATGAAAGGTCAATGATCTCTTGTGGTGGTTGAACTATGTCAGTAGGTGGTTGGTTGAATTGTGTCAGTAGGTGGTTGAACCTCTTTACTGCTCTATAATAGTTTCCTAGCATGCACTTTCATAGGCTTTCTTTCTTGGAACATTAAACCTGCATCTTCTCCTTCAAATTCTAATTTCTTAGTAGATTTGGTCTTTTTAAACTTTTGTCCACCTTCCTCTATGTCCTCAGCTTGGGCTATAGGAGTTTCTTCTATGTCAATGGCATGTAAAATATCTTCTAAATTTACTTTAGTGATTTCTCTGTCTTCTACAACCACTGTTTTCTCTTCTAAGGTCACTGTTTGGCTCCTTGTCATCCTTTTTGTTCCTGGTTTACTCATAGCTTGTTTTTGTTTTGCAGGTTTGACCACTTTTGACTTCTGTTTTGCAGGTGGGACATTTGGTGTATCAAAAATATGCAATTAATCTACCTCCATCATAATTGGCTCACTTGGTTCTACTCTTGTAGGTTCACTTGGTTCTGCTACCAATGTTTCACTTTGTTCTGCTGCTAATGGTGATGGAATTCTCCTTGGTTTAGGAGTTCTTGAAGGAGTAAGAGCATCCAACTCAAAACCACTAACAAACAAAAATAATGACCAGTCTCTGCCTAACCTATGGAGTTCATCTAAAACCAGCAGTTTCATTAAACCATGATGAAACAATGAATTCTCACTCCCTTCAGACTTTGCTTGGACCTTATCTACCGTTTTTGACAAACCTCTATGTAAATAGAATGGCAGATAAAGGGAAATCTTACCAGTAAAGTGTAGAAGTAGCTTGAAATGATATGAGTAGACTTTGTGGTATCTTCCTTCACAATTAATTTTGGATGATGAGCAACAATTTTGAGTAGTTGTCCTTTATGCAACTCCTTGGAATGGCATTGGTGAGATCCATTTCACTATTTTCGGGCTTCATAAATTCTTTGCACTGCTCCATGTTAAACTTGAAACCTTTGAACCACTTCTCCTGTCCTCTTGGAATCCCTGTAGCAGCTGCAATAACCTCTGGTGTGATGGAAATATTGAGCATTCCCACTTTGGTGGCTGTTCCACTGAAATTCAAAGCAAACTCTTTGGAAACTTGTACATGGAAACCTTGTAATTTATCACAAAAATGTAAGAAACCTGTCCTTTTGAAGACTTCCACTACTGTTGGGTCTTCATTGATCAAATTCATATATGCTGGTTCATATCTCAGGCATTGGCCACCCTTTTTTGTCCTTCTTTTTTCTACCATGGTTACTTTAATGTCTTCACAGCCTCGCTTGATAGTGCTCAATGTAAACCTTTGAAAACACCAGCCACAACTTTGGCTTAATGCAATAGCTCTCCAGAGCTCAATATCACTCAAGAAGGAATGAGAAATGAGAAATGAATGAATTAGAAAATATTTTGAAGTTTTTATGTCTTCTCATGCCCAATGATGACTCATACATGCATAAACGGGTGATGATAGCTTCAAACCTAACCATGTACCTTGATTTTATCCCTCCATGACTAAAATGGTATCTAACTTACCCTTTCCCAACGATATTCTTACACCTAACATTTAATCTGATAATACATACATGAAACCACGCTTTCGTAGCATATCTAGTGTAAATTTGGCTGTTTTTGCTACGAAACTATCAACAATTTCGTAGTTAAAAATGAATTTTCTCAGTGTATTTTGCTACGAAATTGTGGTTTCTTGGCTAAAAAGACATTTTCGAAAAAAAAACCTTGGGAATTGAAATCTGTCAGAGAATAATGAGTGATGTGACATGAGGGGATTTGAAAATGAGTGGGTTTAGACCTTAGGGTAATCTTAAACAAGAAAAATTTAATATTTCCCTTGACCAAGAATAAAAAAAATGAATCCTACAACCTTAATTTTTGACACATGAACCTATTTAACCTTTTCAAATGATGCTTCATTTTTTTTGGGTGATAACACGATCAGTGAGAAGTCAAGCTCAAATTGCGAGGCAAGGGCCTCACCAACTCTAGATCCTCTAGCCTTCTTGTTCTTCTTCTTTTGTGGATAGTTAGTAGCAAAATGCCCATGCTCGTGACAGTGAAACACTTCACCTTGGACATGTCCTAATTCTTGCCATTCTTGGACTTGAATTTAGAATGGAATTTCTTCCCCTTCCCCTTCCTTGCCTTGGCAGCCAAAGCACGATCCTCTTCATATTCATTCTTAGATGAATATCCATCTTTGGTGTTCCATCTGAACTCCTCCTGCACAAAATTCGACCACAGTCGTTCCCAATCTGGAAAATTTTCCCTTCCATTGACAAAGTATTGATAACTGTGCCAACTCTTGGGAAGTCCTAGGAGAGCCAAGCTCACCAAATCATCATCAGTAACTGTTATTCCAACGCTCCCCAGTTCATCCTGACATTGGACAAACTTTGTTAGATATTTTGCAATGGTGTCACCCTTTGGGCCATCTTGATCTTCCTGAGTTTATCTTTAAGTGCCAATTTCCTATGGTCGTTGTTGCTTTGGATTAGATCTGTCAAATCCTACCACATTGCATATGGTGTGGCTTTCCTGTAGAGGCTTGAGATAATGTGGTCTCATAATTGCTCTAACAAGATCCTCCTCGCCTTTGCCACTTTCTTTTGCCATGCATAAATATTTGCAGCATCTGCCACAACGGGTTTAGGAACATCATTGTCAATGAATTCCTTCAAGCCATTGTCTTAAAGTACTACCTCCATCTCGTCCTTCCAAGAAATATAGTTCGAGCTGCCCTCGAGTGCATACTCTAACCTCAAGCCATTGAAAGACATTTCGATCTTGAATCAGATGTAGCACCAAGAAAGTCTTTCTGCAAATTCGAATTCTATCCAGTCACAAACTCAGCTCCTGCTTCACTTCTACAATTTCCTGTGCTCTGATACCATGTATAAATTATACAACATGCATGTATATCTTGGATTCACTCAATCTAACAATGTACTAAAGTTAAATACTGAATCGCTTCTACAAAAATTTTGTGAAATTAAAAACACAATCGCTAATCACATGAACATGAAGAGAGATCAATCACACACAACACAGATAGTTTCCTAGGGAAATATTACAGCTAAAAATCCCACTATCTTCTATTATATATTCAACATGCATCATGAAACAATTCCATACAAAACTCTTCTCATAAGAGCCCTCTAGTACTCAGCTAATTGTCTCACACTGTCATATGCAAAACTGACCAACACATATCCAATTCTCAGCCTCCAGAGAGCCTGCCTTGCTTGAGAAATCCCTGATGGTGAAGATCCCTAAAAGATAGGAATTCTTGCTTGCCTTGAATGCACAAGTATCATGGGCACTCCAATGGGTGTTTGGTTGCATGTGTGCAACCCAATAATCCTACAACTGATAGTCAACTTCCCTTTCACCTAGAATTCAACTGGGTTTTCACTGGATCTGACATGCATGAAACTAATAATAGCAAATCCTTAGTTTCATGTGAGATCACTGATTGTGAATTATTTAATATTTAATTCACTTTATATCTCACTAGTTTATATCCAGTTACAACTAGCACAACTGAGTTTAACTCACTTAACTGAGTTAAACTATTTACAAATTGCATTAACTAATGCACCACTGCACTTCGAACACTATTACAATTAGAATTACTCTGCATGCCTCACCAACTACCTCTAACTCGAAATCCACTAACTAACTGAATTTATCACTTTCAGTTAACTGATTCAAGTCCACATTGAGAATAGATTACAGTTTAATGTCCATCTTAATTAAGGGATAACCAAATTAGACATGCACCCAAAAATAGTCTTAATGCAACCAGGTGCTTAATGCACTAGGCGTGGGTGCTTAATTTTCTTGTTGAATCTCAACATCTTTAATCATTTTTGTGATGTTTTGAGCAAGTCGACAGTTGTTAATGGTGTTTTATCATGCTTTAAAGATGTTATTTTTACCAAGGAGTATACTTTTATCTCTTTTTCGGGCTCTGTAAGCCTACAAAAAAGGAACCACTTAGAGTCCTCTTTTAGCTCTTTTCAGACTCCTAAAATATGGAAATATTTCCGAGCACTTGTCTTTTTGAACTCGTTAAAGTAAATAAAAAAACTTCTACTCAGTATAATTTTAACCCTTTTTCTAACTGAGATAGACTATTTACGAAAAAGGAATACCTTAGTCAAACATGGCTATGAGGCTCTCTTGAGTATTGTTTTCTACCTTTTTGGACTCAAGAGTCTATATTTTAAAAGGGACATCTAGAGTTTTCTTTTTCAAACTCTCTAAACATGAAAAACATGTCGAGTTTTACCTTCGTTGGACTCGTTAAAACATTAAACGACGATGGACTTGTTGAACATAATAAGTCTGAACCACTCCTTCTTAGGGTTCGTTAAAATTACTCAGAGGGATTCATTCGAAGGATGGACTTACATATCAAACATATGTTATCCTCCTTAAACTTGTTAAAAAATAAAGAGGTACTGACCAGTATGGTTGGGGAAATTGGGAAAACAATGTATTTCATTTGCTACCGGCAACGAGTTGCTTTTGAACACAACACTCTTCCACTTCATCTTACTGGCTGTTGGGTTGGATAATCTACGTGTCATTCGGTTCATCATACCTTTTCAAAGCCTCCATTTTGGTTTTCCTTTTTTTGATCGAGTTCCATATCAACATAATTATGTCTCAATAATGATACATGTTTCGTGTCGATGATGAGGGATACATCAAGGCCCTACTATGACGAGTCACTTCCTATCAGCATCAACACATCATCTAGAAAGTTGACTTAGAAACAACCCTTTGATACATGTTGTAGTATTACAACAACTCCCCATTATCCTAGATAATAACTTAGAAATAATAATGGGGACCCTTAAATTTTTTAGAATTAATATTCAGTTCTTAGAAATAAAACCCAAATTAGTAATTTCTTAGGTTAAGATTTCAATTTTCTCTTTATAAATAAGAAAGTCACTAAAAAATGCTTAAAAAAATAAAAATTTAAAAGCAAAATGCATAGAACAGGACAAAAGTTGTGATCAAGAGAATAAGTGAAATATCGAATTGCAAACCTACGAATAGCCGAAATGCTGAATTATCGAAATGTGAAGTAAGTGAATTCCTGCAGTGCCGAAATACCGAAATACATTATCTAACAGACATCGATATCGCATCCTGTCAACTAACATATGTCGATATCACATTTTGTTTATAGCTATCGTGCATTCGCAGTTTCACATTTCGCATTTCGCAAAGCTCTAAAAAACACTACAACATGTCATCTATCAAATCGCTGATGTAACCTATCGATGTAATGACACTTGTCAGAATCATGTGGATCCATAATTTCAAATTTAATATTCGTTCATGTGAGTTTGTAATCTTGAGGTTATCAATTGATTTTTAGTTTCAAAATTAAATACCAAAGGATTCCCATTACGCATGAATTCAATTGATAATATTGTTAACAACGTTTCAAAGTGACTTGAACTTATCATCTCTGGTTTGTTTTAATAGGATAATTCTAAAATGCAAGGCATAAAAGCATGTCATGATTGGTTAAAGCATGAAGACAATCCACCACCCCACCAGATTTAGTTATGCAACAAGAGGAAAACAATGAGATGGCTCCCTTAATCTATGATACTACATGCAATCCACACGTTGTATTATCAGGCTAGGAAGGGTTATACCAACTCTTTTAGAATGAGAAACTTCAAGTAATTCCAGACGGGCAAGCTGTAGCTAATGATGCTACTTCCAATGATTCAGAATCCCGGTGAGACGCGGCTATGTCCTTTCTTCATAGAATTATTGCTCATACCAAAATACTTCCATACACTGAATTAGTGAGATGGGTGTTAGAAAATGTGGATATAAGGGATAAACAATTTTTTACCAAGAACATAATTGTCTTTAGTTCTCTCATGCCATCTGATTTAAAGAAGATGTACACATTACTAAAGCTGCAGAAGAGATATGATTCACAATTTGTTCAGAAATTCATGCAAGAGAATGAAAATCTTACAATAGTAATTAAAGAGTGGAGAAATGACCCTAACCGACATAAGCATGACAATAAGGGTATGTATACATTCACTTCTCTTAAAAGTCCTTATTGTCAAATTGCTGCAATGATGTGTCGTATGTTTGGGTCTATAAACACTATTAATTTTAAAGAGAATTGGACACCCTTGATAGAAGAAGCCTTTGATGGGTATATCCTAAATTGGGAAATTCTAATAATTCTATTAGACTCATCACAACCTATAGGGAAAATCAGAATGTTAAAACCAATACAACCCCTCCTTTTTACATAAGCTCATCATGGATGCAATTTGTTTTTCTTGTGAATTCCCCTCCTTTGGATGGAAGTGGACTGAGGAAGTAGTAACCCCCATCTTTGTCCAATTAGATTTATTGTGCGAATCAAAATACTACTCCCATATGTTCAAAATATGTAATGAAATCATGCTCTTGATTTACCAAGTCATTTTTGAAGTCAAAATCCCTAGAATTACCCCTGAAGCTGATAAAAGTCTGAAGTATATAAGTAGGTGGTTTGGTGAAGCGTACTTTACATACATCTGTGTTTTTGGAAGCTATGCCCCTCCACATATCCTACCTCTTTATGTACCAGATAAATTATTGGCTAAAGAAATTTCCTACAAGACTGTTGGCAATGGTTTGACAAATGTATTGAAAGATGCAAAAAATACCATTTGGCCAACCTTCCCTTTTTCATGTGGCTCATACGTGCTGAAAAATTTCAAGCATTCCTATCTTGAAATTGGTTGAATAAAATCATTCAAATTCCCAATTTTTCCCAATAGAAATTATGATGCCTATGGTGTTGCTAGAGAAATAAAAAATTAGGTCAAGCTTTGAGCATTCCCAAGCGAGCCTAATAGATTTGATGATATCTTCGAGTCACTTTCTGAATTTTCTAGAATTTAGGAAATAGCAGAAGAAAGACTCAATCATGAAGACTTGTTGAGATTCAAAGAATATCGAGAACAAAGGAATGCTCATTTGATGAATTTTTTGTTCTAAAGACCAATATCAGAAACAAAAAACATTGCAGTTTCAAGATCTTCATCTCAGGTACCAATTCCAAAGACATAAATTGAAAATATTGGGCAGAATGACAGACTCACCCAAGACTGGGACGAGTTTGAAAAATTACTATCTACAGCTGATATTCCATTCACTCATGATCCTATTCAATTAGGTGCTACACTTATTCTTGATATTGTAAATTCAATAGCTTCTACAGAAGAACCAAACACACAACACATGCCTACTGATAATAATAATATGAAGAGTCAAGAAGAAAAGAAAGAAATCTCATTCACTACAGAGGTTTCTATAAAAGGTGAGGAGTGAAGTGAAAGCCAAATAAATAATGATATGGAAGAAAACATAGAAGCTACATTTGCCCCAGACATGGAAATCATCCCATATTTTCCTATTGATGAAATAATCCTCAACATTGAGGAAGGGCCTCCATTGGACACATTATATAGTCCAAAACATAAAGCTGTAATGACCAGATCAAAGAAGAGGTGAAGGATGGAGAAATATCCAGAACTAACTCCAAACATAAATCCTATGCAAGTCCTTTGGAAAGAGACTCAATCAGATCCAGAGGAATAACTTCATAAACTGTCACAATTTTTAGGTGCTTATGAAAATGCAACTATACATAAAGCAGCAGAAATTCAATAAATAATCAAAGAAAAGGACCAAAAAATTGCTCAGATGGAGCAAGTTTTCTCGAATGAAAAACAAAATATTGAACAAGAGCTGAAATAAATGTCACTATTCTTCAACAAGAGTTTGAAGCTCTTAAAATCAAACTAGGAAATGAGCTTAATGAAAAGGATCAACTGATCCATCAATTAAAGCAGAAAATTGAGAAGTTCCAGGAGAATCCAAAACTCAATGTAGTCAAGAAGGAATCAGCAAAATTAAAGGCATAATTTTCGAAGCAACAAGAAACTTTCTATCATAAGCTAAATCAAGTCCAAGAAATGGTTAAAACTAGTGATCAATTATTCACTCAGATATCTGATCTGAGGACTTATTATGATGAGATTGATGATAAAGTGTATAAGTATATAGATTGGGAGGAAACTACATAGGGTACAACAACCGATCTCCCTCATCTTGAAGAATAAATCAAATATATAATATTTGGAAACTGGGACATTAAAATGAAGAGTGTCGAATTAGCTATTATTAGAGCTAAGAATCTGTCTTCCAACATTTCTTAGTACATTAAAGATTCTCTTTTGCAAGTTAGCCTAATCTAGGATTCTCCAAAAGGCACTTTACCAGATATCAAATTCCTAAGGTAATCTTGGCAAGAAACATCTAGGAGAAAAGCTCTTGACATTCAAAGACTAACCATACCAAATATGGAAAGTCACTGGTATTTTTTAATTAAACCACATAGTCAATGGCTAATGTTGAGATCTCTCTTCAATGCAGCAGATCGAATTCTTCCAACATTAAAGGATGTAGTATTCATGAGGCATATGAGAATGAAACCAATTAACAGCTCGAACATATGGTGAAAGCATGCCAACTCAAGGATTAGTTAGAGAATGAATTTGAGAAGCAATCATGAAACTGTTCCAACCTGTTAGCCACCTATAATATTTTGTTATACCAAAAGGTGGCTAAAACTTTTTGGAGCCTCCAAAGAACAAATTTTATCACTAAAAAATTGTTGGCTCTTGAAGTCTCTTTAAGGCCTCATGCCTCTGTCCCAAATCCTCATTTGTTGTTCCATTTTATACTCAGAAATTTTGCTGATTCCAAGAGAAAGACTGCTGAAAGACCATCATTTTCCACTCCAAACTTACCTTCATTTGCTCCCCTTTTTCTCCATAAAATCCCCTCTGTTTTCGTGATTTCTTTATCCCCTTCATGAAAATCACTCTTATAAAGTTAAAGACTCACTCTTTAACCTTACCGGAACCCTCCATTTCCTCTGAAAATTATTCAAAAATGCATTTTTTCATAAGTATTGGACTTAAGCCCTTAGGCTAAGTCTTTAACCCCTTTTCTTCCATACACCCACACCCTAGAGCCAAGCTCTAACCCTTTTGGCGCTTATCGCATCGCAAATTGCAAATATCCAAATTACAGTTTTATTTGAAGCGCTCATCGCAAATATCTGCGATGCGATCCATCGCAAATCGCAAATATCCAAATTGCGGCCTCCTGATTCAATCCAGACCGTCCACGTGTCCGGATCGGACGGTCCAAAACCACCCCACCTTATTTCTTCTCCTCGCTCTCCTTTTGCCTTTTTTCGCCGATCTCCACCGTTGGATGCTTTCATCCAACGGCTACGATCCCTCCTCGCCATCTGAAGCAGTTTCAACCTAAAAATGCAGGATTTCCTAATGTTTTGTTTATTTTACAGGTTTGAATGGTTTTTCCATAAGAAAGCCGAGGGCCGGGAAAGACGTTTCTTGTGTTTTCGATTTATTAAAGAGAAGCCACCCACAGGTCAAGATTCAACGTTCTATCAATGCTTCATGGGCATTGATGTCTTTAAAAGACCTGCGCGGCCCTGCATGTTGACAACACCCTGTTTTATTAAGAAACACAGTTAAAGAGTATCAGTTTGAAGACAAAGCACAACAGATGAAGATTAAAGATAGATTTGAGGAATTACGGCTAAGAATGATTATCAAAAGCCTAATTCCTTGGATTAAAGCACAGTCAATAGAAAATCATAAGTGTTTCATTGATAGAAAGGGCTTCCACCGCTTCAAATGAGGCGAATTGATTCCTCAGCTACCACAAAGCCACTTGTTGCCTCAAACCATTCAAATAGAGGCCAAAGTTATTGAAGAAGATCAGATTTTGCCTTAGCGCAGCTAGGGAGTTACTTCTGCAAGGAAATCAATGCAGAAAATATTTGCAGAGTTAATCCACACAGCACACAGAGCCTCAAAGTCAAATAAAGCTCCCACCGAGATTTGATATTTATTGTAAAAAAGTTAATACAGTGTTACACCTGTAAAATTCTTCATCGAGCCCCTCAAAAGGCCAAGAAGTCCTGAATCTGTATTAATTGTCCTTAGAGATCTTTTGTTAGGTCTCACCTCCTCATTCTTCTATAAATACTTTTGTAGAAGATGAGAAACTGTTGGTTGAGTTGGTTGCAAAACTTTGATATACACTTGAGCTAGAAACTTCTGATTGTAAATAGTGTTCACTGGCCCTTGGAGCTCTGCTTGTGATAGATTAGTTAGGCTGAGTAGTGAAGATGATTTTTGAACTGAAACATTGGACTTGAAGATTGTAACTAGTTTGACATCAATATAAAAGTTGTTTCTTGGGATCATGGTCTATATCATCGCTGAAGTGCATCTCTCTTTGTTATTGTTTTCCTTCTATGTATATCATATTGTTCACTATTCTCTAATAAAGAACAACAATTATAGAGTTAGGACTTACTGTATATCAGTAACCTTCTCTGACTGAAAATATTTATCTTAATGTTTTCCTCAAATTTGTTTATTTAAGAATGATTTAATACAGTTAAGTAGTTAGGAATGTTGGAGTTCCCTCGTCCTACTGTTTGCCTTAAACATTGTTCTTGAAAGTTATTTTCCTTATTGTGCTTATTAAAGATGACTATGGAAGATATGGTGTGCCCTGGTCCTAGTTTTTTCTCCAAAAGAAGATTCTGAAAGTTTCCCTTGGTGTTGAATAAAAGCAGACTAGGTTTAAAAGTACTTTATATGATCTTAAGTTACACTTTGTTTCTCTTATATGTTTTCATACTTTCTGAAGGTAATTATGTGGATTACTGGATTGTTTGTCAATTAAGCTGCTTTAATACAAACTTACCCAAGAAGTCAATGGTTAGCCCTGCACTTGGTTTGTTTTAAACAGTTACTTAAGAGGTTTTTATTGTTTGGATTGACTATAAATCCTCTGAGAAATTATTATCAGTTTCCACCCCTCCAACACTTTATTGTTTCCATTCCATCATTTTAATCTCAATAATCTTATGGTATAGATGACTTTCCCCTTGGATCACTCTTGATGTTGTTGCTCAATTAAAGCCCAGGTATGAATCCATAGCCCAATGGACTAAAAACGAGTATTATATCTATCTTTTAGCCAAAAATTTTCTATTTGCTTGCAACTTCTCACCTTTGAAACTTTTTGCACTTAGAACTTTCTCCTCAAAGTAAAAATCATGCTCAACCATCCAAAAAACAAAACAAACCCTTGGCCTTCATAACTAGCCTAATATCATAAACCCAAACTTCAAAGACAAATCCATCTTTACACTTATTTGAGAGATCCCTCTCCGAATTCAGGAGGGCTAGATCCTAGAATCCCAAAGTGGTTGAAACGATGTTGTTTTTGTAATTGGACTCTGCCAATCTTGCTAATAAATTACAGATTCCTAACATTTCTGGCGACTCCGCTGGGGAGACTTTCCCCTTAAACACTTCATAAAACCTTGTGAGTAAAAGCAGCCTTTTCAAGCACTACCTAAGAAGGGTAATCATGGTAAAACTTCTGTGAATCAGTGACAAACTAGGCAAACCCTAGGATTCTCTTAAGACTTTATCTAACCTTGAAAAATTAGCTGGCTTAGCCATAAGAGTAGACTGTCTTTGTCTCTTAACCGTAGCTAAGTTTTGAAACAAAGTTAGGATATTCTTAAAAACCACACAACTGAAAAATAACTCAGAAAAAACTTAAAATATTTTAGATTGGTATTTAATAAACATGGTGGTGGACCATAAAACCTTTTACCTCCTTAGGGGCTAAAAAATTCCACTTGGCAACTCCACAATCCTTAGCAGACCTTAAGACTCCACTGGGAAGAACCCTCATCATTGTATCATCATTCAAACTCAGTTAGAGGACTATAGGATTAAGATTTGTGTAAACAGATTAGTTAACCTCTCAAAGATTGTCATATCTGGTTGAAATTTTCTTGTTCATTTGGGTTTAAAGGCACAGATTAGTGGCTCCTAGAAAGATTCACACTAGAGCCTATCCTAACCCTAATCCACCTGAGATAGTTGATAACCCAGAAAGTATCCTTTGGAAGTCTCCTAGGATTAAATTATCAACTGTTTTCAGATCACCCTTGAGATCTAATTCAGTCCCTGAAAATCTTTCAGCTCTACAACAATCACAAGCTGACCTAGTAAACCCATTTAGAACTAGGTCTCTTGGTGATTTAGATTAGTTAGATTCTGATTCTTCAATATCATCTCCTAAAACAAGTGAACCCCTTGGTAGCAGAGAAACAACACCTCCTGATTTTCATTTCCTACACAACTTAGGTGTCTCTCACCCAAGATCAGCTCAACAATCTATTCCTAGTCCATCCACTTCTGCTCACCCTACATTCACTGTTCAAACCACTACACTTCAGCCCAATTTCACTTTTGTTAATCAACCTCTTGTAAATCCATCACCACAACATATCATGGCAACATGGTATGCTCCCCTAGTCCTTCCTGCACCATTAGTCAATCTTCCACAGGACTATCAGTCAAAAATTCCATTATATGATGCTAGAAATGCTACAACTGCGTCACAACATGTGGATAAGATGAATGAATACTTTGATTGAAATGAAATTGATGATGATTCTGTCAAACTTATATTATTTTCTCAGAGCTTTGGGGGAGAAGTAAGAAAATGGTTTAAAAGCTTAACTCCCCATAGTATTAATGATCTCCAAGCTTTCCATCAAACATTCTTAAACAAATGGGAAGTGAAGAAAAACCCTCTTCAAGTCCTTTATGATTACAAGAACCTCCATAGAAACCATGGGGAAAGTGTACAAGCTTATTGTACTAGATTCAACAGTATCTATAATGCACTTCCCCCAGAACTAAAACCTCCACAAGGCTTAGCTTTAAACAAGTTTCTTGAAGGGTTTGACTCTGACATGACCTATCAGCTGAGAGAGAGAGATTTTGCAACTCTTGAAGATATGCAAAGGGGTGCTCTTGCCGTGGAAGTCAATTGAATGGAGAAGAGAGCAAGGATAAAAGCTGAAAAGAGAGTATCCTTTAGAGAGGAATCCACACCTTCTACTTCCAAATCAAAGATGGAGGAGATGATGAAAGAGATGAGCATAATTAAGAGAGCACAAGCAAGCCAAAACCAAACTGCTCTTCAAAATAGAAACCAGAACCAGAATCAGAATTCTAGAAGGAATCAACCTCCAAACAAACCTAGGGAAGATAATCAGCAGATCACTCCTCCCTTTCATCAAAACTATGTAAGTGAGGTTGAGGAAACTGATGAAATAACAGAGAAGGAGGATATCAACATGTTAAGGGTAGAGGATGATGACTTGGAAGTTCATTATGATAGAAAAAAAGGTCTTTACACACCTTATGATGACAAAAGAGATGATAATGAAAGTTATTATCGAGACATGGAAAATGTCATCATAGAGCCTCAAAGAGAATATGACCTTAGAAGCAAGACTAGTCAACAACCCCCCAACACCAAAACCTCTGACAAATCTTCACAAAACAACACTAAAAACAAACCTAAAGTTGTCAAACAAAAGGAAAAAGCGATGGCTGTAAATTCTGATAAAGGTAAAGAGAAAGGCACTCAAAACAA
Organism: Pinus albicaulis; assembly: GCA_034641835.2. NCBI lineage: Eukaryota > Viridiplantae > Streptophyta > Pinopsida > Pinales > Pinaceae > Pinus > Pinus albicaulis. The sequence continues at coordinate 958,122,369 of CM076581.1, read as the reverse complement.
TGAAAAACAGAGTGCAAACATTAGTAGTACTAACATCTCAGCTAGTACTCCTGTTACAACCATTTCGTCAAGTGTAAATAAAACAAATCAACAAGCTGATATTGTTGATAGAGGGACAACTAATAAAGCCGAGACAAGTGCTTTAAAGAGTCAAATTCCTTTCAGCCTGGAGCAGGAAATTTCGAAGATCAAAGTCTCTGTTCCCTTGACTGAGTTAGCTGCCCAACATGTATATAGGACCCAAATTTTGAAGGCTTTAAATATAGAGGAAAATGGAGATACAATCAATCTTAGTGATGACCAGCCAGAGCTTATTTTTGGTCCGAAGATTGAAGGTAGATACCAAGAGGGACCTGTTCCTCCCTTCTATGTGAGTTTAAACGTTCATGACAAAATTTTGCATAATGCTATGCATGATTCCGGGGCTTCTCATAATTTAATGCCTAAAGCTGTGATGGAGAGCCTTGGTTTAGAAATCACCAGACCTTACAAAGACCTATACTCCTTTGATTCCAGCAGAGTAACATGTTTAGGATTAATCAAAGACCTTTGTGTTAACTTAGCCCAGATTCCAACCAAATGCTTACTCATGGATATTATTGTGGCTGATGTGCCCCCAAAGTATGGAATGCTATTATCTAGATCTTGGGGCGCTAAGTTACAGGGGACTATGCAGACGGACATGACCTATACGACTATCCCTGTTTTCAATCAGACTAGAAGACTTTACAGGGAGTCTCATATGCAATACACAGTTACAAGCCAAGACAGACCACAAAACTCTCCCCTCTATTCTGTAAATACATGCCTTGATTCATTTATCATTTTTAATGAAGAAACATTAGATGAACAAGTAAATCTAAATGAGTTAATGGTCGATAGGGAGGAGGAGGTAAATACCACAGAAGTGTCAAAACATTTTGTTGAACTTGTAAAATCTAGCAAACCAAATACAGGTCTTGAACTACAAATTATGTCTCCCTTGCTTCTAAACATTGAGAGTCAAGAAAGTACCCCTCAAATAAATGAAAATATTGGGGAACCAAAACAAATTCAATTGAGTGCTGTTACTCGAGAACAATTTGAAAGCACGTTGGTTAGAGAGGATATTCACCAAACAGACGAAACTGAAAACAATCCTCTATGGAGTATGCATTTCGACAGGTCATGCACTAAGAATAACGCTGGTGCAGGTGTTTGGATTCGCAACACTGTAAACAACCACACCTCATGCATTTCTTGTAAATTAAACTTCCAGTGTTCCAACAACATAGCGGAATATGAATCCCTTCTCTTAGGCTTACGTTTGCTGAAAAGGTTAGGAGCCAAGAGAACTAAAATTCACGGGGATTCGGAATTAATCATTAGGCAAGTCAATGGGGGGTATAACGCTCATCACCCCAGACTTAGGGCCTATCGAAATGATGTTGTGGACCTTTTAGAAGCTTTCGATGAGTTCCAATTAATTTTCGTCCCGAAAAAGGAAAATATTACAGCCCACAATTTGGCTTCTGCAACTAGAACATTTTTAACGCCATATGATGACACAAATCAGATTAAATTTAGACCAGCCGTGCCTGATAACGAAAAATATTGGAAAGTGTTTGAAAACGACAAACAAATAGAAGTCTTCTTGTAATTCAGAAATGAATTTGAACTAAACGGTTCGGACTCAGACTATGAAACAGACTGCAAGGAAGAAAATTTTCTTGATGAAGAAGAACCGTCTCCTGAAATTGCTAATATAAACTTGTTAACAAACAAACCTATAAACAAAACAGAACTGAATGCAGAGTTAGAAATAGAATATTTAGAAACTCTGCACTCTAAAGATGAAAGTTTGCCTAAGGGTCTGACCCTTCTAGAAGAGTTGTTCGATTTTAACGATATGGCAAATAAACCAAAACTGGAACCTGTAGAAACTGAAGTAGAGGAGTGCAACATAGGCAGTGAGGAAAAACCAAAAATGATTAAACTGTTTAAAACTTTACCAGCTCACATTAAACTTAAATACATAGAGCTATTTAAAGAATTTTCTGATATTTTTTCTTGGAGTTACGAAGATCTTAAGTCCTATGACACTGAAATAATACAGCACAAAATCCGTCTTAAAGGAAACCAAAAACCATTCAAACAGAAAATACGCAGAATAAACCCTGTTCAGTTGCCTTTGGTTCAGAAGGAGATCATGAAAATGTATGATGCTGGTATTATTGTTCCTATTAGATATTCTGAGTGGGTATCTAATCTGGTGTTTGTTAGGAAGAAAAATGGAGAGATCAGGCTTTGTATAGACTTTAGAGACTTAAACAAAGCTTCATTAAAATACAACTACCCTTTACCCAAGATGGATCACATTCTACAAAGGGTGGTAGGGTCTAGAAGAATTTCTTTGTTGGATGGCTATTCAGGGTACAATCAGATCTTGGTTTACCCTGCTGATCAATTAAAGATAGATTTTACTACACCATGGGGCACTTTCATGTATGTGAAAATGCCTTTTGTTCTAATGAATGCTGGAGAAACCTTTCAAAGAGCCATGGACATAGCGTTTTCTGAAGAACTGGGCTACTTCATCATTATATACCTTGACGATGTCACTGTGTTTTCAAAAACAGATGAAGAGCACTTAGAGCATTTAAGAAAAGTTTTCAAGAAATGCAGGAAGTTTGGAATATATTTAAACCCTAAGAAGACACTATTTGGTCTCCAAGAAGGAAAAATTCTTGGGCACATTATTTCAGAGGAGGGTATAAAGATAGATCCAAAGAGGATTGAGGCTATATTGCAAATCTCTCATCCTCGAAACATCAAGGAGTTGCAATCTTTCATCAGGAAGATCAACTTGTTGAGAAGGTTCATCCCCAACTTGGCTGAGCTCCTTAGGAATATCACAAACATGTTAAAAAAGGAGCAAGGGGTAAAATGGACCTTGGAAGCAAAGAAATCCTTTGAGCTGGTGAAACAAGCGTTAACCAAAACACCGGTTCTAATAAGTCCTGATTTTTCAAAAGATTTTTATATCTTCTCATTTGCATCAGAACATGCCATAGCTGCTATCCTTTTACAGAAAAATCCACAAGGACAAGAGCAGCCTATTGCATTCTTTAGTAAGGCATTGAGGGATGCCCCTTTGAAGTATAACATTATGGAGAAGCAAGCTTTTGCTTTGGTTAAAGCATTGAAAGACTTCGGAGTGTACATCCTTCACTCGCACATCATTGCCTTTGTCCCAAATTCAGTTGTTAAAGACATTTTAGCATAGGACCCAGATGGTAAGAGAGGTAAGTGGATTGCTGTTATTCTTGAATATGATTTAGAGATAAAGCCCACTAAACTCATCAAAGGCCAAGGTCTAGCTAGATTAATGGCTGAATCAAATTGTGAAGTTCTTGATATTAATATGATTAATGATTTGGATGATCAAGAGGAAATCTCAACACCCATTGTTGAAAGCCATTTTATGAATTCCTCTTGGTATGCTGATATTGTTTATGTTTTGTTGAATTTGAATACACCTCCTGGTTTGACAAAAACGAAGGCAAGGTTCCTAAAGTTAAAAGCTGTAAACTATTGCATTGTTGATAGATGTCTTTATTGGAAAAATGCAAGTAGTCTATTGCTTAAATGTTTGCCTAAGTTTGATGTAGAGAAGGTTAAGTACCAGTTCCATGAAGGAGAGTGTGGAGGTCACTTGTACTGGAAGAAAACAACCAACAAAATTTTGAGGGCTGGTTTCTATTGGCCTACTCTTTTCCATGATGTGCACAAGATGATCATAGCCTGCCACAAATGTCAAATTTTTGAAGGCAAAAGAAATCTGTTACCCCTACCTTTGCATCCAATCACTGTTGAAGCTCCTTTTCAACAGTGGGGACTTGACTTCATAGGAGAAATCCATCCACCGTCTTTCGCCCAACATAAATGGATTCTCACTGCCACAGACTATTTCACTAAGTGGATCGAAGCCATACCTTGTAGACAGGCCAATGATTCAGTTATTATTAAATTTATGGAGACTAACATTCTCTCCAGATTTGGTTGTCCTACCAATATCATCACTGATAATGCAGCGACATTTGGATCAAAAAGGATGGTCGAGTTCTGTCACAGATATCAGATAACATTGGGGCATTCCACGGTCTATTACCCTCAAGGTAATGGACTTGTAGAATCCTCAAACAAGATCTTAGTGAACATAATCAAGAAACTATTGGAGGACAACAAAAAGTCTTGGCACACAAAGCTGGTCCATGCACTTTGGGCTGACATATTGACTTTGAAGAAATCTATTGGTATGTCACCTTTTCAGCTTGTGTATGGCACTGATGCAATATTTCCTACTAGCCTTGGTGTGCCATTTATGAAGTTGATCCAAGAGTTGCAGACTGAAGAAAATGACATGATCAGAAGAATAAATCAGACCATTCATCTTCAAAAAACCAGAGAGGAGGTTTATAACAAAGCATTACAAAAGCAGGACAACATTAAAAAGATTTTTGATAGAAGAACAAAGGCCAGCAATTTCAAAATTGGGGACAAAGTTTTAAAGTGGGACTCAAGAAGGGAAGAAAAGGGCAAGCATGGAAAATTTGACAACCTATGGCTTGGCCCTTACTCTATTCATTCAACTGTTGGTAACAATGCATTTTTCTTGCACGAGTTGAATGGAGCAGAATTGTTTGGGGGTCTTGTCAATGGCAGAATTCTCAAGCATTACTTCTCTTGATCCTTGACATGTTCTGAAAGCCTTTTTGTTTTCCTTTTTCCATTATAAATATCTCATCCACCATTGCATTCAAAGTTATGAAAAATTCCAAAAATACAAAAACAAAGAAAGAAAGAAAAGAGGGCAGATTGACAAAACAATAAAGGTATAGCCCCATACCAAAAAAGAGAAACAAATCTGAAAGTGTGCAAGCTTAAATGCCACTCCTAAAAACCACACTTCTAGTTAGTCAAACAGCTTAATCTTGACTAATTAGCTTTAAATTTTTCTGCTGATAGGATAGTGAATTCGATTTGCCAAACTGTTTAATCTTGGCTTATCAGTAGATAGATTAGGATAGAAATCAAAGGTTCGAACATGTTCAAAATCTAAACCTAAGTTTTCAGAAGAGATGACTCAAATCTGTTTTATTTTTCTGAGTCAAGAGATGTAAAAATCTGGTTCTAATTAACTCAAAATCTCAACCAGAGAACAAGGAAGAAACAACTCAAACAAAGCAAAAACAGAGCTGTCAAAAGAGAAGTCCATGATAAGAAACTTTCAAATCTTAAGCCTTCCATTTTGTTTTAAATTTTCTGCAAAATAAATGACCATGTGCATGCTTGTTTTTATGCCATGGATCACAGCAAGTCAAACAACTTAATCTTGACTTGACTGTTTTTAAATTTTTGTTGTATAATTTAGAGAATAAAAATCTGTTGGACAGTTTAATCCCAACAGATAGTAGATTAGGTAGAGAATTATATGGATTCAACTGTTTAATCTGAATCCTTGGAGAAATAAGGAGTAGAAATAGATTAGATTTACTGCTTTCAAAAGAATAAAATGTTGTAAAAAGAGTTTTCCAATCCAAGTGCACTCTTATGAAGAAAAAATGTTAGATCAGCAGGATTGGGTAGGTAGAAAGCTTGTTGATGAAAGATCCATTATTTTTTTTGGCTACTAATATGTTTTCACAACAAGATCATCCCAGCAAAGGAAGGGCAACCCAATGGATCAGGCATAGGTCAGCCTCCCAGAGAACAAAGGATGAGGCAACTGATCAGCATCCCAGAGAATGCAAGTCTAAAGTTCTTGATGCCTTCAAGAAAGCATCATCCCCAAGTGGAGCCACTATTAGCCACCTATAATATTTTGTTATACCAAAAGGTGGCTAAAACTTTTTGGAGCCTCCAAGGAACAAATTTTATCACTAAAAAATTGTTGGCTCTTGAAGTCTCTTTAAGGCCTCAAGCCTCTGTCCCAAATCCTCATTTGCTGTTCCATTTTATACTCAGAAATTCTGCTGATTCCAAGAGAAAGACTGCTCAAAGACCATCACTTTCCACTCCAAACTTACCTTCATTTGCTCCCCTTTTTTAAAATCCCCTCTGTTTTCGTGATTCCTTTCTCCCCTTCATGAAAATCACTCTTATAAATTTAAAGACTCACTCTTTAACCTTACTGAAACCCTCCATTTCCTTTGAAAATCATTCAAAAACACATTTTTTCATAAGTATTGGACTTAAGCCCTTAGGCTAAGTCTTTAACCCTTTTTCTTCCATACACCCGCACCCTGGAGCCAAGCTCTAACCCTTTTGGCACTTATCGCATCGCAAATCTCCATCGCAAATCGCAAATATCCAAATTGCGGTTTTATTTGAAGTGCTCATTGCAAATATCTGCGATGCGATCCATCAAAAATCACAAATATCCAAATTGCAATTTTATTTAAAAGTGTTCATCGCAAATATCTGCGATGCGACCCATCGCAAATCGCAAATATCCAAATTGCGGTTTTATTTGAAGTGCTCATCGCAAATATCTGCGATGCGATCCATCGCAAATCACAAATATCCAAATTGCGGTTTTATTTGAAGCGCTCATTGCAAATATCTACGATGCGATCCATCGTAAATCGCAAATATCCAAACTGTGGCCTCCTGATTCAATCCAGAGCGTCCACGTGTCCGGATCGGACGGTCCAAAACCACCCCGCCTTATTTCTTCTCCTCGCAAATCGCAAATATCCAAATTGCGGTTTTATTTGAAGCGCTCATTGCAAATATTTGCGATGTGATCCATCGCAAATCGCAAATATCCAAATTGCGGCCTCCTGATTCAATCCAGACCGTCCACATGTCCGGATCGGACGGTCCAAAACCACCTCGCCTTATTTCTTCTCCTCGCTCTCCTTTTGCCTTTTTTCGCCGATCTCCACCATTGGATGCTTTCATCCAACGACTACGATCCCTCCCCGCCATCTGAAGCAGTTTCAACCTAAAAATGCAGGATTTCCTAATGTTTTGTTTATTTTATAGGTTTGAATGGTTTTTCCATAAGAAAGCCGAGGGCCGGGAAAGACGTTTCCTGTGTTTTCGATTTATTAAAGAGAAGCCACCCACAGGTCAGGATTCAACGTTCTATCAATGCTTCATGGGCATTGATGCCTTTAAAAGACCTGCGCGGCCCTGCACGTTGACAAGACACTGTTTTATTAAGAAACACAGTTAAAGAGTATCAGTTTAAAGAAAAAGCACAACAGATGAAGATTAAAGATAGATCTGAGGAATTACGGCTAAGAATGATTATCGAAAGCCTAATTCCCTAGATTAAAGCACAGTCAATAGAAAATCATAAGTGTTTCATTGATAGAAAGGGCTTCCACCGCTTCAAATGAGGTGAATTGATTCCTCAGCTACCACAAAGCCACCTGTTGCCTCAAACCATTCAAACAGAGGCCGAAGTTATTGAAGAAGATCAGATTTTGCCTCAATGTGATAAAAAGGAGTTATGCACGAGGAAATCAATGTAAATATACGCAAAGTTACTCCACACAGGTAAAGTCAAATAAAGCTCCCATCAGACTTTGATATTTATTATACAATGTTACACTGTAAAATTCTTCATCAGCAGGCCTCAGACGAAGTCCACAGATACGCTGTTAATTGTCTTAGGAGATCTTTTTATATTCCACCTCCTCATTCTTCTATAAATACCGCTGTAGAAGAAGAGAAACTTTTGGTTGAGTTAGTTGCAAAACTTCGAAATATATTTGAGCTCGAAACTCCTGTTTGTACATAGTGTTCACTGGCCCTTGGAGCTCTGCTTGTGATAGATAAGTTAGGCTGAATAGTGAAGATGATTTCTGAACTGAAACATTGGACTTGAAGACTGTAACTGGTTTGACATCAATATAAAAACTGTTTCTTGGGATCCTGGTCTATATCATCGGTGAAGTGCCCCTCTCTTTGTTATTTTTTTCCTTCTATGTATCTCATATTGTTCACTATTCTCTGATAAAGAACAACAATTATAGAGTTAGGACCTATTATATATCAGTAACCTTCTCTAACTGAAAATCTTTATCTCAATGTTTTCTCCAAAATTGTTTGTTCAGGAATAATTTAATACAGATAAGTAGTTAGGAATGTTGGAGTTCCCTCGTCCTACTGTTTGCCTTAAACATTGTTCTTGACAATTATTTTCCTTATCGTGCTTATTAAAGATGACTATGGAAGATATGGTGTGCCCTGGTCCTAGTTTTTTCTCCAAAAGCAGATTCTGAAAGTTTCCCTTGGTATTGACTGAAAGCAGACTAGGTTTAAAAGTACTTTATCCGATCTTAAGTTATGCTTTGTTTCTCTTATATGTTTTCGTACTTTTTGAAGGTAATTATGTGGATTACTGGATTGTTTGTCAATTAAGCTGCTTTAATATAAACTTGCCCAAGAGGTCAATGATTAGCCCTGCACTTGGTTGGTTTTAAACAGTTACTTAAGAGGCTTTTCTTGTTTGGACTGACTATAAATCCTCTGAGAAATTATTATCAGTTTCCACCCCTCCAACACTTTATTGTTTCCATTCCATCATTTTAATCTCAATAATCTTATGGTATAGATGACTTTCCCCTTGGATCACTCTTGATGTTGTTGCTCAATTAAAGCCCATGTATGACTCCATAGCCCAATGGACTAAAAACCAGCGTTATATCTATCTTTTAGCCAAAAATTTTCTATTTGCTTGCAAATTCTCACCTTTGAAAATTTTTTCACTTAGAACTTTCTCCTCAAAGTAAAAATCATGCTCAACCATCCAAAAAACAAAACAAACCCTTGGCCTTCTTAACTAGCCTAATATCATAACCCCAAACTTCAAAGACAAATCCATCTTTGCACTTATTGGAGAGATCCCTCTTCGGATTCAGGAGGGCTAGATCCTAGAATCCCAAAGTGGTTGAAACAATTTTGTTTCTGTAATTGGACTCTGCCAATCTTGCTAATAAATTACAGATTCCTAACACAACCAATGCAATTTATTTTCCTAGTCTTTAGTTATATAGTTTAGAGTAATAGTTTTAGAGACTTGTTTCACAAGTCTTCTATTTTTGTAATATTAATTAGTATTTAAAGCTCTTTCATGCATTTAGAAAGGGGTCCATATTTTTGAGAAGACTGCTTTTGGAACTTGCACTATTGTGGAACAGAAGTTATCTAATTGGAAATCTAAACCCAAAATCTATTTTTTCGAGATCTAAAGATATGATGCACCGGGTACTATTATCTCAGTATTAATTGTTTTATGTTTCTGAGATTTATAACAAAATTATTTCTGTCTACTTGTTTCCTTCTGATAAGCATCAGAGTGATATATGTTCTTATTACTATTGATATAATGTATTGAACGATATGTTTTTAGATGTAAAACTAAAAGGTATTTTATGTGATTGATGTTCTGAATCAATAAAATCAATTACATTGATTTAGTTTCTTATATGTGCTTATATTCAGTAAGAATGCAATGATCCATATTGTTTCATGCTTGTGAAATATTTCCTTATAATCATATAAAGGTATGATCCCTGAAAGTAGCTAGATTTAATTTATGCTATCATTAAAAATAAATCACCTCATTTGTGTTGATTCTATTCCCTTTTTTTATTCATATAAACTCTTTTTATACGGGAAACGGGTCCCTCTATCCCCAGTCAGACCCACCATTTCAACGGAAAAGGAGTTGCTTTAAGCTCCCGACAACGTGGAATCCCCAATGTTGAGGCAGTCACCTTCCAGCCTTCAACAGTACCTTGGTGGATACATACATCAATGGCAAGTTTCTTCACTCTTGGCGACATGTTTACATCATTGGCCTTCGATTGAAAGACTATGTGGTGTTTGACATCAACTCATTTACTTGCACCATAAAGATTGCACTGTAGTACCTTGAGAGCCATTAACATCATCGGTGGTTTTGCTCACATACGTTAATGGATTACATCATTGGCCAGTAATTATATGGTGTCTACCATGTTCAACCTTAGCTCATTAATTCACATGGTTAAACTCGTACATTAGTTGTTCATGTGGATGAGATAGAACACCCCATATCTAGTTTCATCCCTCTAGGTTGTGATTTCAAGAGTTATAAAATGATCACAATGTATGATGCCCATGATCATACATACAGTCATTCAGTCATGGGTCCACCGGTTGTATTTGTGGATGCATATTTTGATCATTGTACATGTTATGTTAGCTTATGTGTTGAGTAAGGGTATGCCTCCCTCAACAAAAAAATGTCATGATATAAATGTATTGTAACAGATGAAGCTCGTTGATTGTTCTTGATCCCGTCCAGTCACAAGGTAAAGGACTTCAATCATTAGTCATATTTCCTGACTTTGTGCTTTAGGGGGGAATCTGTTATAGGCCATGATCTGAAAATGGTATGGATAACTTGTTATGTATTTCAATAACCTCCCACTTAGTTTAACAATTAAATTTAAGTTTTACACTTAAATTTATGCTTGAAAGTGGTGTATGAATTTTACACTGTTTATGTGTCTTAAGTTCATTTTTTCTTGCTGAAATTTAACATGTATAACAAAAACATAATGCAGCAATAAAAAATTTAAACACAACAGAAAAATTAATCTAGGAGTTCACCCGAATCTCGTGGGTTACGTCTCCTTTGAGCTTTGTCATATTGACTCGGCTCTCTGGGATTATGGTAAGGTTTATTTTACAAGTTCTACACTTAACTCCAATGGATACTAAAATGATCAAAAGGTCTGAGAATACCATCTATATCCCTCTCATGGCTGTCCAAACTCTGCAAACAACTTTAGGCTCCCTTTGACATGATTCCTTCTATTGGTGCTTTGAGCTACTCTGAGCTTCTAAATGGAACCAAATCCTTCAAAATTATGTTTCTGTAACTGAAAAAACTCCTAATATATCCAACACACATCAGACACCAAATATCGACTGATAAATTTCTCAAATCGAGCATTGCATCCCCAAACTAGGTTATCGTCCATGGTTTGCCCAGAGCTGCCCAAAACTTCACATCCACTTCTTGAGCTCTATAAGTCATAAAAATGTTTTGAAACCAATTTCATGGGTTCCAAAATGTCTGAAATAGTCAATATAGACTATTAATTCATCAAAAATGTCCTCCGGATGCTCCAGTTTCGCCTCCAACACCTGTTGGCACCCCCTGGCACTCGAGTCACTGAAAACTTCTCTACTGGGTTTTCAGCCTCTATAAGTCCTCAAAAATTTCTGAAACTTCTACCATTAGATTTAGAATTATGTTTACAGTCAAGAATGACTACTGGTTCGCTGCATATGGTCTCTAGCTGCTCTGGCTAGACCCTGCACTGTTGCTGGAAAAAGCTGGCACTGATGGCCCTTGGAGATTTACTGAAGCTTTTTAGCTTTCTAAATTTCTCTACAGGCTCTAAAAACCATATCATAAGATTTAGAACATCTGAAATATCCAATTTTGACTATTGGATCTCTGGATAAGGCCTCTAGCTCCCCTGGCTAGGCCTCACACTGATTCTGCCTCGTAGTGGCCCTTGTGGCCCCTTGAAATTCATTGAAGCAAAAAATTGCTTAGAAGATCTCTGATGGATCTGAAACATACTCCAATGAGTCCAAAAGGTCTGATTTAGTCGAAATTGACTATTTTTGCACTCAATTTGGTTCAATAATGAGGGAGCTATGGCAAAAACAAATTTTTCCCAATATCCCTTGAAAACCTCCTCTAAAACTAGAGGAAAGCCAGTTAAGAGCACTATTTTGGTCAACTCCCCAAAATTGTTGGAACCATGCCAAAGTTGTCGGTGGTTAGTAGTTGGAATTTAATGCTAAGATGGGCAGTCACATGTCGAATTTTCGCTGGAACCGCTGGTTAATCCGCACGAATAAGCCACCATAACCCTTGCAATAAATGTTTGATGTTGGCCACATGAGCCGTCTAAACTGTGTGGTGACGGTTGTGGTAGCCGCCGAAGGATAAGCATTGGGGCACAGGAAAAGGTCACATGATAATGGGGCTAGCCTTTTTCGTTTTCCGCCCATTTTAATTTCAAAACATAAATATAATGCGCCACCGATATATATTAAATAGCACCTTTGTGACCTAACGGTAAGACATTAGCGTTATAACCCGGAGGTCTTGGGTTCAAACCTTGTAACTCCCAACAATTTTGATATGGCATACCTCTTCCTCAGCCTAAAGCCATGTGTAGCCTTCGGATAGGCCACGTGGCACCCAATGATTGGCCAAAAACCCATATAATAAAATAAAATTTTCCAAATATATATTTTTTGAAAAATTTTAGACAAAGTCCAAAATGGGTCAAAATGTCATTTTTTTTGGAGTTTATTGGGAATTTTCAAACCTCAATAACTTTTGCATATGACCTTGGTTTTGAGAACCATTCACGATGCTAGAATTGCAACGACGAGACCTTTCTGGTCATTTAGGTTGCAAATGTTTATGAGAACTTTTATTTTTGGGCATTTTTTAAAACTTGGACATGGTCTTCTGATCACACCTCTCCACTGGGAATCTTTTGGACCCCAAAAGATTGATATACTGATCTGTATAGTAGATGAGAGTACAACATCCTCTTCTCTTCAACCTCCAAACACTTGCCTTTCATGGCTAGTGACTTTGAACCACAACTAGAAAGCAATTGACACTTCCCTTCCTGGATGCACTTGTCCTCCTGTCTAGAACTATATTTCTTGCACTCTCTCAAAAGTTTCTAGCGAGAAATTTGTAGAAGGAAATTGAACATCACTGCCTTGATCAATGATCTAAGGTTGCTCAAACAAACGAGATATTACAGCATAAAATACATGCATACAACCGAAATTTGCATATGTACAAAGGAGTATGTCTTAATGTGTTAAGAAGTCCATCTAATTCTTACCAAGCCACTTCCATGGCGACGTTTGCTGCTGCAAATATTCTTCATGTGAAACTTCCATTTTCACATCAATAATGGAATCCTTGGTTCCACCTTCGCCACTCTTTCTGTCCTCTTGCTGCATGTGCTTGGGACGACTAGTTGGATGCAAAGTCCAACAATGGGAAACAACATGTCCCCTTTTATGGAAATATGTGCAAATCTTATGCACCTTCTTTGAAAGTTGCCTTTGTCTCATCTGCTTCCTGTACGCTTTCTTCCTCATCCAGCATCTCGAAACATCATGGTTAAATTGACCACGATATGTAAAACAAATATTTCTTCCATTTAAGCATGCAAAATTATCATGCCTTGCAGAAACACAATCAAATTGATCATGGGCAGATTTATACCTCTTGTGATGCTTTGCATGTTCATCCTTTTTTCCTTCATGAGGAGATGAACTAGCAGAGGCTCCAGCTTTCATTTGCAGACTAACATCATCACTCTTGTCATGAAAACTTTCTAAACTTTCATGCTTGCCATAAGCTGCATGTCTACCATCTTCTTGCTGCAACAAAGGCTTAAAGAAATGGAAATCATCTTGGAAACAAATTTGACATATTTTCATCTTAGAACTTGGCACAAAAGTTCTCTTTGAAGTTGCCTCACATGCTTTCATGGTATTAGAGTCTTCTCCATTAAACTCTTCCTCACACATGTTCTTGGTCAAAGCCTCTTGGGCTTGATGGAGCTGCATCTCCATTCATGCAACCTTTGAATAATTTCTTCCTTCTCTTGCTTCATGGCAAACAATTGCTCACGAAGTTCAGTGCTTTCTCTTCTATCCTCAAACAGAATCTGCACCATGTCCTTCAATATAATAAAGTCACGCTTCATATATTCATCGAAGAATCTTGTGAAGGAGGAAACCTCACTTGTAGAATTTTTCATAATGAAAATGAACAAATTAACTTCAACAAAGTTCACAAATGTTTCAAAAACTATAGACAAAGCTTTTGAACAAAATGGCTGTAGAGACAAACTCTTATTCAAACAGCCAAACAACAAACAATTGCCAAGAGGGTTTGTGCTCCAAGGGTGACCTTGAGGTACTTTGGGGTAAGGAAGAAGCCTTCAGACCTTTCTTCCTTTTTTTCCTCTCCAGGACTTAGTTATCAATAGCTATCCCTTCACCTCTAGCAAACTCAAACAATAGTCAGTTTGCAAACAGTAAAACAGTCAATATTTTACACTGTTTAAACACCCTTTCAAGCTATACAAGCAATAGCTTTCTTTGTCAATCAAGCAACCAAGTGCTCTGATACCAGCCTGATTTGAAAACGGTCTGGGTAACTTGTTATGTATTTCAAGAACCTCCCACTTATTTTAACAATTAAATTTAAGTTTTACACTTAAAATTTATGCTTGAAAGTGGTGTATGAATTTTACACTGTTTATGTGTCTTAAGTTCATTTTTTCTTGCTGAAATTTAACATGTATAACAACAACATAATGCAACCATAAAACATTTAAACACAATAGAAAAATTAATCTAGGAGTTCACCTGAATCTCGCGGGTTACGTCTCCTTTGAGCTTTGTGTTCTTGAATCGGCTCTTTGGGATTATGGTAAGGTTTCTTTTACAAGTTCCACACTTAACTCCAATGGATACTAAACTGATCCAAAGGGCTGAGAATACCATCTATATCCCTCTCATGGCTGTCCAAACTCTGCAAACAACTTTAGGCTCCCTTTGACATGATTCCTTCTGTTGGTTCTCTAAGCTACTCTGAGCTTCTAAATGGCACAAACTCCTTCAGAATTCTGTTTCTTTCACTACAACCACTTCTGCTATATTTAGCACAGATTAGACACCAAATATCTATTGATAAATTGCTCAAATCGAGCACTACATCCCCAAACTAGGTTATCCTCTACGGTTTGCCTGGGGCTGCCCAAAACTTCACATCAGCTTCTCGAGCTCTAGAATTTCTAAAAATGTTTTGAAACTACTTTCATTGGTTCTAAAATGTCTAAAATAGTCAAGATAGACTATTAATTCATCAAAAATGGCCTCCGGCTGCTTTGGTTTCGCCTCCAACACTTGTCGGCACCCCCTGGCACTCGGGTCACTGAAAACTTCTCTGCTGGGTTTTCGACCTCTATAAGTCCTCAACACTTTCTAAAACCTCTGCCATTAGATTTATAATTATTTTTATAGTCAATAATTACTACTGGTTCGCTGCATATGGTCTCTAGCTGCTCTGGCTAGGCCCTGCACTGCTGCTGGAAAAAGCTGGCACTAATGGCCCATGGAACTTTACTGAAGATTTTTGGATTTCTAAAGTTCTCTACAGGCTCTGAAAACCATATCATCAGATTCATAATATTTTAAATATCCAATTTTGACTATTGGATCTTTGGATAAGGCCTCTAGCACCCATGGCTAGGCCTCAAACTGATTCTGCCTCCTAGTGGCCCCTTAAACTTCATTAAAGCAAAAAATTCCTTAGAAGCTCTCTGTTTGCTCTAAAACATACTCCATTGAGTCTAGAAGGTCTGATTTAGTCGAAATTGACTATTTTTGCACTCAATTTGGTTCAATAATGAGGGAGTTATGACAAAAGAAAATTTTTCCCAATATCCCTTGAAAACCTCCTCCAAAACTAGAGGAACTCCAGTTAAGAGCGCCATTTTCACCAACTCCCCGAAATTTTCGGAACTGTGAAATTTTTTTCGGTGGTTAGTAGTTAGCATTTAATGCTAAGATGGGTAGTCACATGTCCAATTTTTTCTGGAACTGCCAGTTAATTCGCGTGGATAAGCCACCATAACCAACATAATAAATGTTTGACATTAGCCACATGACCCATCTAAACCATGTGGTGACAGTTGTGGTAACTGCCTAAGGATAAGCGCTGGGGCACAGGTGAAGGTCACATGATAATGGGGCTAGCCCTTTTCGTTTTATGCCCATTTTAATTTCAAAACATAAATACAATGTGCCATTGATATATGTTAAGTAACACCTTTGTGACCTAATGGTAAGATATTAGGGCTATAAATCGGAGGTCTCGGGTTCAAACCTTGTAACTCCTGACAATTTTGATATGGCATACCTCCTCCTCGGCCTGGGGCCATGTGGCAGCCTCCGGGCAGGCCACGTGGCACCCAATGATTGGCCAGAAACCCATATAATAAAATAAAATTTTCCATAGATATATATATTTGAAAAATTTTAGACAAAGTCCAAAATGGGTCAAAATGTCATTTTTTTGGAGTTTATTGGGCATTTTTAAAACCTCAATAAATTTTTCATACGACCTCGGTTTTGAGAACTGTTCATGGCGCTAGAATCGCAGCGACGAGACCTTTATGGTCGTTTACGTTGCAAACGTTTCTGAGAACTTTCATTTTTGGGCATTTTTTAAAACTTGGACATGATCTCCTGATCAGGCCATTTTGTCACATCCGGTCAATGGACCTCCTAATGGGATAAATCAACATCCTATTCTCCCTTTTCAACATCATTACACAAAGTCCTTGGTATGCCTCCTTCATTTCCTAGAATTTATTCTTGAAACTACATTATCTGAGCTAGTTTTAGGATCAATGCTCTCTAGCCTTCTTTTGGACAACATTCACCTATGAGTTGCTCCCCTTTGCACCTACGTTAGTTCTAGAAATTCAGGAAAAAGAGAGAATTTTCGGAAGCTTCCTCTTCAAGAAGCTTCCATAATTTTTTACAACCATTTACCTCATATAAAACATTTGTATCATATCCTATCCTTCTTTGGAGTTTCTATCTCGTATTCTTTGATCCCATCCTCCCATCAAAATTGGATCTAAAACCTTAGATTGGTAAATGGATAATAACTCCCAACTTACCCCACTCCTCTATATATTTACAACCTTCCATATGCAAGAGGTGGGATTTTGGAGAGTGATTCTACCTTTATGTTGTTGTGGTGAGAGGTATCATTCCATGCATTTAGGGTGATTGGAGGTGCACATTGTAACAAGGAAATGATAAGACAACTTGGAGGAGATTTTCTACAAGATCAACACATATTTATGGTTGTAATCTCCTTCCATTTATATTAATGCAAATAATTCTTTGTTTTCCTATATTTGATGTCGTTATTTGATGTATTTTCAATACCGTGTTGATCTATTGAATAGAGTACTTAGATGATACCACATAGATCTCGTAGTTTCTTGGTTTGTATTATCTGACTGTGTAGGTTCTAATTATGGCAATTAAAGCTAAAATTGGAGCATTCAAGCAGAAGAATGATCGAATCATGCGATGTATTACAGGTAGGCTTCATTTCCTCATCTATTTACTTTAAGGAAAACATTGGGTTCTTTGTCTCTCCATTGTTCTAGGTTTTCCACCAAACCTAAGGTAGATACTTTTGTCCGCAATTGTAAATCTTGCATAAAAATCTGTTACAATGAGTAGCAGACTCAATAGGAGTATAGGATAGATGATTGCCATAGGGTGTCAATACTAGGCTCAATGAAGTCATTTTCTATAAAGAACCCAAGTTTTGGGAATTTTTTGGATGCAAAATTTTGGAAAACAATATATATATATATATATATATATATATATATATATATATATTATTTTTCAAATTTTGGTGTATTTGATGTTTTTATGTAAATTTTGTAATGAAAATGTACATACAAGCATGCAACTAAAAATAATATGAAAGATGTCAATCTACTACAAAATTTGCTAACGAATCAGCTAATGCATTAGATTCTATTGGAATGTGTTCAAAAGTAAGATACACAAAATGATGTTCCAAAATCCTAGCTCTTAAAAAATGATGCAATAAAATCGGATTACGAATGTGATAATGATTGTTCAAATGCATAACAACCAATTGGGAGTATAACATGACCACTAAATTTTAGACGTCGAGAGATATAGCCTTTATAAGGAGTTCGATAACGAACATATACTCAACAATATTATTGCTAGCATGACCAAGGAAGATCCCCCCAATAACTAAGTAGCTTTGACTTAGGTGTATAAAGAACCCAAGGAAATGATGCAATGTGTCGTGTGTGATGATTGACACCATCCGCATATCCGATGTATTGCTAGAGTGAAGCGGACATATGTGAAAAATAAGACACATGCATGAGACAAATAGCCAGCTATAGGAAAAAGCAACCAGACACACCAAAAATAATAAAAAATTATGTACATAAAATTACAAAGTGTATGCTTAGTGCAGCAGTAGGATTTTTTTTTTTTTTTTAGAGCTCATTGTAGGGATCAACGAACAAGATTCCATCACAGTCCTAAAGTTCATAGGATCCTTTGGAAGAACATTAGTGGCAATATAGGGACTGATCCAGATGATTGAATTTTTCTTGCCCATAAGAGGTTGTTCTTTTGATCGTAAACTAAAACTAGATCGCACTCTTAGTAAGAGAAAGGATTGACGTATTTTTCATATTGAGCTTTGGCTCGGGGTTTGTGTGCTTCAAGAGTGAGTACAACATCTCAATGAGTCTCATCCAAATAATTTAGTGATAGAAAGCACTTCTCTTTGGCAGTAGTACTAGGGAGAAGTTCAACAACGAGTTTGAGTGATGGAATCTTACACTCGATTGGAAGAATTATTTTATGCCATAAACAAGTTGGAATGGTGTGAAGCATGTAGCAGTTTTAAATGACGTTCAATATTCACAAAGTGAAGAATATAGAATTCTATGCCAGCTAGTTTTGTGGTTTCCTACTAGCTGGCATATCATGGTCTTGAGGACACCCTTTATGACTTCAATCTGGAAATTAGCCCGTGAGTTGTAGGAAGATGAGAAATCTTGGCGAAAACCTAGCATAGAAGTTCAGTCAGACATCATGTGATGCTCGAAGTGGGAACCATGGTTTGTAGTGATTTTGTGAGGCACATTGAAGCAACAAATAACCTGATGGAACAACAATAATGCGATGGTTTCTCTATTAGCCTTATAGGTAGGAATGGCTTCAACCAATTTGGTGAAGTAGTTGATGGAAACATCAATGAAACTGTGACCATTAGCTGAAGTGGGATTGTAAGTGACGAAGTCTATTTCCCATTTAGAGAAAGGTTCAATAACAACTACCGAGTGAAGGGGGGTAGGGGACGTGCACATTTTATTTGTATAAATTTTATAAGGGTGACATTGTTGGATTGCAGTATTGTGATCTTTTAATAAAGTCGACTAGTAGTATCCTGAGCACAATATTTTTTTGGCAATAATCATGCCTGAAAGGTGACCACCGCATGCCCCAACATGGTAGTAATTAAGAACGTGTTTCACTTCATCATGGATGAAACAATGTTAAAGAGCTGAGTTAGTGCCACAATGATACAATGTATCACTAAACACTAAGTAGTGCTTAACTTGGTGGTGGATGCGACAATGACCATCTTTCGATAGATCTGGGAGGAATCGTTGGGTTTGAAGATAAAAAAGGATATCTTCATACCATATCTTGGTGTTGTAGGGAATTTTCTATGGTGGAAAAAATAGAAAACCCTCTCAATTTTCCTGGAACCTAAGGAAAACATATTAAGATATCTATTGCAATAAAGGTAGATGCATTCAATTAAGCATGCATTAGATTGAACTTGAAAAAGAAGAGGTGAATGATAACCTTCTTATCCTTGCACACAACTCAGATGAAATGATCAATGTGGCTGAGAAAGGATCCTCAACCAGTTCCAAAGACAACACCTACACATAAGGAAAACAAACATGATATTCACAACATATAAAATTCACCAATTCAAAAGAATAGCAAGTAAATAACATGATCCAATAAATACATCAACAATGATAATAATCTAAATCATTACAACATAAACATAAGTATAAGCTTGAGACAATGATATGGAAAAAACAACAGTAAGCCTATATATTTAGTGAATGAAGATTACAACCATAGATGGTTGCAACATATCCTCCTTCAAATACTTGCTCTTCAACCTCTCTCTTTCAATAATTATCTTAGCATAACATTGCATGAATTTTGATCTTGATTACAATGGCCTAGCTTCCGATATATAGGCAATGGGAAGCTATGAGTTTTTACCAATTCCTTAACGAGTTCACTTTGGGAAAAAGCCAAAGGTTGAAGAATGTTTCCTCCAATTTATTTCTTTCTCCTGATCTAGTAGTCTTGGTTAGGATAGGAAACATCCATAAATGAGACTGAGGCGATATTTTCTAGATTTGAGACAAATTTGATTAAAAAATGGAGGCACAATGAGTTAACTCAGGATTTTTTCTCTTGGGCTTATGAAAGTTGGGTAACATGTCCTTCATTTAGATACATGTCATTTTTGGCTAAGGTAATTCAAGTTGTTACTTTGTGGTCAATGTTGACAATCTCTATTCAAGGCTTTTAGGGTGCATTACAATGGTAAAAAAACATGTAATAATGGTTTATTACAATCATAAAAATGTGCTTCTCTTATGAGCTAATGTGGAGGTATTTTTTAGTATAATAGATGCCCCCTAAAGTGTGAGGTCAAAGAAGAATATGATGGAAAAAATACTTTACATCATAGTTGAAGAGAGAGGTTTTCAGAGTATTGAAATGGAAAGAGAAATGTAAACAACATAAATATGTAAACTATATAATAATCAGATCCCAAGTCAGGCATTCCCATGCTCAGTAGCTAAACTAGAATGATGTATGATATATCTATGAAAGATCGCCCACTGATAAGAATAATGTGGATATATGTCATAATATAAATAGTCTGATAAGTTGTCTCCAAAAAACAATAGTCACAACTTGGGAGAGGAACAAGGCCGAGTGATGTAAGCCTCTACCCAAGGTTTTTGTCACCAACACATAAAAGCATAATTCTACACATGTGAATAAATGAGATGATGTTGAGCATGTGAGAATTTATCTGATTACTAGACAATGATGAAAATCGTTAACAGACATGACGATGGCCACCGATGAGGATGATGTTCTCCAAGATGCGTAGTAGAATCTAGCAAGTGTGAATAAAAGATTTGAGGTCGAACACTCATAGAATCGTTCAAGTGGGAGCCAATAAAGAAAACCACCAATCAAGCGCACATAAACTTGCCACGAAGGACTGCAAGATTAAGGGTACTGTTAGCCATCTATAAATTTTTCATATACTATGATGGCTAAAACAGGTCTATTAGTATTCAAGAAACAAATTTGGAGCAAATCTATGACTTCTTGAAGCCTTTTTGTGTTCTTTATCCTCAGGAAATCCATCTCACTGATGTCTTCACAAAAACCCTGCTGTTATAAAAGAAACTGTTCTTCAGACCCATTTTTCATCTTTTTTCCTTTTGATAAATCCCTCAGCAAAAATCCCCCACTTTCCTCATTTTACCCTTTAATTCCTCAAAATCCCCTTTTAAACCTTGAAAATCCCATTTATTTGGTTAAAAAAAACCCTTTTCACTCTACCGGAACCTCTGAAAAACCTCAAAAAACCCTTTTTTTTGCCTAAAACCAACCTTTTTCATAAGCAGACCTTTAAGCCCTTTGCGGGCTAAAGTCCTCAGCCCCTTCGTCCATGTAACCGAGTCCCACGACCGTCGGCTCAAGTCTTTAGCCCCTTTTATGCTATCGGGCATCGCTTCTGCCCCTTTTCCTTTATTTCTTCATTTTTTCCTCCACGCGATGGTTTCGCCGCTGAGAAGATCTCAGCCGTTGATCACAACCATCCGACGGTCTGGCTCCATAGCAAATCGCAAAAGGCCACTCCCACACTCTTTTTCTTTGCCGATGGCCAAAGTCCCGATGTAATCTCCGCTGTCGATCTCCCTAGATCTGACAGTCTGTGCTATATTGCATCGGTGCAGTTCCCTGTTTTCTTTTTCCCCTTGCATCTTCTTCCGCCGATGGCCGATACCCCACTTTAATCTCCACTGTCGATCTAATCTACATCGGATGGTCCGTGCTCCATCGCATCGACGCAGTGCCCTTTCCTCGCTCTCGATATCCATCTGCCACCGATGGAATCCTAGCTGCTGATCATTGTCCCGATCCAACAGTCCTCCATCCATCGCACTTGTGTCCCCCATCATCCATCGACCATCGCAACTTCCAAATTCTTCCTCCCCAGACCTTCTCCTTGGTCGATTGACGATCCTCCGAAATTGATCTCCGCCGTCCATCTCACAGATCTGACGGCCGGCATTGAATCCCCTTATTTTCACCCGCGGGCACTATCAACACACAGAATAACCTTTTGAGTGCCCCTGCAGTTGACTCGTTTGACCACAGTAGATCTTGATCCAAAAGTCCAGATTTACCGGGGAGGCACTCGGCCTACATATTTTTCCATACCTCAAGTACCCCCGTAATACGATTTTTTCTTTCAATTTCACTTATAACCCCGCTGGTCCCACCCGACCACGCTGGGGCTTTTCATTGTGTTTTTGGGTGATCTCCGCTATTGATCTATCTTCTCCCCAGATCCAACGGCCCAGAAGCGCCTTCACTCCCTCCCACTTCCACCTTTTTTCCCTTTATATATTCGCCCATACATGGATTATAACCCTTTATCACTATAAACCAACGTCGCACATTGTTTACCCAACCTCAAGCCTCCCCGCTACGTGAAAAATTACCCCACGTCACCCCAGCCCCACCATATGTTTCTGCCGCACATCTTTTCTATTTTTCGCGCTCGCTTATAGCCGTAGATCTGGCCCCCCAAGATCGGACGGTCTAAAACCATTTTCGCATTCATTTCACAAATAAAATTGATCACCCATTTTCAATGCGAAATAGGCAGTTTTCAGGAGCATACATGTCAGTAATTAACATGTATTGCATTCCCCCCACTCAAAACCACTTACCGCCTAAACCCAGCACGAAACCACTCACAGATTTCTGCAAAACCACCTATCCATATTTTCATGCCACAAGCAGATTTAAACCCTGTTTTTTGTGTTTTCACCATGGAAACCTCCTCTGCCTGCATTCCACCTCTGTGCAAAGCTCCTCTGCCTCCACCAAAGCCCTCTGAAGCAGTTAGGCCCCGACACAGGTTTTATATAACATGTTTTATGTCTTGTGAAGGTTTTATGGTGGTGCTATAACAAAAATCCGTCCCACAGTCTAGTAAAGGGGCATAGCTGAGGGTGATGATCCGCTGTGGCTGAATTTAGTGTAGAAAGGGACATAAGGGCTGAAGCATCAAGTTGTAAACCAGTGCGTCATGGGCATTGGTTACACAGCAAACCCTCCGGAGCAGCGACCTATACACATCAGCCAGACGAAGACCAGAGATGATTAGGGAAGGCCTAATACAGCCTTAAAAACACAATTTAAAGCTAAATCAATGTTTAAAGGGACTAAAACAAGACAGATCAACAGAAGAAAAGTCTCGAATGCCACATCTACAAAAGCTATTATGCCACCAAAGGACCAAAGGGACACCTGAAGTCTACTTCACCTTTTAAAGACACCGTGACAACCATCCTGATGATAAAAACTCTTTAAAAGATGTCAGAGCAGTTATTGCACAGTCATGGGGGCCTCAGGACCGAAATATGACAGTTACTTGTCATAGAGGTCAAACAGAGTACCTCAGGCCACGGTTAGTTTCAAGAACACATTTCAGAGTTATTACCAGCCTACCATATATGCCTCAAAGACAGGAAAAACTACTAAAGTGGTACAAACAGTTAATGCTATAATTACTAAGTAGAATGGGCATTCGAATACCTCTCCCACTCTGTCTTAATTGATATTTATTACCATTTCTGCAGCACTCTTCCTCATTCACCTATAAGTATTCACAGAAATTTTTTAATTATTGAACTGTTATTGAGTAAGAGTTTCTGAGTAGTTTGTAATATAGTAGGTTGGGAAGAGAAGTATCAGAATGTAAAGCTATTGGACTCAAAGTATGTAACTGGTTTTGGACATCAAATATACAAGTAGATTCACTAGATCCTGGTCTAAATCATTGGTGATGTTATTCTCACTGAAATTGTTATTCTCCTTATGTTTCCATACTTTCCATTTTATCTGATAAAGAACAACAAATATAGAGTAGGATTTACTGCAAAGTACCCTAGCTCTCACTGATAATATTTATCTTTATGTTTTCTTCTAAATGTGTGTTTGGGAATGATTTCAATAGAGTATAGCCAGTTAATGAATGTTGGTGAGCCCATATCTTGCTGAGTAGAACTTGAGATGTTGTTCTTGAATGATCTTTTCATTGCATGCTAAGTAGAGTCTTAATCAAGAAAGTTTATGGTTAGCCCTGTCCCTTGTTTAGTCTTAAACAAATGTTTGGAAGATTTCCCTTAAGAGTGTGCCAAAAGCGGGATAGGTTAAAAGTCCTTATCTGATATTAGGTGATTTTTATGTTTATCTTAAATGTTTTATTCTTAAGAGTATGTCAAAAGCAGGATAGGTTAAAAGTCCTTACCTAATCCTAGGCTGCCCTTTGTTTTCTTACATGTTGCTTCTTTCACCTCACTCCTTAATGTTTCATACCACAAAATCAACTTAAAAGATCTTCTGATATAGATGAATTTCCCTTTGAAAACCCTTGAATAGTTGTTGTGCAAGTAAACCCTTTTATGAATCCATAGCCCAATGGTTTAGCACTGTTTTTTTGACCTATCTTCTCATGCTGAAATATCCTTCCACTCATTTCCTCCTTCACGTCACATGACCTTCTCAGTTAATGATCCCCAACCAAAAACAAACAAACAAACCCCTTGTACTTCATAACTAGCCTGATATCATATCATAAGCCTTAAAGACATATCCTTTGAAAACACATACAGAGAGATCCCTCTTTGAATCCAGGAGTGCTAGATCCTAGGATTCCAAAGTGGTTCTGATGTTTCCTTTTCATTTGGTATGCCAATCTACCAAATCACAGGACCCCAACATAATGGCGACTCCGCTAGGGAAATTCTGTGCGATTTACCTCTTATACATCCTCAAGAGCTCAGAAGACCCACAAACCTCCTTAGATTGGTAGTTAATTACTGATGGTGGACATTAACTCATCTCAAAAGTTTTGAAATCCTCCACTTGGTGACTCCACAACTCCTAAAAGACCAAAAGACTCCACTGGTGATTAGTAGGCCTGCTAATTACCCCTGGTTTCACAAATGACTCCACTGGTAGAAGACCTTGAACTGGTTGAAAAGACACAGTGACCTCTTTCCTGATTTATAAACATGATTCGAAGGATACAACTAAGATATGCCCCAATGAGTGGAGATCATATCCCTGGGTTCCCACATAAGATGCCCCAGATTTTTCGGGATGATAACCTTCTTGTTTTTCAAGGTGAAGAGTTTGATGACCCATTGTTACATCTCATCAGATTTCATATACATGTATGGAAGATTAAGACTGAATGGCATGAAGACTACCTTATGAAAATGTTCATGTTAACATTAGAAGGCAAGGCAGGGGATTGGTATGAGTGGTTAGAACCTAGGAGCTTGTTTTCTTTAAGAGACATGCACCAAGTATTTTATGAAAAGTATAAAGAAAACTCTCCATCCTTATCATGGGTTGAAAACTGTTGTGATCAATCTTAGAATATCATTCAATACCTTACAGACATTTATGAGGATTTGGTAAACATGCATCCTGAAGATCTGTTGGAAGCCATTCAATACTTTCATACCCAACATAGAGGCCACTCTACATCCCAACATAGCAAAGACCAAATCACTCCACTAATAGAAAACTCTGAACACTTTATAAACATGTAGCCAAAGGTAAGAGCAACACTTCGCTATGAGATGCTAAAAATGTTATCAGAGTGGCAAAATGATGACCTTCCAAAGGCTGTTCTCCTAATTTGAAGGACACAAATTAGGAACCCTGAGATCCTGAAAATTTTTCTTGAATTGGTAGTGGAAAGATATGAAACTAAAATTGAAATGTTGAATTCACAAGATCAATCATACCAATTCAAGGACCCTAGTGCATTTTTGGAAAGTCTCCCTCCCCCAAAGCAAGAATAAATTTCACTGCCTTTTGATGTGTAGGAAAAGGATGATGGTGCTTTCAAGAGCCACACTGAGGATGCAGTGAACAAAGCTGTCAAGGATGCAGATAACCTACCAGTCATGGAAGGCCAAAAAGAAGACAGTTCTCATATTTTCTTCGTTGATCCTATGGAAGAGTATATGGAGGTCCTAATTCGCTCAAATTCTCAAGCATGGATCCTTTGTAAGAGACAAATACATAAAAAGCTGTTACCTTCTATGATAGCCTTGGTTTCAAAGACCCACATTCAAAGTACCCTATGGTTATCTCTGACAAGCAGTCATATTTTCTACCCTTTTGTGCTACTGCTTAACTAGTTGCATTGGCATTATTGTATCATATAAAACATCAGAGATTCCCAAGTTAGATTAGGGTAGGTAGGAATGTCAATAAAGCTCAGCTTGTGAGCATTTAGCTAGTTTTTTGTTTTTTGTTTTGTTTTGAAAAGAGAAAAATACAAAAAATATAGAAAAAAGAAAAAATACAAAAAGAATAGAAAAGAGAAAAGAGGGCATATATAAAAGAAGAAAGGTACAACCCCATACCAAAAAAAGAAAGAAAAATCTGAAAGTGTGCAAGCCTAAATGCCACTACTTGAAAGAGCACTACTATTTAGTCATATAGCCTAATCATGACTAGATAGATTTCAATTTACTGCTGATAGGTTAGTGAAGAAGATTTGCCAAACTGCTTAATCTTGTCTTATCAGTAGATTAGATTAGGATAGAAAAAGAATGGTTCAAACATGCTCAAAATCTGAACCAAATAATCAAAAGAAAATATGGCTCTAATCGGATCAAAACCTGAGCCAAAGATACAAAGAAGATTGGTTCTAACATGCTGAAAACTTGAACCAGGTAAATAAGAAGAAGACAACTCAAAGAAGATCAAAATCAGAGATGAAAGTAAGAAGGAATGACTCTCATTGTTTTCAGATCTTAAGCCTTCCAAGTTTTGTTACTTTTCTGCAAATAAACGTCTATGAACGGTTTTTTTTAATGTCATAGCCATCACCGCAAATCAGATAGCTTAATCCTGGTTTTCCTGTGTTTTCAATTTCTGTTTTAGAATGTAGAGAATGAAGTCTGTCAGACAGTTTAATCTTGACAGATAGTAGTTAGGTAGAGAATTTTTGAGTCCAACTGTTTAATCTGGACTCATGGAGGTTATAAGGGTAGATTTAGATTAGTTTTTCATGTTTTCGAAGAATAAAATGTTGATGTCAAAAGATTTGCAAGTCCAAGTGCACCTTATGAAGAAAAAATGTTAGGAAAGTAGGATGTGTAGGTAGTTGTTTAGGGAAAATTGATTGGTTATAATTCAATATTGATTATCTTTTCAAGCAACATGATCAAAAAAGAAAGAGGATTGTCAAAGTGTAGGACATTGATATACATTCTAGAGATAAAATTTATAAGGTTCTTGACACCTCCAAGGAGCTGCCATCCCCAAATTGGAGCCGCTGTTAGCCATATATAAATTTTTCATATACTATGATGGCTAAAACATGTCTATTAGTCTTCAAGAAACAAATTTGGAGCAAATCTGTGACTTCTTGAAGCCTTGTTGTGTTCTTTATCCTCAGGAAATCCATCTCACTAATGTCTTCACAAAAACCCTGCTATTATAAAAGAAACTGTTCTTCAGACCCATTTTTCATATTTTTTCCTTTTGATAAATCCCTCTGCAAAAATCCCCCACTTTCCTCGTTTTACTCTTTACTTCCTCAAAATCCCCTTTTAAACCTTGAAAATCCCCTTTATTTGGTTTAAAAACACCCTTTTCACTCTATCGGAACCTCTGAAAAACCTCAAAAACCCTTTTTGTGGCCTAAAACCAACCTTTTTCATAAGCAGACCTTTAATCCCCCACGGGCTTAAGTCTTTAGCCCCTTCTTCCATGTAATCGGGTCCCACGACCATCGGCTCAAGTCTTTAGCCCCTTTCGCGCTATCGGGCATCGCTTCCACCCCTTTTCCTTTATTTCTTCATTTTTTCCTCCCCGCGATGGTTTCACCGCCGAGAAAATCTCAGCCATTGATTGCAACCATCCGACGGTCTGCGCTCCATCGCAAAAAGCAAAAGGTCACGCTCGTAGAATTTTTCTCCACTGATGGCCAAAGTCCCGATGCAATCTCCGTCGTCGATCTCCCCTAGATCCGACGATCCGCGCTATATCGCATTGGCGTAGTTCCCCGTTTTCTTCTTCCCCTTGCATCTTCTTCCGCCGATGGCCTATACCCTGCTTTAATCTCCACCGTCGATCTACTCTAGATCGGACGGTCCATGCTCCATTGCATTGACGCAATGCCCTTTCCTCGCTCCTGGTATCCATCTGTCGCCGATGGAATCCTAGCCGTTGATCATTGTCCCGATCCAACGGTCCTCCATCCATCGCACTTGTATCCCCCATCGGCCATCGCAGCTTCCAAATTCTTCCTCCCCGGACCTTCTCCTCTGCCTATTGCCGATCCTCCAAAATTGATCTCTGTCGTCCATCTCACAGACCCGATGGCTAGCATTGATTCCCCTTCTTTTCACCCACGGGCACTATCAACACACATAATAACCTTTTGAGTGCCCCTGCAGTTGACTCGTTTGACCATAGTAGATCTTGATCCAATGGTCTAGATTTACCACGGAGGCACCCGGCCTGCAGATTTTTTTGTACCTCAAGTGCCCCTGCAATACGCTTTTTTCTTTCAATTTCCCTTATAACCCCGCTGGTCCCACCTGACCACGCTGGGGCCTTTCATTGTGTTTCCGGGTGATCTCCACCATTGATCTATCTTCTCCCCAGATCCAACGGCCTAGAAGCGCCTTCACTTCCTCCCACTTCCAACTTTTTTCCCTTTATATATTTGCCCATACATGGAATCTTATAACCCTTTATCACTATAAACCAATGGCGCACATTGTTTACCCAACCTCAAGCCTCCCTGCTACGCAAAAAATTACCCCACGTCACCCCGTCCCCACCATATGTTTCTCCCGCACATCTTTTTTATTTTTCATGCTTGCTTACAGCCGTAGATCTGGCCCCCCCAGATCATACAGTCTAAAACCATTTTCGTGTTCATTTCACAAATAAAATTGATTACCCTTTTTCAATGCAAAATGGGAGGTTTTCAGGAGCATACTTGTCAGCCATTAACATGTGTCGAAAGCCACTCGTGGTTTTCTGCAAAACCGCCTATCCATATTTTCGCGCCACAAGCAGATTTAAACCCTATTTTTCGTGTTTTCGCCATGGAAACCTCCTCCGCTTGCATTCCACCTCTCTACAAAGATCCTCCGCCTCTGCCAAAGCCCTCTGAAGCAGTTAAGCCCCCACGCAGGTTTTATATAACATTTTTTATGTCTTGTGCAAGTTTAATGGCAGTGCTATAACAAAAAGCCGTGCCACAGTCCAGTAAAGGGACATAGCTGAGGGTGACGATCCTCTGTGGCCGAATTTAGTGTAGAAAGGGACATAAGGGCTGAAGCATCAAGTTGTAAACCAGTGCGTCATGGGCATTGGTTACACAGCAAACCCTCTGGCATAGCCACTTGTACACAACAGTCAGACGAAGACCGGAGATGATCAGGGAAGGCCTAATACAACCTTAAAAACACACTTTAAAGCTAAATCAGTGTTTAAAGGGACTAAAAAAAGATAGATCAGTAGAAGAAAAGTCTCGAATGCCACATCTACAGAAGCTATTATGCCACCAAAGGACCAAAGGGACACCTGAAGTCTACTTCACCTTTTAAAGACACCATGACAGCCATCCTGATGACAGAAACTCTTTAAAAGCTGTCAAAACAGTTATTGCAAAGTCATGGGGGTCTCAGGATCGAAATATGACAATTACTTGTCACAGAGATAAAACAAAGTACCTCAGGCCACGGTTAGTTTCAAAGAACACACTTCAGAGTTATTACCAACCTACTAGATATGCCTCAAAGACAGGAAAAACTACTAAAGTGGTAAAAACAATTAATGCTATGATTACTAAGCAAAATGGGCATTCGAATACCTCTCCCACTCTGTCTTAATTGATATTTATTACCATTTCTGCAACACTCTTCCTCATTCACCTATAAGTATTCATAGAAAATTCATTGTAAAAGGTTGGAAAATCGTTAATTGTTGAACTGTTATTGAGTAAGAGTTTCTGAGTAGTTTGTAATATAGTAGGCTGGGAAGAGAAGTATCAGACTGTAAAGCTATTGAACTCAAAGTATGTAACTGGTTTTGGACATCAAATATACAAGCAGATTCACTGGATCCTGGTCTAAATCATTGGTGATGTTATTCTCACTGAAATTTTTATCCTCCTTATGTTTCCATACTGTCCATTTTCTCTGATAAAGAACAACAAATATAGAGTATGATTTTCTGCAAAGTACCCTAGCTCTCACTGATAATATTTATCTTTATGTTTTCTTCTAAATGTGTGTTTGGGAATGATTTCAATAGAGTATAACCAGTCAATGAATGTTGGTGAGCCCATATCTTGCTGAGTAGAACTTGAGATGTTGTTCTTGAATGATATTTTCATTGCATGCTAAGTAGAGTCTTAATCAATAAAGTTTATGGTTAGCCCTGTCCCTTGTTTAGTCTTAAACAGTTGTTTGGAAGATTTCCCTTAAGAGTGTGCCAAAAGCAGGATAGGTTAAAAGTCCTTACCTGATCTTAGGTGACTTTTTATGTTTATCTTAAATGTTTTATTCTTAAGAGTATGTCAAAAGCAGGATAGGTTAAAAGTCCTTACCTGATCTTAGGCTGCCCTTTGTTTTCTTACATGTTGCTTCTTTCACCTCACTCCTTAATGTTTCATACCACAAACTCAACTTAAAAGATCTTCTGATATAGATGAATTTCCCTTTGAAAACCCTTGAATAATTGTTGTGCAAGTAAACCATTTTATGACTCCATAGCCCAATGGTTTAGCACTGTTTTTTGACCTATCTTCCCATGCTGAAACATCCTTCCACTTATTTCCTCCTTCACTTCATATGACCTTATCATTTAATGATTCCCAACCAAAAATAAAAAACAAACAAACCCCTTGTACTTCACAACTAGCCTAATATCATATCATAAGCCTTAAAGCATATCATTCCAAACACATATAGAGAGATCCCTCTCTGAATCCAAGAGGGCTAGATCCTAAGATTCCAAAGTGTCTGATGATCTAGGTAGATATTGGTGGCCACCCACCTATTCCACTTGGGGCCCCACCATTGTCTCTTTCAGTTTTTTTCAAAACTTACTATTTTTAGCATTTTTTTGAGTCTTGAACTTTCGAAGCCATTTTGAAGCCCCAAACGGAGATAGTATGCCGAAGTTACGTCCCTGGGAAGTTGAAACACCAATTTACCCAAACGGGGCCCATAGTTTTGGCGCTTCATCTCTTAGGGTTAGGTTTTTGGACGTTTAGAATTATCCATTGTTTCTCCATAATAAATAGGCCCTCGAGCCTCGTTGTAATACGGTTCAGAGGTCTATAGTCGCCACATCTCTTCTCAGAGATTCGCTACCAGCACCCTAGCTATTTTATTTCCATAATGTTTGTAAGCATATTTCTGTGATTTGATATTAATGAAATGAAGCCTTAATTCTGCTGTATTTATATGTTTATGGTTATTTCTGTATTTGTTGCATTCTTGCATAAATTCGGATCATCTGATGTTGCCTTGTCATTTGGTATGCCAATCTGCCAAATCACAGGACCCTAACAGGTACTGTGGTGTTTCTCGATTCGCTTCCTAGATAATTTGTTGAATTTGATAGGAAGGAACTTGTCAAAGATAGGCAATAAGGAGTCCTACATCAATTAAATTTGCGAAACAGTGAAAAATGATTGATTTTGTAGATAAAGTGAAATAATAAGATGAATTGACTCAGGGAAATAGGCATATGATCAAATGGTTGATAAAGGTAACAAATGGTAGACAATCCCTTGAACAATAAAAGGCATGAAACCAAAGAGACCAGGTAGATTAGATTCAAGAATACCATGAGGATCAAGATAAAAATATGCAGGGACATCAAACATAGTTACCAATCAAATGGGAACTATTACCTCAAAATGAGAACTCTAGCCCAAAAAAACTCAAAAAACATGAAAAAAAACCCAGAAATGAAAAGTGTGTCTTCTAGAACACACTTTTTTTTAGGGTCAAATTTCAAAAATATACTAAATTATGCTAAAAACCAATTTTTTCTTGAAAAAAGGATTGAAAAAAAACCCTCGAAACAAAAAGTGTTGATCGTGGAATAACACCGCCAATTTTGTGTGTGCAAAAAACAACCTGAAAAAGAAAATTGTTAATGGTGGAATAACGTTGTCAATTTTTTGTGTGCAAAAAACACCTTGAAAACGAAGAGTGTTAATGTTGGAATAACGTATTTTTCTTTTTGGGGTAAATTGTCAACAATTTTTAATAATGACATTAAAGATAAAATATCATGACTTTGAAAAACCTTAAACTTTCAACGATAAATATTATAATTAAAGATCAAATATCAAGTCTTAAAATTCCAACGATTTTTAGGCATGGTATTAAAGATAAGCTATTATTGTGTCTTTGAAAAGCCTTAAAAATCCAAGAATGACATTAAAGATAAAATATTACATTTATGAAAATAAAATTCCAATGATTTTTAGGCAGGGTATTAATGATAAAATACCACTTGAAAAAATAAAAATTAAATAAATAAATAAAAGGGAGAAAATTCAATAAAACACACAATTGAAAGAAAAAAAATAAAAAATTAACCAAAAAAAAAACAAAAACTAATATTAATTTTTTTAAGTTACAAAATCATAATAATAATAATAAATCACATATTTAAAAAAACGATAAAAAATAATTAAAATAAAAAATTTAAAATTGGTTAAAATTTTAAAAAATAAAATAAAAATTAAATTTGCAAATTTAAATAAATAAATAAATAATTTAAAAAGAAAAAAATAATAAAATAATAAAATTTTAAATTAAAAAAAATTTAAATAATAATTTAAACGAAAAAAAAATACAAATATATGAAAAATACAATTTTAGATAAAAATAATATATATATATATATATATATATATATATATATGATGATGATGATGGTTAACGTCCACTGAGACCAATCTTTGGTCTATCGGACCTAAAGAAAGGAGTTATTTAATTTGATTTAAGATTTTATTCCTATGCTCAAAAAGCTTGGAGAGAAGCCTCCCGAGCTCACTATAATTTTGACATCTTAAAAGGCTAGGAAGGTCAATATTGCAACAAAGATTATGAAATTGAGCTCTAATGTGGTTGTACGTGGGGCACTCTAAGAGGAAGTGATTTTCATCCTCAATGTTCATATTCTCACAGAGATGGCAGATCCTTTCCATCCATGGAGTTTTAGGAACTGTCCAACGACCTGTTTTACTATGGAGCTCATGAGAGTTCGTTCTAATCTTGCCTATATTAATTTTCTTCTTTGAGCTAGTTAAAACAGAGAGATACTTCTGATCTTCTAAGGTGGGGTTGATGACCTCCTTATAATACTTTAATTTTCTTTTAGCTGCTAGATCTTTCTCACACCACATTTTTTCTTTGAACTTAGAAGTAATATTTTTTTTAATGTTATTGATGTTTTGCAATGCAACATTCTCGTCGATCTCCCAATGGTTTATTCAGGCCTTGGTGTCTTTATTCCAACCTCATTTAAGCCTTAGGTGGTTTTGGCTGGAATTTAAATATAGCTTAGGAAGTCTATGGTCTCCTATGCTATTGAGTTTGTGCTTGTATAACAAAAGCCTAGTCATAGCTAGGCTCTCGATAGGGGGAAGACCCACTTCTATAAGGAGAATAGGATAGGGTGTATTTCTTTTAATTTTAAGGTTATACATTATAAAACGCTTCTGGATTTGCTCAATCTTTCTCCAGGATTCTCTAGAGATGCTACAACCCCAAACCTCACATCCATATAAGATAACAGGAGTGACTAAAGTTTCAAAGAGGAACTTCTTTCTATCCCACATTACGAGGTTTGCCGTTTTACAATTTTTTTCAAGACCAAAATAAGCTTTCCACCCCCCATTAATCCTTTTATGAATGCTATAGTTCCAGTCGAGCTTGTGATGAATATAAATTCCTAGGTACTTATAAGAAGACACTTCCTCCAAGTTACTATTGTCATACATAAAATTAGCGTAAGTGTCCTTCTTGGATTTGATAATCATAACTTTTGTTTTGTCAGTGTTAACAGACATACCCATGGTAGAGAAAAAATCCTTAAGAAGTCTAAGTTGCTTATCAAGATCAGATGGGCACCTTGCGAGAAGAACAATATCGTCAGCATAGAGAAGAAGGATGATGACTATCCCAGCTAAGATCGTGCCAGCACATCCTGCTTCCATTAATCCTTCACATATATATATATATATATATATATATATATATATAGATATATATATATATATATATATATAATAAAAATGAAAACATTTTTAAATATAAAATTAAAATAAAAAAAACAAATAAATTTAAAAATATGAAATAATTTAAAATAAAAAATAAAAAATAAAAAATAAAATCAAATTTAAAAAAAAAAAATTAAATTAAAAAATAAATAAAATAATATATATATTTTTAAATTAATTAAAAAACAAACGAGTTTGGTCGTCACCCTGGGGCTACAGGGCTCCTCTTGTCGGCTGAGCCCTGCAACTCCCAGGGCGACCGGGGTTGATTCTCTCACTACTTGTCGGCTAAGCGTCGCGGCCCCTAGGGCGGCAAGGGTCAAACCTTGCCACTCTCAGGGCCAAAGCGTACGACTGGCTGGCAGCGGGAGACACCCGCCGGCCAAGCATT
Organism: Pinus albicaulis; assembly: GCA_034641835.2. Lineage (NCBI taxonomy): Eukaryota > Viridiplantae > Streptophyta > Pinopsida > Pinales > Pinaceae > Pinus > Pinus albicaulis. Next base: position 958,087,561 of record CM076581.1, on the reverse strand, counting down.
GCGGCCCCTAGGGTTGCCTTTAAAATCAAATTTTAAAATTTTTTTATTAATATTTTTATTAATTTTTTTGATTTATTTATTTTAAGTTATTTCATATTTTTAATATTTTATTTATTTAATAATACACTAAATAGAAACTACGTGAATCAAGTTGATCACAGGTCTAAGTCGCGCCACTTACACACCCCTAGGTCTCTGCACTGCATAGACCAAAGTCCCAAGCCGATTATTAGGTGTTTTACAGTGTTTTATGGATTTTGCAAAGACAGGAAATATAACATCATCTCAGAAGGAATTTCTTGAATCTACATTTAGAAGAACAGCTGCTTCTCAAATGTAAACATGAGCCTGAGATATATCTGCAAGACAGGGAGTGACTCATCAAGACCTTGCAGCTTCCTTTCAGCATGAAAATCACAGTAAGAGAAAGACACCACTGTCACAGCAAATTGGTAATTTGTCATGGCCAAGAACCTCCTTCATTTACAAGCAGAGGGTTAGTGCGCCTCCATCCACAAGTAGAGGGCGCTGGCCATTATTGACTTTAAGGATTGCAAAAGCCCAGGTTTGCTTTTTACTAAACAGTGAAACAGTGACTCGAGGTTTTCTGAGTGTAAGTGATGATCATAACAGGGCTAGGATCTGAAGTGTGCAAGAAAATAAGAGACAGAGTGTGTGGTTTTGTAAAGAAAATCAGTTGAGTTTTCAGTCATCATCAGGGAGCATAACAAGAGACTCTTCAAATCAAAACTATCATAACAAATATCTCTACCGGGGTGTTAAGATGCATAAGTTTCAATTAGTCTTACACAGGAAGATGCTTCAGTAAAAAGACCCCTGTGTGTTCTTCTGTTCCTGTTGAAATGTCAAAACACAGTCCATAGTTTTTGAATGAACATAAAGAAAAGGCAGGAAAGCAGCATATAGTCCCAGAACTAAGACATCTTGCTATCAGTCAAAGCGTCGGTGTAAGTCCAGCTATTGCAAAGCTACACTCCATTACAAAGACAGGGCAGTAGTTATTCCACATCTTATGTACTTGCCTTTTCTACACAAGGACAGAAGCTGGTTATGATTTGAGTGCTAAAAACCCTAGGACAGACATGCAAAGCTAATCAAAGAATGGAATTATTGGAAGTAACTCCATTTATGGAACAAGTGCCTTTTCAAAATAATTTTTTCCTAAGTTGACAGTAAAATCTGAGCCTGGTTTTCCCAAGAGATACTGCAGCTAGTATATAGGGTTATAAAGTACAAAAGGATTTTGGGCATACTCTCAGATTTCGAAGAGGTTTTCAAAACAAATACAAAGCTGTCATTATAAAGATCAGAGATATCACATCAGCATTGGGAGCAGAGGAAATATTGTAAAAGAAAGCACCTTCTTAGACAAATGATGATCAAGCGTGGGTGGGTACCACTACAGTTTACACCTTAGTCAAATTTCAGTCACAGTGGGCATCATTTATTTCCAAAAAGGCATTAAGAGCAAGATGTTAGTTTGTGTTGAAGCAAGGGAAAAGAATCTCTGTCAAAAGGTCAAAGAATACCCCGCAGCGCGAAATGTCCTTTACAGGTGCCCTCTTTTCATAGCAAAGCACCATAATTTTTAAAAAAAAGGTTATTGAGATGATATTTCACTGTTACAAAGGAAGGTAGTTTCCCCATGAAACAATATTTTGTAAAAATCTCCCATTATACACAAATCAAGCATAACAGAGTCTTTATGGCCACTTCCATAGACAGCAGAGTTTGGAAGGAAAAAATGGCAAGTTTCTAAGCATGGTTCAGAGAACTTCCTACCTCATAAACTATAGATTGCCACATCATTTTGAGGAGTATTCCATTCATTATGACAAAGCCATACAAAGACAAAAGTTAAGGAGCGCCCGGGAAGTTCGGTTCAAAATGTGTTTCTGAAAAAATGGAGATGAAATTTACAAAATTGAGATATATTTTTGTTCCTCATAGGTTCAAGAAGAAAAACCTCCTTCAGTTTCTACACAGGCATCATGGTTTATGAGAAATTTGAAAAATACAGGTGTCACGGGAGAATTTCTGCACTAGGATTCATCATTTTGACCAGTGATGGGAAAGTCCGATTTTGAACAGCCAAATGGACTCCAAATGAAAACATTCAAGTTTTTCTGGAAATTATACTTCCTCAGCTTTCCGACGAGCCATCTCAGGCCAAATTCTGACAATGGGAAGGCATCCAAAAGTAGCCTGCAATCAACGCTATGTTTTTCTGCACCAGCATTCACCATTTTTGACCAGTGATGGGAAAGTCAGTTTTTGAACACCCAAATGGAAACAAAATGAAAAAAATCAAGCATATTTGAAAATTATACTTCCCTATCTTTCCAACGAGCCATCTCGCGCCGAATTCTGACACCGGGAAGGCATTCAAAAATGGCCTACAAACAGCTCGATGCATTTCTACACCAGGATTCACCAGTTTTGACCAGTGTTGGGAAAATCAATTTTTGAAGGATCAAATGGACACCAAATGAAAAAATTCAAGTTTTTCTGGAAATTAGACTTCCACATCTTTCCAACGAGCCATCTCTCACCCAATTCTGACACCGGGAAGGCCTTCAAAATGGGCTGCAAAGTTGCGCGACGCGTTCAGAAATATGCGCGACGCGTTTAGGCCGAAAATTTCCAAAGGGATGAACTGATGCGTGCCGCGCCTGTAGCGGCGCGCGCCGCGCCTGTAGCATCAGTTAAAAATTTACCTGAAAACCTTCAAAAAAATATTTTTAGGGCTACTCAAACAATCAAACAGTGGCTGTCATCGTTCTACAAGGTATGTTGTTTACTTCCTTGCTGAATTCAAGCTGCTAAGTGATGTGTTTATGATGATGTCAAAAGGACTAAAAACTGCCCTCAATATAGTGCTAAAAGCATAAACCAGCAAGTCAAAATATACACAGTAGTAGAGGTTTTTCAAATTGTTGGAGGTGCCCTAACTAAGATAGGGCAAAGTTAACCTCTATCAGCAAAATGTAATGGAGAAGCAGTGGTAAGGAGGGTTAAGTGTTTTGTTTTAAATCCAAGTTTGTTGTGGCTATGATTGCCCAAGACTGACATAGTAAAAATGGTAGGTTTCCATTGATACCAAAGGACTTTATAAACAGCCACAAACAGTGTTCAAAGGTAGAGACAGTGTTTTAAGGGAAAAAACACAGTGTTTGAAAAGTAAAGCAGTGGGCCTAATTTCATGAACAGCGATCATTGAATAGGTGTTTTTGTCATTGTCAAAGGTCATCTTTATATAGTGAAGAGCGAAGTCGGAGCTGCCTCTTTATCCATAAAACAGACTTTAGGGTGTGAAGCTATTGTTACATTTTGAAGGTATTTTGTCAAAATCTGTGTGAGAAAGCAGTGAACATAAGGAGCTGTGTTTTATGTTTAAGACTTGGAATTGCCATGGTTTTGTTTGCCCAAACCCTGATATAGTGAAACTGGTGGATTTGTATTGCTATCAAAAGAACATGTAAACTGCCCTCCAAACAATATTGAAAGGTGGTAGGTCAGATTAGTGCAAGGAGCACTAGAGTGTGGAGAGAGCAGTTGTGTGGAATGAAATAAACCCTGTTCATAAATCAGAAACAAAGGAATGATAGAGGCATTCTTCCAAGGAAGACTAGTATTCTATATTGAAAGGAAGTCTTAGCTTTTGAAAGGAATAAGCTTATACAGCCCCTGTTGAAACTTTTGGAGCATTTTTAACTCTATCACCTTATCACATAAACTGTAGCATTGAATGTATGCTTACGCTAAGAGTGGATTGCATAATACATAAGTTTGTTGAGTGATTTGGCACACTAGGAAAGGCAGGTTTGTAATGATTGCAAACAGGGGCATCAATCTGAACAGCAGAAAGAGATGGGTGAAGAGCAGCAAATTGCAGATGAAGGGAAACAGCATGAGCAAGAAGAAAAAGGTGCTGAACAGCAGCATCTCAATGAAAGTGAAATGCAGGGACAAGAGGAAGAGCAGCAGCTTGATGTGGAAGGTCATGAACAACAGTTTGGGCAGGAATTTGAGCAACTGCTTGGGCCACAAAATAAACAGGAAATCCAAGTGCAGGAGCAGCATAAAATTGATGATCAAGGTCAACTAGGGTTTGAGGCAGATCAGCATCATAACATTGAGGGGCAGAGGCAAATTAAACAGGACACACAACAGCCTCAAATAGAGTAGCAGTTTCAAGAAGTTGACAAAGGTAAAGCCATTGTGTCTCCTCCTCCCAAAAGAACAAAGCCCGGCACGGAAAGAGGAGAAAGGCACATCAGCACTTGATATTTTGGCCTCAGCTTCGGAGCATGTTACTAGGGACCCTTGAGGGTCATGCGTGCCAATTTTGGGCCCATTTCGATAACTTTTTGTTTTTTGGCATTTTTTGGGTTTTTGGTCGAAAACTCATAATTTCGCCATTTCAGTTTGCGGATTTTCAAGGGAGAAGGATGATACCATTTGATGCCATAATTCTGTGAGCAGGTCCTCAGCGATTTTTAGAGTATTTGGAGGTCATTCTCCCCCTCAAAACGGCGAAAAATGCTCACTTTTTGCACATTCTGCCCATCATATCAGCAGTCTGCTATTACGTGGATTTTTACACACAGGTACAGGTTTGGAGGACTTTCGGGCATCATATTGAGATGATTTCAGTTGTGCCGGAAAGTAGACATAGAAATCTTTCCAACGAGCTATCATGAGCCTTGTTTCGACACCGGGAAGGCTGCCAATTGTCTCCAGCAAGTCAGGGAACCTTTTTCTGATATAAATTTGAAGTATTTTTGCAATTTTTGAACCTCAAAAATCTGCTTTTTCCAAATGTGCGTTTAGCTATTTTTACACTTGGAAAATGATGCAAAGTCAATATAATTTCCGTTTTTATCATTTTTTTAGATATTTTATGGGATATTTTGTGCCTTGGGCTTTGCAAAGCCTCAAGGACAAGTTTAGATATTTTGATTAGGCCAATGGGATAGCTAGTTGCTCCATGAGGTTTTCCTCACTCAAGCCTATTTATTCCACAAGGCTTCATTGTAAAACAAAGGCTGAACTTGAGAGAAGAATCAATATATTGGTCATATGAGCTTTGAAGAACATACTTGTGTTATGATTTTGGACTGCCTCTTGGATGCTTTTGATGAATGATGAGGGATTGTTGATGGATTCCATGACATGGTAGAATGGTATAGTGTTTCTTGCTTTGTTGTTGTCTTCTAGTTTTCATTCATGATACATGCTTCTTGCTACTATAGATCAGTAGAGATTAAGTTTGAGATATGCCCATGGAGGCACCTCAAATTTCCTGAATCTTCATAGCTTTGTGTTTTCTTCTTCCTTAGTTATACTAAAGAATTCTTAACTGCTCTTTAGTAACTTAAGGATATTGTTGCTAGTTTTATTCTTAAGTTCTATGCATGTTGAGTAGGATGTATGGTGTGCCCTGCTTACCTATGACTGTCCATAGTTCTGTCCATGAAACTATCTCTTTGACTGATTAGTTTATCATCTTGTTGAACCAAGGAGGCCTAGTCTCGATCTAGCCCTTTGCCTAAAACTATGAAAGCTTGTTTGTCAAAGTGCCCAATAACTTAGAGACTGTGTTTAGGCGTTCCGACATAGTATTTTGAGTTGTTAGTCCGTCTTATGTGTTTTCCCCAAAGTCTGATAGCCATTTCCCGAAGTTAGAAGGTCTTATACTTCTATGCATGGCTGGAATGTTTGATTTTCTATGTATTAATTAGCTCATAGTTACATTTAACATGATTAATGGCTTGTTATAACATGTTTATGTCTGCTATAAACTAGTTACACTTGAAATCCCTTGTCTTTCACAAACTTGATGTTCATTTACTCCATTTTGCCCAAAGATCCTTTCTACCTTGAATCAAATCGGCCCTACTGCAACCTTGCATCATCATCTCATAGCTTCCTTGACCTTTTTGACCCCATAGCCCAGTTGATCTATTTCTTGTTACCCATTTTATATATCTTTGATCATTTTTATCCCTCACAAACTTAAAAACAAAAAACCAAAAACATACTTCATAACTAGCCTAATATCAGAACACCACAAGAAAACACACCGATATCTTTTACATCTAATAGAGAGAGCCCTCTCTGAGTCCAGGAAGGCTAGGTCCTTGGGCTCCAAAGCTTGGTTTGATGTTACATCGTCATTTGGCTCACCAATCGGCCAAATCACGGGACCCTAACATAATGGCGATCACGGTGGGACTTTGAGTCAAAACATCCTAGGTATCCCTTAGGAGCTCTTAGATCTCAGTCAAACTTAGGAGAGTAGAATCTAGTTGTCTCACCATCCTAGCAAAATGATGAGTCAGTTATAGAAAACTCTTCCAAACCTCGTAGGCACATAAAACTCAAAAAACCCCAAAACACTCCTTTAAGATTGGTTTTTGTCAATATTGGTGGTGGACCATACAAGTATACCTCAAAAACAACTGACAATCCACCTGGCGACTCCACTAACCTCTAGTAAGCCTTACTATTTTACCAAACTCTAGGTTACTATCCGATAGACCTATCCCATCGCTCACTAACATAGCAGGAGATGGTGGGACACTGAGTACATGATAGTCTAGCAAACTCTTATAGACTCTTTGGTCCTTTAGATACTTAAACAAGCAAGCAGTCCATAGACCCATTTTAGAGTAAACTCTTTTTTGTTTTCATCACCCTAGCGAAGTGTTGAAACAAGTCTAGGATACTTTAAATCATAGGCTGCACATAAAACTCAGAAAATCCAAAAACATTCCCAAATTAGTTACTGGTGGTGGACCATAGCTATCTTCACAGAAACAACCCAGTCCACCTGGCGACTCCACTAGTTCATCCCTTTTATTTTGACCATCCTTCACCTTAGTAGAACTTTAGAGAGATCACTCATCCAAAACATTCACCAATACCATCCTCTCTAAAACTCTGGATCTAAAATCTGGCTTCATGAAGAATTAATACCAGAGCTCATCCAGACCCAAATCCCCCTATCATAGTAGATGACCCAGAGAAGATTCTGTGGCAAGCTTCCGAAACTGATCATCTAGCTACTGGTAAATCCATCCGTAAAACAAGATCAGTACCTAAACATCTCACTATCTTACCAAAATCACCTTTTGAATTAGAGTCATCAAAAGCTCTTTTCAGAAGCAGGTCTCATAGTAAGATAAACTTTGACGATCTTGAAACCCTAGACCAATCACACAGTCATAGTAGAGAAGCCTCACCTTCCACCCCCCCCGATTTTCAGCTTCTCCATTACTTTGGCTCCCACCATCCCAGATCTGCACAAAACCAGATCACTAGTCCAAGTTCATCTGCCACACCTGTTCAAACCACCTCATCTCAGCCTACTAGTCCTCATCTTGTACATCATCCATTAGCTCCCGTCATGGCAGCCTGGTACGCACCTTTGGTGTTGCCACCGCCTTTGGCTCCTCTCCCAAATAAATATCAAGAAAAAATCCCACACTTTACCGGAGAAGACACCACCACAGCTCAACAGCATGTAAGTAGGATTAGCGATGCTTTTGAATACATGGAAGTACACGACGAAACCGTCAGAATGAGAATATTCGCCCAAAGCCTGGGTGGAGAACCCAAAACATGGTTTAAAAGATTACCTCCAAACAGCATCCACAACATCCTAGAACTCTGCCAAGTCTTCACAAACAAGTGGGAAGTCCGAAGGAACCCTATTCAAATCCTGTCAGAATATAACAACCTAAAACGGGAAAATGGGGAAAGTGTCCAGGCATACTGCACTAGGTTCAACAGTGTGTATAACGCCCTCCCACCTCACTTCAAACCCCCACTCGGTTTAGTCTTGGCAAAATTCTCCGAGGGTTTTGATCCAGACATGACATATCATCTGAGAGACAAGGATCCCCCTACCCTAGAGGAAATTCAACAAATAGCCATAAAAACAGAAGCCAACTTAGCAGAAAAAAGAGCCAGGACTAGATTAGAAGGAAAAGTCCCATATAGAGATAAGGTCTCCACTTCATCTCCTTCCCTAGATCCTAGAATAGATGGCCTGATAAAATCCATGAAAAAGATGTGGGAAAAAATGAGTGAAAAAGCGCCTCCTAGGGACAACCAACCAAACCCTCAAAACTAGAAACAAGGCTTTAGAAAAGATCAGTCTCAAAATAAACCAAGAGGAAATGATCAGCGGATCAGACCATCCTTCAGTGAGAATTATGTTGATGAAGAGAATAAGGATACCGCACCCATTGATGAAAATCATTGGAAACTCATAGGTTCTGATAACGAGAGTAAGGTTTACCTCACAGCAAAAAAGTAAGAGTTATGCTCCCCAAGTCAGGACGAAACCAACTATGAAGATCTTGAAGATCCTACCATAGATTTTCAGAATTCCATTATAGAAGCTCATAGGCAGTATAACCTTAGAAGCAGAAAAAACCAAGATCACTCCAAAAAGAGTAGCCCTAACACTGCTAAAACCTCTGACACCATCCTGAAAAAAGCCATGGATAGCAACAAAATTGTGGCCAAGAAAATTGACCAAAATAAAGATAAAGCTATTCAAACAAGTCTTAGCTCGGATACTCCTAGTACCTCCACAAAGACTCCCGAGGCGAATGTGTCAAACAAGGTCTCAAACCAGAATCAACAAATTAAGAGCATAGAAAAGGTCATGTCCGAAAAAGTTGAAACAAGTCGGCCCAAGCTACAAACTCCTTTTAGTATCGAAGGGGAAGTTTCTGAAATAAAAATTACCATACCCCTTACTGAGCTAATAACGGTAGATAGGTATAGATCCCAAATTTTCAAAGTTTTTGACATAGGGAGAGAGGCAGATACTTTAAATCTAACTGAAAACAAACCCGAGCTCTTATTCGACCCGAAAATAGAAGGTCAATACCAAGAAGGATCTGTTTCTCCTTCCTATGAGAGCCTGAACATACAGGACAAGATATTACATAATGCCATGTTAGATTCTAGTACCTCCCATAACCTCATGCCTAAAGCAGTCATGGAAAACCTGGGACTAGAAGTAACTCAACCTCTGGTAACTCAAGCAGTCATGGAAAACAATACTCCCATTTATTCCACTCATTCCAATTTATATTATTTTATCTTATACAATTAAAGTGATATAAACAAGCAGATAATGGAAAAGGAAGAAGCTCTCAAACCATCAGAAATGCATTTTCCGTTACTAGATGCAGAAACTAATAACCAAAACTTCTCTAATCTTTCTCCTGTTAATCCTGCATATCATAAGTCAGAAAATAGATTTGTAAATCAAGTTGAAGAAAAGAAATATGGTAGTCCAATGTACATGGCTGGTGATATTGCTTATGTTAATTATTCTCAAATGTTTGATCAATATGTTGACTTATATGATTTCCAAACAGAAGCTAACTTTGCAGAAGATTCAGTTTTTGATTTTCGGGAGGAAGCTCAGTTTCATAAACTTGAGAAAAGTGAGCATTCATTACAGGTCATCTATAACACTGATAAGGAGAGCCTTGAGAGTTCAGAAGTAAGTGAAGAGTCTCAGACTCTTGACTCTACTTCACTTCAGTCCGTCAAATATAACATTCACATAATTGGAAATCAACAGTTTTTCAACTTTGATGATGAGGTTGAGGAAGATGGTGAAATTCTTGAGCATATTGTAAATGAGAATCCTTTGCTTGAAATGGTTGAGGAAATCATTTTGGACATAGAATCTTCCTTAACTCCAGATTTGCAGTTACTCAGTTCCATTGAGTTACAAATTGCAGATGAAGAAATAGAGGTTGATAAACACATGGGAGTTGTCACACTATCCTTTCAAGATAATTTACTGTCAAAGTGTATCCCTGCCCATCAACCTGATGACCTTCACACAGTTTCCAGCCCGCCCTATCAAAACACATCAGCTTGGAAAGAAAACTACACTGCAATACATGATGAGTCTGACAGTTCGGGTGATCATGAAGAAGAGTTGCTTTACCAGGGGGGTCCCAAATATAGCCAAGTGGAAGAAAGAGTAGTCTTGAATGAATCCTATATCTCAAATCCTCTATATCAGGTATTATTCCAAGATCCATTTGCTGTTTTCCTTGAGAAGTCTGAAATATTAGTCTTGAATGAATCTTATATCTCAAAACCTCTAGATCAGGCATTATTCCAAGATCCATTTTTTGTTTTCCTTGAGAAGTCTGAAAGAGTAGTCTTGAATGAATCCTATATCTCAAAACCTCTAGATCAGGTATTATTCCAAGATCCATTTGTTGTTTTCCTTGAGAATTCTGAAAGAGTAGTGGGTTTTATCATAATCAAGTTGCTGCCAAGAATGAGAAAAAGCTTAAGCACTACGGTCCAGAAACAAACCAAGTGGGAGTGGCCTTTTCATTATTTCTACATCATGAAAGAACTAAACCATAATCACCCATGTAATCATATACTTGACTGGTTACATTGGAAAGAAGAGTTCACCAAATGTGTATGTTGTGTACAGTTTAGATTAGGATAGAAAGACAGCAGTAGAAAATAAGCTCAGCCTCGTGAGCACCTTTTCATTTGTAGTTTGTTTAAAGAAAAAGTGAAAAAGCAGAAAATACAAAAAACAGTGAAAAGTAGAAAAAGAGGGCAGTTTCTAAAAAGCAGTGGTAAAGCCCCATGTTCCAAAAAAAACAGTCCTTCGGAAAGCGCGCAAGTCTAAATGCCGCTACTAGTACTTCAATGTCTTGTTCAGCTATCTAGCCTAATCATAGCTGAGCATGTTTAAATTTATTTGCTGATAAGTTAGTGAGTGTAAAGATAGTCAACATTGTGTAAGATTGACTTATCACAGAGTTTAGATTAGGGAGAGATTCTGGTTCCACATGCCTAAAACAGAACCAATGAGAGAAGCGAGGGATGAAAAATACATTGTCCATCTTAGCCCCGCTTGTCTAGTTTCCTTTTGTTGCAAAATAATATTTGTGTGCAGCTTGTCTTTTATGCCACAAGTACATGACAAATCAGACTGTCTAATCCTGATTTGATCATTTTGAATTTCATGTCTTAGATTAGAGAACAAAATCCTGTCAAACTGCTTAATCTTGACAGTTGATCTAGCATAGGTAGAGTAATGAAGGAGTTCATCAGCTTAATCTGAACTCCCGGCAGATATAAGAGTAGAAATAGATAGGTTCATTTTGCAAAAAGAAAAATATACTTTGTCAAAAGGCTACTAGTTCAAATGCGCCAAAGAGAAGAAAAAATGTTAGGAAAGATAGTGGGGTAGGTAGAGGTATCATTGATGTTAACCATGCTGTCACTTTTCAGAAATAACATCAAAGAAGGGTAAATTTTTGCGCCAATGGATAAGGCACTGGTCTTCATAAGCCAAAGATCTGAATTCTGGACACCTCCTGACGAGGAGCTGCCCTCCCCAAATGGAGCCACTGTTAGTCATCAGTATTTTTCACATGTTAGTGATGACTATATCCATAGCTGAGTTTTCTAGAAGCTGATTTTCATATGTCAATTTGTCATCTAGAAAACCCTCATAAAACTTTTTTTCGCCCTCCGACTTCTCAGTCCGCCCATGTCAAAGTCAAAATACATTATCACTATCCTATCTAGCTTCAGCCCTACTGGTCTGCCCATCAGCTCTAAAAAGCAAATCCAAGTCTGTTTCAAAAGCCTCCCCTAAGTTAGGAAGTGGCGCTTTAAGGCATTTTACCCTTGGCAACCATCAAAAGGCCAAAAACCTCCATCTGATACAGACCAATCATGACAGACCTCCCACTCTGCAAATCAAGTTGATCACAGCTCTAAGTCGCGCCACTTACACACCCCTAGGTCTCAGCACTGCATAAACCACAGTCTCAAGATGATTATTAGGTGTTTCACAGTGTTTTATGGATTCTACAAAGACAAGAAATATAACTTTATCTCAGGAGAAAATTCTTGAATCTACATTTAGAAGAACAACTGCTTCTCAATGTAAACATGAGCCTGAGATATATCTGCAAGATAGAGAGTTACTTATCAAGACCTTGCAGCTTCCTTTCAGCATGAAAATCACAGTAAGAGAAAGACACCACTGTCACAGCAAACTGGTAATTTGTCATGGCCAAGAACCTCCTTCATTTACAAGCAGAGGGTTAGGGCGCCTCCTTCATCCACAAGCAGAGGGAACTGGCCATTATTGACTTTAAGGATTGCAAAAGCCCAGGTTTTCTTTTTACTAAACAGTGAAACAGTGACTCTAGGTTTTCTGAGTGTAAGTGATGATCATAATAGGGCTAGGATCTGAAGTGTGCAAGAAAATAAGAGACAGAGTGTGTGGTTTTGTAAAGAAAATCAGTTGAGTTTTCAGTCATCATGAGGGAGCATAACAAGAGACTCTTCAAATCAAAACTATCATAACAAATATCTCTGCAGGGGTGTTAAGATGCATAGTTTCAATTAGTCTTACACAGGAAGATGCTTCAGTAAAAAGACCCCTGTGTGTTCTTCTGTTCCTGTTGAAATGTCAAAACACAGTCCATAGTTTCTGAATGAACATAAAGAAAAGGCAGGAAAGCAGCATATAGTCCTAGACCTAAGACATCTTGCTATCAGTCAAAGCGCCAGTGTAAGTCTAGCTGTTGCAAAGCTACACTCCATTACAAAGACAGGGCAACAGTTATTCCACATCTTATATACTTGCCTTTTCTACACAAGGACAGAAGTTGGTTATGATTTGAGTGCTAAAAACCCTAGGACAGACATGCAAAGCTAATCAAAGAATGGCATTATTGGAAGTAACTCCATTTATGGAACAAGTGCCTTTTCAAAATAAGTTTGTCCTAAGTTGACAGTAAAATCTGAGCCTGGTTTTCCCAAGAGATACTGCAACTAGTATATAGGGTTATAAAGTACAAAAGGATTTTGGGCATACTCTCAGATTTCGAAGAGGTTTTCAAAACAAATACAAAGCTGTCATTATAAAGATCAGAGATATCACATCAGCACTGGGAGCAGAGGAAAGATTGTAAAATAAAGCACCTTCTTAGACAAATGATGATCAAGCCTGGGTGGGTACCACTACAGTTTACACCTTAGTCAAATTTTAGTCACAGTGGGCATCATTTAGTTCCAAAAAGGCATTAAGAGCAAGATGTTAGTTTGTGTTGAAGCAAGGGAAAAGAATCTCTGTCAAAAGGTCAAAGAATACCCCGCAGCGTGAAATGTCCTTTACAGGTGCCCTCTTTTCATAGCAAAGCACCATAATTTAAAAAAAAAAAGGTTATTGAGATGATATTTCACTGTTACAAAGGAAATTAGTTTCCCCATGAAACAATATTTTGTAATAATCTCCCATTATACACAAATCAAGCATAACAGAGTCTTTATGGCCACTTCCATAGACAGCAGAGTTTGGAAGGATAAAATGGCAAGTTTTTAAGCATGGTTCAGAGAACTTCCTACCTCATAAACTATAGATTGCCACATCATTTTGAGGAGTATTCCATTCATTATGACAAAGCCATACAAAGACAAAAGTTAAGGAGCGCCCGGGCAGTTCGGTTCAAAATGTGTTTCTGACAAAATGGAGATGAAATTTACAAAATTGAGATAGATTTTTGTTCCTCATAGGTTCAAGAAGAAAAACCTCCTTCAGTTTCTACACAGGCATCATGGTTTATGAGAAATGTGAAAAATACAGGTGTCACGGGAGAATTTCTGCACTAGGATTCATCATTTTGACCAGTGATGGGACAGTCCGATTTTGAAGGGTTAAGTGTTTTGTTTTAAATCCAAGTTTGTTGTGGCTATGATTGCCCAAGACTGACATAGTAAAAATGGTAGGTTTCCATTGATACCAAAGGACTTTATAAACAGCCACAAACAGTGTTCAAAGGTAGAGACAGTGTTTTAAGGGAAAAAACACAGTGTTTGAAAAGTAAAGCAGTGGGCCTAATTTCATGAACAGCGATCATTGAATAGGTGTTTTTTTCATTGTCAAAGGTCATCTTTATATAGTGAAGAGCGAAGTCGGAGCTGCCTCTTTATCCATAAAACAGACTTTAGGTTGTGAAGCTATTGTTACATTTTGAAGGTATTTTGTCAAAATCTGTGTGAGAAAGCAGTGAACATAAGGAGCTGTGTTTTATGTTTAAGACTTGGAATTGCCATGGTTTTGTTTGCCCAAACCCTGATATAGTGAAACTGGTGGATTTGTATTGCTATCAAAAGAACATGTAAACTGCCCTCCAAACAATATTGAAAGGTGGTAGGTCAGATTAGTGCAAGGAGCACTAGAGTGTGGAGAGAGCAGTTGTGTGGAATGAAATAAACCCTGTTCATAAATCAGAAATAAAGGAATGATAGAGGCATTCTTCCAAGGAAGACTAGTATTCTATATTGAAAGGAAGTCTTAGCTTTTGAAAGGAATAAGCTTATACAGCCCCTGTTGAAACTTTTGGAGCATTTTTAACTTTGTCACCTTATCACATAAACTGTAGCATTGAATGTATGCTTACGCTAAGAGTGGATTGCATAAGACATAAGTTTGTTGAGTGATTTGGCACACTAGGAAAGGCAGGTTTGTAAGATTGGAAAGTCTACCTTTGGACAAAGATAAAAATGTGTTGTTGACCTCCAAACTTCACAAGAACAAGGTGATCTCTTGACACTTTACACAGAAAAGTTACCCAACAGTTTGTCTCCTTTTCACTATATGGTCTTTTATTGAAAAGTTTGTTGGCCGAGATACTTTAAAGATGGAAAAGCCACTTTTTGGAACAGTGTTTTATTTAAAAGAAAGTTTGTTGGTACTATGACTGTTGCAAGACCTTGACTGCCACCTTAAAGAAACCTCTCAAACTTTGTCACCTAGTCCTATCACAGTGGATTTGGGTTGAATAAGATATACTCCGATTGACTGTTCTCATTTTGATTAAATCTGCTGGTAAAGGGCATACAAGGACAAAACTGTATTTTGAAGCTCATAAGATTGTATTTTTACCTTTGTCCACCCCAGGAAGGTGTCTTCACCATGTTTTCGTTGACTTAACTGTGTATGTCATTATGAGTATGTGTTGATTCATATACAAAGGCAAGAAGAAGGTTTTTTTATAAAGAGACAGGGTTTTATATCAAAGGAAGGCATTTCACACTATCTTCAAAACATTGCTACATTATCAAACAGTGAAGTGATAGGAGGCTGAAGCAGAGTTTGTTGTAAAAAAGGCATTCCAAAAGCCTTGTGGTAAATTGGTGTTTTGAAAGAACAATCTAGGTCAAAATGCCGCTCAGGCTGGACAGCAGTTTGAGCCACATAGTGAGCATGAAGTGGAAACAAACCAGCAAACTGATGTTGGCAAACAGGGGCAACAATCTGAACAGCAGAAAGAGATGGGTGAAGAGCAGCAAATTGCAAATGAAGGGCAACACCATAAGCAAGAAGAAAAAGGTGTTGAACAGCAGCATCTCAATGAAATTGAAATGCAGGGACAAGAGGAAGAGCAGCAGCTTGATGTGGAAGGTCATGAACAGCAGTTTGGGCAGGAATTTGAGCAGCTTCTTGGGCCACAAAATAAATAGGAAATCCAAGTGCAGGAGCAGCATAAAATTGATGATCAAGGTCAACTAGGGTTTGAGGCAGATCAGCATCATAACATTGAGGGGCAGAGGCAAATTAAAGAGGACACACAGCAGCCTCAAATAGAGCAGCAGTTTCAAGAAGTTCACAAAGGTAAAGCCATTGTGTCTCCTCCTCCCAAAAGAACAAAGCCCGGCACAGAAAGAGGAGAAAGGCACATCAGCACTTGATATTTTGGCCTCAGCTTCGGAGCATGTTGCTAGGGACCCTTGAGGGTCATACGTGCCAATTTTGGGCCCATTTCGACAACTTTTTGTTTTTTGGCATTTTTTGGGTTTTTGGTCGAAAACTCATAATTTCGCCATTTCAGTTTGAGGATTTTTCAAGGGAGAAGGATGATACCAGTTGATGCCATAATTCTATGAGCAGGTCCTCAGCGATTTTCAGAGCATTTGAAGGTCATTCGCCCCCTCAAAACGGCGAAAAATGCTCACTTTTTGCACATTCTGCCCGTCATATCAGCAGTCTGCTATTTCCTGGCTTTTTACACACAGGTACAGGTTTGGAGGACTTCCAGGCATCAGATTGAGATGATTTTAGTTGCGCTGGAAAGTAGACACAGGAAAATTTCCAACGAGCTATCATGAGCTTCGTTTCAACACCGGGAAGGCTACCAATTGTCTCCAGCAAGTCAGGGGACCTTTTTCTGATATAAATTTGAAGTATTTTTGCAATTTTTGAACCTCAAAAATCTGCTTTTTCCAAATGTGCGTTTAGCTATTTTTACACTTGGAAAATGATGCAAAGTCAATATAATTTCCTTTTTTAGCATTTTTTTAGATATTTTATGCGATATTTTGTGCCTTGGGCTTTGCAAAGCCTCAAGGACAAGTTTAGATATTTTGATTAGGCCAATGGGATAGCTAGTTGCACCATGAGGTTTTCCTCACTTGAGCCTATTTATTCCACAAGACTTCATTGTAAAACAAGGCTGAACTTGAGAGAAGAATCAATATATTGGTCATATGAGCTTTGAAGAACATACTTGTGTTATGATTTTGGACTGCCTCTTGGATGCTTTTGATGAATGATGAAGGGTTGTTGATGGATTCCATGACATGGTAGAATGGTATAGTGTTTCTTGCTTTGTTGTTGTCTTCTAGTTTTCATTCATGATACATGCTTCTTGCTGCTATAGATTAGTAGAGATTAAGTTTGAGATATACCCATGGAGGCACCTCAAATTTCCTGAATCTTCATAGCTTTGTGTTTTCTTCTTCCTTAGTTATACTAAAGAATTCTTAACTGCTCTTTAGTAACTTAAGGATATTGTTGCTAGTTTTATTCATAAGTTCTATGCATGTTGAGTAGGATGTATGGTGTGCCCTTCTTACCTATGACTGTCCATAGTTCTGTCCATGAAACTATCTCTTTGATTGATTATTTTATCATCTTGTTGAACCAAGGAGGCCTAGTCCCGATCTAGCCCTTTGCCTAAAACTATGAAAGCTTGTTTGTCAAAGTGCCCAATAACTTAGAGCCTGTGTTTAGGCTTTCCGGCATAGTATTTTGAGTTGTTAGTCCATCTTATGTGTTTTCCCCAAAGTCTGATAGCCATTTCCCGAAGTTAGAAGGTCTTATACTTCTATGCATGGCTGGAATGTTTGATTTTCTATGTATTAATTAGCTCATAGTTACATTTAGCATGATTAATGTCTTGCTATAGCATGTTTATGTCTGCTATAAACTAGTTACACTTGAAATCCCTTGTCTTTCACAAACTTGATGTTCATTTACCCCATTTTTCCCAAAGATCCTTTCTACCTTGAATCAAATCGGCCCTACTGCAGCCTTGCATCATCATCTGCCTTGACCTTTTTGACCTGCTTGATTGATCTTACTTCTTGTTACCCATTTTATATCTTTGATCAGTTTTATCCCTCACAAACTTAAAAAAAAAAACCAAAAACATACTTCATAACTAGCCTAATATCAGAACACCACAAGCAAACACACCGATATCTTTTATATCTAATAGAGAGAGCCCTCTCTGAGTCCAGGAAGGCTAGGTCCTTGGGCTCCAAAGCTTGGTTTGATGTTACATCGTCATTTGGCTCACCAATCGGCCAAATCTCGGGACCCTAACAGGATAGTGACTCTTAATACAATGATAGTAACAGTTAATAGGCTAAATTATTGGACAAAATCCAAAATGAATGAATGAGACAAAGACACTTAACCTCAAGACCCTAACACTCTGAATAGGGTTTTTGATGCATTCTGACTTTAGACCATGGGATGGTGAAGGATTTTAAGCTCCCTAATATGTTAACAAGCTATGTCTCAATGTAAGTTATTGATGGGTGTTATTGGAAGCCTATCCCACCAATCCCCCCTAACTACACATATTGTTTTGGCCCTGGTGCCCAAGTGGGCTTAATCTATGTGAGTTGAATTATTAATGTGTAGTGTTTCAAGTCTTGGCTTGGTGATGTTAACCAGGCTCACGTTCGGTCAGGGCGCCCACATGTGTGTGAAAATTTTGTACAATGTATGAGTTAATTGAGCATGTTTTATGATGCCATGTGCTGCTAAAAAGAAAGTGTTGAAAAACTATAAATAATTTTGAAAATGGATAGTAAAATAAACATTCAATCAAAGCACACAAACCCCCACCCAAATGGGAAAAAATGCATCAAACAAAGAGGTAAAAAAAAAACAATCCACTCAAAGACACACTTATGGAAAAAAGATATAAGGTCAAAGGGACTGGGATCTAAAGGAAAGTATATGTTTTAAATGGGGAAGAAAACCAACAAAAATAAGAGGTGAAAATGTTGGAAAAGGATAGGTAAGAAGCTCCAAAACCCAGGATGAATAAGGGTATCCTTAAGGGGGAAGGCAACACTAAACTATAAAGGGATTAAAATTATGAAGAAACCTATCCAAAATGGTTGTAAAGAAATGGGAAAAACCCTAAAAAATAGTGGTGGAAATTGTTGCCCTCTAGAGTCCTCAACTCAAAAAGTCACTTCCTAAATAATGGAGGTGTACTTTAAACCCTAGGGGAGTTTTTCCTTCCTAATTGAGAAACTACGAGGTGGATTTAGGCCTAGGGGTGACTCTGGAAAGAACGAAATCCTTCCATTACACACAACACGGTCGAGAGAAAATGCGAAAGAAAAAAAAAAACTAAAAATGAAAAGAATGTAGATGATGACCTTAAAAGTGCATTGGAATGCAAGAAAATTAGCCAAAACGTGTGTTGCGGAATGCATAAAATGGGCTAAAAAATTCATTTTTTATCCCGCAACCCTCGATTGGAAGATCTCACCCGGATTGTGTCATCTCTCACTCGAGAGTGAGTACACAGCGGTACAGAATGATGCAGAAAACCAACGAAACCAAAAAAAATCCCAGAAGACAAAGGAGATATAAAAATAGAAATTTATAGGCTAAAGCATATTTGGAAGAAATACTAGAAAACACTAAAATGACATTCACCAAGGATATGAATTACTACACCAATCGTGTAAAACTTTGTTGACGACAAATGTAGCTAAAGACCCAATGGAGTTGTCATCATTAGTGTAAATATTTAAGGAAAGTGTACCAAAAATGTTTCACTTAATTCACTAGTGACAAGTGACCCTAACAACAAGATGTGGTTGTTTATGCTTCAAATCTACAATGAAAAAACAAGAAAATCCTGCAGCAAAAAGATCATGTGCGATCTAAAACATTAAAAAAATAAATAAATAACTGATGCAATAAACCAATAGAAGAAGACTTTAAATGAATAATATTTTTATTAAAATACACCTAGTGAGGGAGGTTTACAACGTGGATCTACAAATCCCCCTTCGTGGGATGGGTCCTTTCATGTCCTTGTGCTTCAGGGATCTTTTATTTCTCTCTCAATATATAGAAAACCTAAAACAAAAGGTGGAAATCAAGTGGGTGCTCAAATGTGAGAAGATAAAAATGGTGATGATGATAGTGATCATGTTGAAGAATGAGTGGAAAACCCTTTTATTTACAACAAAGTATTGGACTCAATTAGGAATTGGAAAATAATAAAATATTATTGACCAAATCAAAATCTAATCGTTAGGAATACTTTATTATATTTTTTGGAAAGGGAAAATATATTCAAAATGGTCAAATATATTTATTTAGAAGTAATTAACAAATAAAATGATTTATTAATCACTTCGCGAGGATTAAGAAATGAGTGAATTTGAAATAATTATTAAATAATGATTTAATAATTATTCCAAAAATAAAATTAAGGAATAATAAATAAATAGTGATTTGATTAATTATTCCATGGTGATTTAGTCAATCGTGACAAGGAATAATTATTAAATAATGATTTAATAATTATTCCTAGAGAAAAATAAATAAATATTGATTTATTCAATTATTCCTATGGTGAAAGTAATTTTACTATCGTAAAATTAATCCTACATGGTGTATTTCGATCCACCTAGTTAGAAATGGCTAGGTGATCATTTTTTAGGTGATAACAGTTCATGTTTAAAAACAAAATAACTGACATTAACAAAACATAGAATGGATATTCAAAACTTCAAAAAAGAAAACAATTACCACAATATCAAAATGGAAAAGTACAATTCTACAGACACTTCTCAAACAAAGCATCAATATTGATCAAGAGAGCCAATATTCCTCTTGTCTTCACCAGTAGCATTTGGGGCATCTATGAATTCCAAACATACACTTGGATAGATGTCATACACATTATTGGTGAAGATGTGAGGAAATATTGGTTGTCTTGACGAGTATCGATGTTATGTATGAGAATTATTTACAAAATTACACTTTTATGTTTTGATATTGTGGTAATTGTTTCCTTTTTTAAATTACAATTTCAACTAGTGCACGAGGTAAAAAAAAAAAAATTAATGTCATTTTTGTTAATGAATAAAGCAAAAAAATATCAAATTTAACATTTCTTTTTTGTTACATTTGATGATCCACCCCTCTTGCAGAAACCTCGACAGCATTGTGAGTACACGGTCAGGCCATTAAAATAAAGAAAAATAAAAATAAATGATTGTAATAGTTATATCATTAGAAACATCATGTACCATATTATGAAAACATATTTTTTTATGATACTTTTTTTGGAGATAAAGTATTTTGTGTATATGATTAATGAATAATTGTTATATTTCTCTTTACGTACATGAAATTGTTTCATATTATGTAAAGATGATTTTTATGATAAAATTTATTGAGATAAAATACCTTATGGATTTATGAATGAATGAATGGATGAATATTTCCTATTTGTTTTTTTATGTATCTTTATGTCTTGTTTTCAACTATTTCCTATATAGTAGATGTATTAGGTACTGGGGAATTGAGAGTGATGTGAGCGGAGCAGGGGGGGAGGGACGGGCCATGATATCTTCCACCTTCACGTGGTTGGCCCTGTTCAGTAGAGAATAAATTAGGATTTGGATAATATTGGAAAAAAACACCCTCATTCCAACAGATAAACAACAAAGTCAATGTTGACTTTGCTTTTTCTTCTTCGATTCGATGGAGGTTTGCTCCAATATTAAACTAATCCAACAATTTATTATCGAAACCAAGAGGAGCTCATTCGGGTATTCATGCATGCAAGTATTTTTAATTATTATTTATCCAAGCAATTAATTTTAATATTTGGTCAAATTTAATCTAATTTTGCCTCATTGGTATCATGAATATGTGTAGGATAACTAGTTTTGATTCGGATGTTGAAGTGGAAAAATTATCTGAAGCAGAGAGATCAAAATAATAAGGGCTTAGGTGAGACAACAAAATTTGTTTGATGTTTTTCTTGTGTGTCTTGGCCGAGTGGGAGTTACATAAATTTTTATAATAAATAACAAACTTTCCATGAAAAAAATTCTAGTATTTGTCTTTCTTTGACAATTGTGTTTTTATTTGAGTGAAAGACCATAGCATGTCATTTTCCATGTAGGGCAGTAAGAGAAAATCTTACTCTAATAATTGGGAATAAGGAAATGGTATGAATTTTCTTCTATTTTAATCATTTATCACATATAACTTGATCCAATTTTGAGGTCTAAAATAGGTCTCCTAAGGAAATAATAAAATAATAGCTAAACCAATAAAAATAGAAGAAAATTGGATTAAGTTTTGGTTGGGGTGTGCCTTTAATTAACCACACCCAGTCGTCGCACATGTTAATTCATGTTCTGGGGTGCCCAGCCAAAATATTTTACCATTTCATGATGTGTGGCATGATTATAAATAGTTGTGTGAATACTCAACTTGTCTAAGTGATCTTTGCATAGTAAACTTTTTGCACAAATTTCTCTATACCTTCTCTGCACACTTTGACCATTCTTCTCTTCACAATGCCAGAAGACTAAAGTTGATCAATCCTTATTCCTTCACACTCGGGGAATTTTGTTTCCACTACCTTCTTTCTCTCTGTGCACATTTCATAACGAGAGGGGGCAGTATGATGTCATCCTCCACTCAGGCTGCCCACTCCAAATCCAATGCTTGTCAGTGTAGGCCAGTTCTTCATTAGGCAGATAGTTATGAAAATTAAGGGTGGTTTGTATGGGCCTGCTCATGACACTCCATAGGGAAACCAACCAATATGAAACATGCATTCAATTTCCATGCAACAACCCACCACAATATTTCCCTCTTAGAACTTTGGATTCATATGTCCCTCCATTTAGGCGAGTCATCAATTTATTTTCACAAATAAGTAATTTACATAACTAGGTTTATATACATGGGTTTTTATGGAAAAAGAGTTGTTACACATTCTCCTATTCTAGAGTATCTTTCCATCACACAATATACTCTCTCTTTTTATTATTGTTGATAATCATAACTATGTAAGCCACAATATCCTATAGCTTCAACTTTGGGTGATCAACAATGAAGGATGTTATGTTTGATGCCATTATTATAGTCTAAGAAATAGTATTGTACGTATATATATATATATATATATATATATATATATATATATATATATATATATATATATATATATATATATATATATATATATATATATATATATATATATTCATATCTCCATCACCAGTGAACAAAATTGTGTATTATATTTTTTTTAATGGTTTTTTAGTCATATTCTTCTCACATTCACATCAAGTACAATTGAGGAACCAAATTGCATCGTCCACTTTGGTCAATATGATCCAATATTACTCAATAGTATTTTTTGAATAGGTATTAATTTGCATTTGGAAATCGTGGTAAGCATCATTTTAGAGAGGGTACATTAGGATTGCAAGTTTATGCCCTCGATATTGTTTCTATTGCACATTCTACACATTGTATTACTTCACTAGGCCTTGCGAGTAGTTCAAATTCTAGTATCATAATTTGTTTTAAGTGAGTTGGTCTCGGTTATGCTAAAGTTTAATTTTCTAGTGAAGTTGAGACTAACCAGGCTATCATCATCCATATTTTTCAACGGTCCAATTTTAGTCAAACCTAAGTAATATTATTTGTTGGATCGTTATTGATGTGCATTTGAAAATTGTAAAATGTATTGTTCCAGAAAGGGCACAATAGTATTACAAGTTGGTCATTCTTAGTCTTCTTCTTGTTGCTTATATTTTACATGCTATGTTTCCTCACTATTCCTTGGGGGTTATTCATCTTCCACTTTCTAGTGTCACAATTTAAATTGTGAGTTGGTCATGTTCATTTTTATTTTCTAGTCATTGAATCAATATGTTTGTATTTGTAAATTATGTTAGTTTTCATAAATGATTTTAGTTTTAGGCTTTACCTTGACATAATATTTGTGGTAATTCATTTTTTATATATAATAGCAAGATAAAGGACTCCGCTAGAATGGGATCTTCAGAAAATTTGAAAATATTGAGCAGGAATGACAAAAACTTTATAGTGAAACCAAGTGAATTATGAACCATGATATGTGATAAAAAATAAATTTGAAGTACATAAACGAGTACCTCCATTCATGAAAGTGATCAGGAGCTCAAATCTGAGCTTGGGAAAAAGCTCAAAAATGAAAGTGCTCAAATTGATTTGGAACCTAAGCAACGGGATAGGCCTCAGGGATACGATCCCAACGCCATGAACGGCACTGAAAACTGACGATGTATGAAGACGTTATTCAACTTTGAAGTTCTTCAATTTCAGTAAAAAAAAAAAAGGCCAGTTTGACTTTAGAAATTGGCAAATATTAAAAAAAAATATTTCAGGAATATTCTTCTGAATATTATGGGAATATTCTTTGGAATATTCCATGAAATATACCATTTGGACCAATCAACATTTGACACTTGGCAATCATCGGTTGGTTTATTGGTTTGACTTATGAATTTTCGATCCAATGAAGAGCTGCCACGTGGCAGACCCGGAGGCCGCCACGTGGCCCCAAGTCACAATTGAATGGCGGGTTAAAAGTATGTTTGGCTCCGGCGGGTTTTGAACCCAAGAATTCGCATCCAATGTCCAAGCACTTTAACCAACTCTACTATGGTGTAGTTCTTGATATTGGTGGTGCGGAAATTGTATTAAAGGTTTAAACAATGTAAGGGCGGAAAGCAAAAGGGGCTAGCCCCTTTGGGCTAGCCCGACCCCATTCATATGACCACGATGATGACCAAGGGCATGGATTATACCTCTGATGGGATTTCAAACAAAAAATTAACAGTGAAAATTGCAGTAGTGGTCACATTCAACAGCGGGGGTTTCGGCATTTGTTGCGACGGGTTTTCAAAAATTCGGAGTTTGTTAAACCGTTAACTCCGCTCTAACCAACGTTTTCATAGCACATGTGAACACGATCGACCGGCATTTAATGAAACTACTAGTGGCTCCTCAATTTTAGTGCCATTCATCTAATTAAGGCGGATTCTCCACGTTTAACTGGAGTTAACTACAGTTGGCCCACAATTAGTGGGATTTTTGCCTAACATTGGGAAAAATACTGTTTTGGGCATATCTTTCACATGGGAGATCCTTTTGGGGTGAAATTTTTTTTTTATTTTGGGTCTCTTCAACCTTCTGGACTCAATGGAGTAGTTCTAAAATCTAACAGAGGTCATCTTCAGAGGTTTAAGCATCGAAGAAGATGGAGGAGCCATCAGGGCCTGGAAGGAGAAGGCTGTGTATTGGACTGTGTTTCTCTGTTTAAGGTAAATGAATAGGCATTATTAGCTATTTCATGCATTTTAAATCTGTTTAGATGGTTTTCAGAGCCTGTTAAGAACTTTAGAGAGCCGAAAATCTTCATTTAAGTTCTAGAGGCCATTTTCCAAACAGAGTGTGTAGGCGAAACTGGAGCAGCCGGAGGCCGTTTTTTATGAAAAAAAAATCTATCTTGACTATCTCAGTCATTTTGGAACCAATGGAAGTGGTTTCAAATCATTTTTAGTACTTATACAACTTGAGAAGTTGATATGAAGTCGTGGGAAGCCCTGGGCAAATCGTGGAGGAGAGCCATTTTTTGGGATGTTGTGCTTAATGTAAGCAATTTATCAGTTGGTATTTGATGTCTGATAATTATTGGATGCAGCAGTAGTGATTTCAGGAGCAGAAACAGAAATATGAGGGATTTTTTTCCATTTAGAAGCTCAGAGAAGCTTAGTGCACCGACAGAAGGATGTGTGTCCATGGAAGCCTAAAGTTGTTTGCAGGAATTGGACAGCCATTAAAGGGATTTAAAATGGTATTCTCAGCCCTTTGAATCATTTTCATATTCATTGTGGTTAAGTGTGGAGCTTGTAAAATAATTTAAGTACCTTAATCCCAAAGAGTCTAGTCATGTTGATGAAGCTCAAAGGAGATGTAGCCCCAGAGTTGGGGTGAGCTCCTATATTATATTGTTGTTGTGTTTTTTATTCTATGGATGAATTATGTTGCTGATATACATGTTAAGTTTCAGCAAAAAACAAATAAATTTAAAACACATAAACAGAAGAAAAGACATACACTTCTTCCAAGCAAAAATTCCGCATAACGTCAAGTTTGAGTAAGGTCATTTTAATTAAGTCTGAGTGTTTACTTCTATTATTTCTTTAGGCAGAGTCTTTAAGAGGGCCAGGTAGCTTCTGGATTCATCCTTTCTTTGAAAGGTGACATATCCGGTAAATTCTCCTACAGTATATCTCTATATTAGAAATAAGAAGTTCTCACATTTTCAGATTTAAAATTTGGAGTATTTGCACTCATTCACATAAATGAAAATGGATACCTTGCACCCTTTTCAAGTAAATTCCATTTTCAGATCAGATGGTATCATAGATCAGGTTGAGCATTTTTTTATTGTGCAAAAGGTTTTAAAACAGTGTAAGAGATTTACTATTTATTAGTTGCAAAATGGCTGCTTGAATGAGAAGGGGTCTTTACTGACATTTGGTTAAAAGTTTTTCGTTTGTTTGAAAGCTTTGAGGACTTTTCTTTGGAAGTTCCTTTTGGTTTTTTTTACCATTTACATAATGTCAAATTCTTCTACAAGTGAAGTTTCCTCCTTCACGAGATTCTTCAATGATGACATGAAGAATGAGTTCTTTAAGGTGAAGGACATGGTGCAGATTCTCCTTGAGGATCAAAGAGAAATTGTTCAACTTCATGCACAATTGCTAGCTATGCAGGAAGAGAAAGAAGTCATTCTTAAAAGATTACATGATATGGAGTTGTAGCTTCTTCAAGCTCAAGAAGCTTTGTCCAAGAAAATACATCATCTTCAGGATGTAAATAATGAGGTAAATCATTCTGATTTGTCTTCAGTTTCCTCTATTGAAAAGTGTGTTGGTTCTTTTGAAAGGCATACAAGAGGTATTGGGTCCAAATTGATGTTGAAAATGGGCTATCAAGAAGGAAAAGGTTTGGGCAAGCATGCACAAGGCATTGTTGAGCCTATTTGTGTTGTGGAGCGTCCCAAGAATATTGGTCTTGGCTATGAGCAACTTAATGGCGAAGCTTTGAGCACATGCATTCAAGAATTTGATGCAAATTTGAAGAAAACATTTCTCCCAAGTTCTCAATTACATCAATGTCATGATGGAAATCTTCCTTACCATTGTTTGAAGCCTTTGTTGCAGCAAGAAGATGGTAGACATGCAGCTTATGGCAAGCATGCAAAGCAACATAAGAGGATTTCTTGTACATATTGTGGTCGATTTAACCATCATGTTTCGAGATGCTGGATGAGGAAGAAGACACACAAGAAGAAGATGAAGAAAAGACTACCTTCAAAGAATGTGCATATGATTTGCACTTTTTTCCAAAAGAAGGGACATGTTGTCTCTCATTGTTCGAATTTGCATCCAACTCGTCATCCCACGCACATGCAGCAAGAGGACACAAATATTGGCGAAGGTGGAATCATGGATTCCATTATTGATGTGGAAAAGGAAGTTTCACATGAGGAAAAGTTGCAGCAGCAAAAGTCACCATGGAAGTGACTCGGTGAGAAGTGGATGGACTTCTTGAACCAGTAAGACATACTCCTTTTGTATGTCATATGCAAATTTTGGATGTATGCATGTATTTTTTTGTAATATCTTTTTTGTTTTGAGCCACCTTAGATCATTGATCAAGGCTGCGTTGTATAGTTTCACTCTATAAATTTCATGCCAGAAATTTCTGTGTGAGTTCAAGAAAGACAATTGTGGACAGTTGTGGACAAGCGCATTCAGGAAGGGAAATGTCGATTTCTTTTCATTTGTGGTTCAATTTCATTTGCTTTTCAAGGAAAAAAATTTTGAAGGGCTGAAGAGAAGAGGATTTGTATTCTCTCATTTGATGTACTACAGTTCAGTTCTTCATTTCAGTAAGCTTTTGGGGACCAAAAGCCTCTCATTTGGGAGGTGTGATCAGGAGCTCAAATCTGAGCTTGGGAAAAAGCTCAAAAATAAAAGTGCTCAAATTGATTTGGAACCTAAGCGACAGGATAGGCCTCGGGGATACGATCCCAACGCCGTGAACGGCACTGAAAACTGACGTTGTATGAAGAAGTTATTCAACTTTGAAGTTCTTCAATTTCAGTAAAAAAAAAAGGGCCAGTTTGACTTTAGAAATTGGAAAATATTAAAAAAAGAATATTCCAAGAATATTCCTCGAAATATTCTGGGAATATTCTTTGAAATATACCATTTGGACCAATCAACATTTGACACTTGGCAATCATCGGTTGGTTTATTGGTTTGACTTATGAATTTTCGGTCCAATGAAGAGCTGCCACGTGGCAGACCCGGAGGCCGCCACGTGGCCCCAAGTCACAATTAAATGGCGGGTTAAAAGTATGTTTGGCTCCACGTGGTTTTGAACCCAAGACTTTGCATCCAATGTCCAAGCGCTTTAACCAACTCTAATATGGTGTAGTTCTTGATATTGGTGGCGCGGAAATTGTATTAAAGGTTTAAACAGTGTAAGGGTGGAAAGCAAAAGGGGCTAGCCCGACCCCATTTATATGACCACGATGATGACCGAGGGCATGGCTTATACCTCTGATGGGATTTCAAACAAAAAATTAACATTTAAAATTGCAGTAGTGGTCACATTCAACGGCGGGGGTTTCGGCATTTGTCGCGATGGGTTTTCAAAAATTCGGAGTTTGTTAAACCGTTAACTTCGCCCTAATCAACTTTTTCATAGCACATGTGAACACGATCGACCAGAATTTAATGAAACTACTAGTGGCCCCTCCATTTTAGTGCCATTCATCTAATTAAGGTGGATTCTCCACATTTAACTGGAGTTAACTACAGTTGGCCCACAATTAGTGGGATTTTTGCCTAACATTGGGCAAAATACTATTTTGGGCATATCTTTCAAATGGGAGATCCTTTTGGGGTGAACTGTTTTTTGATTTTGGGTCTCTTCGACCTTCTGGACTCAATGGAGCAGGTCTGAAATCTAACATAGGTCATCTTCAGAGGTTTAAGCATCGAAGAAGATGAAGGAACCATCAGGCCCTAGAAGGAGAAGGCTGTGTATTGGACTGTGTTTCTCTGTTTAAGGTAAATGAATAGGAATTCTTAGCTATTTCATGCCTTTTGAATCTTTTTAGATGGTTTTTAGAGCCTGTTAAGAACTTTAGAAATCCAAAAAGCTTCATTTAAGTTCTAGAGGCCATTTTCCAAACAGAATGTGTAGGCGAAACTGGAGCAGTCGGAGGCCGTTTTTGATGAAAAAAAACTCTATCTTGACTATTTCAGTCATTTTGGAACCTATTTCAGTAATTTTTGAACCAATGGAAGTGTTTTCAGGTCATTTTGAGTACTTCTACAGCTCGATAAGTTGATATGAAGTCGTGGGAAGCCCTGGGCAAACCGTGGAGGAGAGCCATTTTTGGGGATGTTGTGCTTAATGTAAGCAATTTATCAGTTGGTATTTGATGTATGATAATTATTGGATGCAGAAGTAGTGGTTTCAGGAGCATAAACAGAAATCTGAGGGAGTTTGTGCCATTTAGAAGCTCAGAGAAGCTTAGTGCACCGACAGAAGGATGTGTGTCCATGGAAGCCTGAAGTTGTTTGCAGGAATTGGACAGTGATTAAAGGGATTTAAAATGGTATTTTCAGCCCTTTGAATCATTTTTGTATTCATTGTGGTTAATTTTGGAGCTTGTAAAAGAATTTAAGTACCTTAATCCCAAAGATTCTAGTCATGTTGACGAAGCTCAAAGGAGATGTAGCCCAAGAGTTGGGGTGAACTCCTATATTATATTGTTGTTGTGTTTTGTTATTCTATAGCTGAATTATGTTGGTGATATACATGTTAATTTTCAGCAAAAAAAAAATAAACTTAAAACACATAAACAGAAGAAAAGACATACACCTCTTCCAAGCAAAAATTCTGCATAACGTCAAGTTTGAGTAAGGTCATTTTAATTAAGTCTGAGTGTTTACTTCTATTATTTCTTTAGGAAGAGTCTGTAAGAGGGCCAGGTAGCTTCTAGATTCATCCTTTCTTTGAAAGATGAAATATCCAGTAAATGCTCCTACAGTCTATCTCTGTATTAGAAATAAGAAGTTCTCACATTTTCAGATTTAAAATTTGGAGTATTTGCACTCATTTACATAAATGAAAATGGATACCTTGCACCCTTTTCAAGTACATTCCATTTTCAGATCCTAAAGTCACCAAGGAACTACCTATGTTTGCAAGCTTGATAAATTTGTTTCACTATGTAAAAAGAGTAATGTTTATTTGTGGTTATCATCTATTAACAAATCTACTTATCCACCAAAGGAACCATTTGTCTGGAATCTATGTGGGCTCAGTCTGACCAACTTGGGGTCTCTGTGGAGAACATTGGTATACACAAGTGATATTCCACATTTGAATTCCAACCATTTCTTAAATATTAATACTCTTTTAGGACAAATAGTAAAAAAATTGTGATCTTTATGGATTTTAATTTATGGTTGTAATGTTTCATAGTACACTTTTGGTACATGAACAAGATATTTGATGAAACCACTTTAATATTAATACTTTTTTAGGTCAAATAGTAACAAAATTGTGATCTTTTATGGATTTTGATTTATGGTTGTAATGTTTCATAGTACAATTTTGGTACATGAACAACATAATTGATGAAACCAACCTGGATTGTGCTTATGTTTTTGCTTGGATGTTGGATTATCACTGATACTTGGTTATTTGTAATGTGTTCTAGAAATGCGTGTTATGTATGGCTCTATATAGTCGATTTATGATGAATATGAGATGCTTGGGTCTGGTTATTATATTGGAAGACACTTATATACCGAGTATGTCACCATATCACCGTGAACCATGATATGTGATAAAAAATAAATCTAGAGTACATAAATGAGTACCTCCATTCATTAAATTCACCAAGGCACTACCTATGTTTGCAAGCTTGTCAAATTTGTTTCATTGTGTTAAAAGGGTAATGTTTATTTGTGGCTATCATCTATTGACAAATCTACTTTTCCACCAAAGGAGCCACTTGTCTAGAATCCATGTGGGGTCAATCTAACCAACTCGTGGTCTCTATGGCGAACATTGGTATACAAAAGTGATATTCCACATTTGAATTTTAACCATTTATTAAATCTTAATACTTTTTTAGTACAAATAGTAACAAAATTGTGATCTTTTATTGATTTTCATTAATGGTTGTAATGTTTCATAGTACACTTTTGGTACATTAACAACATATTCGATGAAACCACTTGAATCTTAATACTTTGTTAGGACAAATAGTAATAAAATTGTGATATTTTATGGCTTTTAATTTATGGTTGTAATGTTTCATAGTACACTTTGTGAAAATTCCTACTCTCGGAATCCTATTGCAGCAAATTGATATTACTTGTCCTACTTGCTAAATTATACAAGTTATTTATTGTGTTCTACAAGTAAATACTGAAGAAAATACATTGTAACTTTCACTAAATAAACTGCATAAAATTAATGCGGAAACAAGATCTAAGCAAGAAAATTAATCACACATGACATCGTTATTTTTGGACTACCTCCCCAGAAAAACCAAATACGGGAAAACTGGTGCAACATCTGAGGGTTTGTATTATTAAGTAGTAGTTTTTTTAAATACAACTGGATGCCCAAATCTGGCTATCCACAAAGAAACTGACGCAAGTTTTAGCTTTCCATACCCAGGATCTTCTTCTTACCATGCTTAAAAATGCATACACAGCATTTTCCCAAATCAAAAACATCAATCACTGGCAAATTCATCATTTTTCCATTTCAACGTGCAGAAGTTTTCCATTATATGGCTTTATGGTTGTAAAACCATGACCATGAAACCATCTTCTCAAAAAATCAAAAACCCATTGATTAAATTCCAACCACAGCTTGGAATCAAACTCAATTCTTAAACTCAAATACTTTCCATCTAAAATAATTCCAAGACAACAAGCTTTTCAATCTGAATATACAAATGCATAAATTCCATTCAACTCCAACTCCCATCTTTCATCTTATAGCGCGAGAGTTTAAAATAAAACTCAATAAAAAGACGCCGCCCTTACCATTTCAATCTCACATAAAAACCTTACATCCCAAATCCAAATCTTGAAACTCTTCGGACATTCCCATAAACAATCTCAAAGTATATTGCTGGACTAAAAGAATGTGCTCATGCCAACATACCATAAGGAATTATATATGCCCATGTGTTCGACTTTTATACCCATCATTCAATTACAAAATCAATCTTATACATATACCTTTTGAGATCGGATTTCACAATCAAAGTCGTCAAACAAATTCGCCCCTGGTTATACATGTGCATCATCAGTTTTAAAAAACGAATTTTCATTCACCCTATTCCATCAATTTCTACGCAAATTAACAACACCGCCCAAATGTATTCACCTCAACGTGCATACTGTTATACACCTGCAAATTTACCAGCGTCTTCAACGCTTCCAATATCAAATCTTATATGAGATATGATTAGCTGCAAAAAAAGCCTTCGAACTTCTGAAGGTCCGAATCATGGTCCAGTTTACTCAACAGCCAGCAATACAACAGAATTTTCAGATGAACCAATTAAATGCCAGAACTTCATACTTACTGAAGCTACCTTCAACGAATTTGCCAGACATATGTCTCTGCGTTCTCCAGCATTCATTGGAATCTGCGCCCTTCAGTCACACAGTATCCAAACTTTACTTCTGTGCAGAGAACGTAGTCTTCAATTTGTGCTGAACAGGCCATAAAAAAAATAGAACAATCGCTTTTCAATTCTATCACTCTGGCAATCGGAGGTTTATTCCGCAATTCATTCATTACTGTTGTTGAACACACACTCAGAATTGTTCAACCCTAACAGAATTTCTTCTATGGAGTTCCACACAATCTGCAAATTCAAAATGTATTAAAATACATCTGCGCCATCCTATTTTGTTCAATGCCTTAAGTCGATCACATCTATGCTTGCAGCATAGACTTCGTTCATTACATAACACAGAAACACCCAATTGCTCCAATCGATTCAACAGATTGCAACTCTATTACAACTACCATATACAAATTTGAGTGAACAGTATTCCATGCGTTGCTCATTCTAATGACAGCATTCTGCATTTTTAGAGATGGGTAAACAAATACGTTCCAGATAGAGCATTTGACAAAAATATTCACTAGCGCCCTCTTTTAAACATTTACTGGCAATTTATTCATACAGAGTTTGTCTCTTTGGAATCGATCCATTGAGATCGATTTATTAACTCCACGAATTCAATTAAAGTACAGTCTAATTTTCACATAAAACAAGCAGTCATTGACTCCACATTCGATTCGATATCTTCAGATTATATGGAACGTGTATTCAACTTAAAATCCAGTTACAAAAATATTCCACCAAATAATGAATCGAACCCCAAAATTCTGAAACCACACTGTTTTTACATTAACACATGCAAAATAATACTTACAAACTTTCTTCGTGGCCTGATATTCAACATTTGGCCCTTACAATTGCTGAAGGCTTACAGCCTTGCTGTTCAAGCCTGCTTTCAGCCTCACACTCTCTCACAATCTCTCATGGTTTCTCTCACAAATCCCCTTCCTATTTATACAATTTTTAAAAACCATTTAATTAAATGCTCAATCCCTTAAAATCCTTAACAAACCCCTAAATTTCTCAACATCCCTAAAGGATAGGTTTTTATCCCTAAAATCCTTCAATTTATTAAATTTCCTCATATCATTTTATTAAAAAAAAGATATTTACATAAATCCTCACCTTCTCCTATTTAATTCAAATTAATTAATAAAATATTAAAATCATCACACCCCATATTTACAAATTAATATTATCACACCCCATATTTACAAATGGAGAAAAAGGTCTTGATGCTCCTGCATCAGACTCCCCATGTAAAAAAATTCATGACCACCTGGTCATAAGTCTGGATACTTCCTCCTGGATCCCAAATTTTGTTTTGTAATCTTTCCTTGCTTGTCGATTGCTTTACCACTGTTGCTATCTGTCGTCGTCCTCCAGGGTTCCATATTTTGTGTTGTAGTGCTCCACCTGCTCTGCTCTTGCAATTTTTCATTGTCATTCTCTTGTTGTCGCTCCTTTTCTTTCTTTCGGCTGTCTTTCTCTGGGATGTTTTTATCATTAACCTCCTTATCAACTCAATTTCTCTGTCTAGTATGTCCTCTGTCTGCTGATTGTCTCCATCTCTTGATTGCTGAACTCTCATTCTTGCTTGTTCTTCACTTGTTTTGATTGCTTCCTTTTCACCCTTACTGCTATTTTGCACCTTTTCTGCTGCTGCTACTATAAATGTTGCGGCCTCCCAAACTTCATTTCCCTCTGCAACATTCCTTTGCTCACCATCTGTAATTTCTTTTTTATTATTATTTATGACAACTGCTTTGTCATCATTCTTCAGCAATCTATCCTTAACATCCTTCAGTAGATGTTCTTCCTCTCCTTCTTCCATCTCTTTTCCCTTTAGCAACACTTCAGTATGTTGCGTTGATTTCTCTTCTTCTGTTAGCATATCAGTATGCTGATCCAAACTCAAAGAACTCTTGAGACTGTCAGCTATTCTCCCCTTCTCATCAACTATTTCAATGATGTCTTTCAGCATTTGTCCACTGTAGTGAACTGATTCTTTCCCAGCCTCTGCTTCAAAACTTTCATCTTCTGGAAGGTACTCTTTCACATCCTTGACAACTTCAAAGCACTGCCTATCTTTTTCCAAACCTGCAATCACACACAAATCATTAGTTTTAAAATCACAAGACCTTACGGTCTTATTTGATGCTTCAGTCATCAAGTCCTCAGGCTGCTTTGAATCATTCATATGATTCAACTCCTCCAGCTCTTCATCACTTTCAAAAAGTAATGGTCCACTCTCTGGGTAACATATTGAAACTTCAACATCTTCTTCAGCATCTTCATTTTGCTGTAGCTCAACTCTTTCGAGCTTCTCTATCCTCTGTCTGGCATCTATAACCTGTTCAAGTTCCCTTAGTTCCTTTATCAACTGCATATTTACCTGATGATTCCACTTCTCTTGTAGCCTCTGCCACTTCAACTTCTTTCTCATGACATAACCACGCTTCTGGTCTTCCTCATTTCTTTGCAACATCTCCATTAACACCTCAAGCTGAACTGCTATTTCATCCTTCTCCCTTTCATATTCCTCTTTGCTTAACTGTCTCTGTATGCCAACTGCCTTGGCACCCTTCTCCTTTTGTCTTCTGCTGTGGTTGATTTCAGAACCTTTGTTATGACTGTCACTAGTCATCATCCTTTCCATCTCTATGAGTCCCTTACTCACTTTACTATGAGTTGCACTAAAGCCTGTTCAGCAGCAAGTCCTGTTTTGCCGCCACTTACCTCACCAAGCCCTCCTCACTCGGTCTTTTGGCAAGCAATTGGTTCTATCTCTGGAACCTCCTTTGAGCACTTCCCTTTGCTCTTCCTGGGCTTCAACTCATCTGCCTGTTCACAACTGTCTTCCTTATCCAATCTCTATTGGATTTCCTCAAGGTTCTGCCACACCTATGCTTTCACCAGTTTTCTGTTAGCAATTTTAAACATGTCTTCTATGGATTTTCCTTTTGGGAGTTGCAAAAATACTTCTGCAAAGACTACAATCTTCAATTCAAATAAAACCAGATCACCTTACCTTCAAGATCTCAGCTGATCTTGTCCTTCCATTTACCTGTACTTCAATTTCATCTTTATGCTTCCTCTGCAAAATTTCACTGTCAATCAGATTTTAAAATCTGATTCTCTCTTCCAACCTTCTGGCTTGATCTGGCAAACTTTAGCTGTCAGCAACAATTCCTTCCTTGCTGAGTTTCTTCTTTGCTGCAATCATCAATTCTCATTCCATTTATTGTCAGTAAAACTCAATCAAAATTAACCAAACACAATACCTGCATGATCTTCATTCAGAAAAACAAACATTCCAACAGAGCATTCCGGCTCTGATACCAAAAATGACGCAAGTTTTAGCTTTCCATACCCAGGATCTTCTTCTTACCATGCTTAAAAATGCATACACAGCATTTTCCCAAATCAAAAACATCAATCACTGGCAAATTCATCATTTTTCCATTTCAACGTGCAGAAGTTTTCCATTATATGGCTTTATGGTTGTAAAACCATGACCATGAAACCATCTTTCTCAAAATCAAAAACCCATTTGACAAATTCAACTACAAAATTTTTAAATCAAACTCAATTTTAAACTCAAATACTTCCTTCCATCTAAAATAATTCAAATATAAATGTTTAATCTGAACATACAAATGCATAAATTCCATTCAACTCCAATCACGACCTTTCATCTTACACAGAGTTTAAAATAAAACTCAATAAAAAGACGCCAGCTTCTTTACCATTTCAATCTCACATAAAACCCTACATCCCAAATCCAAATCTTGAAACTCTTCGATATTCCCAAGAATAATCTCAAAGTATACTACCACTAAAAGAATGTGCTCATGCCAACATACCATAAGGAATTATGCCTATGGTTCTCACTTTATAAATTCCATCATTCAATTACAAAACAATCTTATACATATACCTTTTGAGATCGGATTTATTTTCAAACAAATTACCAAGTTATACATGTGCATCATCAGTTTTAAAAAACGAATTTGCATTCACCCTATTCCATCAATTTCTACGCAAATTAACAACACCGCCCAAATGTATTCACCTCAACGTGCATACTATTATACACCTGCAAATTTACCAGCGTCTTCAACGCTTCCAATATCAAATCTTATATGAGATATGATTAGCTGCAAAAAAAACCTTCGAACTTCTGAAGGTCCGAATCATGGTCCAGTTTACTCAACATGCCAGCAATACAACAGAATTTTCAGATGAACCAATTAAATACCAGAACTTCATACTTACTGAAGCGAATTTGCCAGACATATGTCTCTGCGTTCTCCAGCATTCATTGGAATCTGCGCCCTTCAGTCACACAGTATCCAAACTTTACTTCTGCGCAGAGAACGTAGTCTTCAATTTGTGCTGAACAGGCCATAAAAAAAATAGAACAATCGCTTTCCAATTCTATCACTCTGGCAATCGGAGGTTTATTCTGCAATTCATTCATTACTGCTGTTGAACACACACTCAGAATTGTTCAACCCTAACAGAATTTCTTCTATGGAGTTCCACACAATCTGCAAATTCAAAATGTATTAAAATACATCCGCGCCATCCTATTTTGTTCAATGCCTTAAGTCGATCACATCTATGCTTGCAGCATAGACTTCGTTCATTACATAACACAGAAACGCCCAATTGCTCCAATCGAATGATAACGCCTTCCATATAATCGATTCAACAGATTGCAATTGCTATTACAACTACCATATACAAATTAGAGTGAACAATATTCCATGCGTTGCTCATTCTAATGACAGCATTCTGCATTTTTAGAGATGGGTAAACAAATACGTTCCAGACAGAGCCTTTGACCAAAAATATTCACTAGCGCCCTCTTTAAACATTTACTGGCAATTTATGTATACAGAGTTATGTCTCTTTGGAATAGATCCATTGAGATCGATTTATTAACTCCACAAATTCAATTAAAGTACAGTCTAATTTTCATATGAAACAAGCAGTCATTGACTCCACATTCGATTCGATATCTTCAGATTATATGGAACGTGTATTCAACTTAAAATATAGTTACCAAAAATATTCCACCAATTAATGAATCGAACCCCAAAATTCTGAAACCACACTGTTTTTACATTAACACATGCAAATAAATACTTACAAACTTCCTTCGTGGCCTGATATTCAACATTTGGCCCTTACAATTGCTGAAGGCTTATAGCCTTGCTGTTCAAGCCTGCTTTCAGCCTCACACTCTCTCACAATCTCTCATAGTTTCTCTCACAAAAAGCCCTCCTATTTATACAATTTTTAAAAATCATTACATTAAATGCTCAATCCCTTAAAATCCTTAACAAACCCCTAAATTTCTCAACATCCCTAAAGGATAGGTTTTTATCCCTAAAATCCTTCAATTTATTAAATTTCCCTCATATCCTTTATTAATAAAAAAGATATTTACATAAATCCTCACCTTCTCCTATTTAATTCAAATTAATTAATAAAATATTAAAAATCATCACACCCCATATTTACAAATTAATATTATCACACCCCATATTTACAAATGGAGAAAAAGGTCTTGATGCTCCTGCATCACCATGAATAGACAAAGTCCCCGTCATTCCATTTCAGTTTAAATCAACAAACATTCAACATTATCACAATGTTTCAAGCAGGGAAGGGTAGTGAAGCTCACGAGTTTAATATTTTCACAGTGTAAGTTTTCATCTCTCGGTGTTGCTCCGCTACCCGGTAGGCTTGGAAAGTACCCCAGATGCAGTCACTAAAAGAACAAAAACATTGATCCGGTGCTAGCGAGCCCTGAATAGTACCCCGACGAAGTTTCTTTATTTATTGTCTCTACGCGAGAATACTTTCTCTTCTTTCACCTTTATTTATTTATTCAAAAGATGATTGTGCATTGTCACTTATTAATTTTGGCAAAAGAGGGATCCCGACTTATTGAGACCAAGAGAGGTTGTTCCTTTAGAGAAGCATATAGATACCTCCGATTTAGTTTTACTCGTTTATATTTTCCCCTTTTCCTTTTTTACTGATTGGATAAGCATGAAAACACCAAAATATAAAAAACTTGATATAGGAAGTGAGTTTCTCAAATAGGCATGAGTTCATGGTTTGCCCAAAAATTCTCCTTACGGATGAATCGCATTTTCCGTGAGAAATTCATCAGCCAAAAGACATAACCAACACATTGAATACGTATCGAAACACTAACCAAATGTTGAGTCGTCACAAGACTCCTTAGACTTCAACCACACACAATTCCGTGAAATCAGCACATGGATAAGGACAACATTTATTCACATAACGAAACAAGAAACAAAGAAAATGAAAAGAATGAGAATAAACAAAACAAAATAAAGTTATGTACATAGTGTAGGGTATAGCCCTTGATGGTCATTGAAAATAAAATTTTAGATAGTTTCCATTGATAGGGAGAGATTTAGTCTTCCCATCAAGTGAATGAAGACGATAGGTGCGTTGGCCAAGATTTTTTGTGTACAATGAATGGTCCAATAAATCAGATTGAAAATTAGTGTGTTTTCCTTTGTATTCATGGGATTTGTCTTGCTTCAAGACTAATTCACCCACACTAAATCTCTTTTTAGTAGCATTAGAGGATCAAAATAACATCAAGCGAGCGTGTAGAAAACCTATTCAATCATAGGATATGGTTCAAGAAGAATATCTTATGAATTTCTCTTTCGAGTTTAAATTCATAAGGAGACAAAGTTTCAAACTAGATCGATTCCATAGATGTCATATTAGTTCATTTCGTATCGACATAAAACTCTTTAAGTTGTTTAATGAAATTTGTATAAAGGTCGTAAGGTGAGACCAAAAACATGACTCGATTATTAAGTTTACGGTGTTTTGTTTTCAAGACTTGTGATACTCTATTCTAAGTTAATATAATCCTTTGTTCTTAATGTTTTCCTAAGGAATTCTTTGACTAATAGCATACCTACGCTCACGAGAGGGCCCCCTTGTCGATTTGTACGGTTATTTTGTTTATTTTTTTCATTTCCAGTTTGCTTATAGCGTGATATTTTATTTAAGAATTTGCTTAATTAGTTTCATCACAGCTTATATTCTGATTCATTGTTTTTTTTAATTTCGCAGTACTCATAAAAGGAAAATACCAAAAAAGATATAATTTTTACATGCGTTTATTTTTAGCAATTAAAGATGTCATTACTCAAAGGTAATTTCTTAGATGATAACATAATTGTTCTTTATATTTAACTACGCACACAAATAATCACTTTAGAGTTACAAGTTTTCCATTTGATTTCTCTTCTGCAATTAGAAATTAAGTCCTTTTTTTTATGCAATTTATTTTTTGTGTAACTAGTATAGAAATTCCTTCTTGCAAATTAGTGTATAATTTCCTTTCTACAAAAT
The DNA here is from genome assembly GCA_034641835.2 of Pinus albicaulis. NCBI lineage: Eukaryota > Viridiplantae > Streptophyta > Pinopsida > Pinales > Pinaceae > Pinus > Pinus albicaulis. The sequence continues at coordinate 958,047,923 of CM076581.1, read as the reverse complement.
AGTGTTGTAGTGTTTTCAATTATGAAAAGCTGATAGTAGATTCTATTTCCCTGCAATCTAGTTTTAGCATATCCTTTTATACAAGTAGAAGTAAGTTTTGAATTTCTGCAATTAAGATAGATTTTCAATTTTGCAAAGCAATGGATTTCAATTCAGTTAAGTAATTATGATTTGATGTAACTTTAAATTGAAAGAACATGTGCACGCTTATTCTTTAAATCTCATTAAAAAAAAATTCCATAGATTAATTTCATCTTTAGAATCAATAAATCCATTGAGAAAATCCTAGCATATATGGTGCACATACTCTTCATAACTACGCAAATATTGGTTGACAATTAATGAAGTAATTTAAGAACAATTAATTACCCAATAATTTATAAGTCAAGCAACTAGGGGAGAAACATGTTCTTCAAGAGGTTGCTTTTGAGATATTTGAACTTTGCTTCTGGGTACCTATTTAACTTTGGAAATTATGTTCTTTTGAGGATCAATTTTTACTGGTAGTGGAGGGGTTTTATTTTACATAATTTGAACCCTGATAAAATATTCGGTTCGATATCAAGAAAATGCATCATCAATTAGAAATTCTTAAAGTTGGGCAAGAGCTCCTTGGTACAACAATAAGACTCTCATCAATTTATTGCAGGATCTTAAATTCCAATTCCGTTTTGATACCAACTTGTTAGGAAAATGGCATTTATGTGAATGATGGAAGAGAGGAAGTCATGCCTCATATTGTTAATATAGCATCCCGTACAATAGAAAATTTATATGAGTTCAAAATATTAGTATTTACTGGTGGAGGGAATTTGGTAACGATTCTAAACATATCATGGAAAGGTGTTGTATCCTTGCTACAACTAGAGTTTGGTAAGGATATTATGGCTAGCAAGGTGAAAATGTCAAACATTATTTAAACGTTGATATCTTTGGCCACCGAACCATTGAAGCTTTTCTGGATATCTAGTCACTGGCCACGATTGGCAACATCGATTTTCATGTTGGAAGTAATGCTTACATGTCATGTGTCATGTGATTTACAAATTTTCATTGTGAGTGTCGAGGGGTCAATCTAGAAGATGTTGTTTTCTATGTCTCGAGTAGTTTTTGTGTCACGTCCATGTTGTAGATCCAATTTCTTAGAATTTAGACTTGTCGAGGTTAGTGAATTATAGGATATATATATATATATATATATATATATATATATATATATATATATATATATATATATATATATATATATATAATTTTTGTGATCAATAAAATTTTGAGTGTGATTTGTGTTGTGCGATGTAATATTTCTCTTACTTTCTCTCACATATTTCTATCATTACATTCTTTCACGTGATATTGAAGCCATAACGTCCAACATTCCTATAGTTTTTATCTTATAATTGTTGTGTGAATTTCATTTGGTTGTCCATCCCAACACTTTCGATTCTATGATGATATCATATCATATGTCTTGTATTTGTGCTAAGAAATCAAGAACATTTGAAATCTGCATCTAAGGCATTGGAAAATTTTTTGGAGCCCACATCTTTCAGTTTTCTATGTTTGTTACTAAGTTACGTCGAAGGAGGGTTGGAATTTAAATGGGAATTTCTTGAAAAATTGTTTCCAAACATTAACAGATGCATCATCAAAGGAAACATTAATGGTACAACACCTTTCATTTTTTCTATGTTCTACCAATACTTGGGAGGTTCTAACCACTTTAGATGGCCTCTTTACCACTGATGACTCAACCTTGGATGAGGCACTAAGAGAATTTAACCCAACACTTGCTTCATTTCTTGTGAGTTTAAGTGTGTTGGGAAAACTATTGCCATGTATTTATGTACAATTCTAAAACATCCACCCCAATCCATTGTGAAGTTTGTTTACCCCTAATCCTAATTACCATTTTTTATTCAACCTTGTAATTTAAACCAACACTTGGCTTCATTTCTTGTGAATTGAAGTGCGATGGAAATACCAGTGATGAAGGAAATGGTACAATTAAGGAAATTTGGAAATTATAGCATCTAATATTAAGAGAACGACATTGGGATGGTGTTCATCTTGGCCTTTCTTCTTTTGGGTACTTTAATGCACGAAATTCTCGTAGTGAATTGTTGTGCTTTGTACCTTTGGATGCATATGTTATTTGAAGTTAAATAAAATGATATTGAGCAATTTATGTTTGATTTTAAGTACTTTCTAGTAAAGGAAAGAGCCCCTGGACACCCTTTCTACTCCGTAAGGAGGAGAAGAATCTCCATATAAGAGAAGGGTTTTTACAAATGAAATTGACAAGTTAGTATAACACCGCAACACACACGGGGAAGAATATGATGTTGACCAAAGCGCTTCAAATTTTTCATTCGATAGAATTAATTGGTACAGAGTGCAATTAATATGAAGAGTATTGAAGCAAAATTAAATGAAAGTAGATTTAGAGTATTGAAGCAAACTTAAATGAAAGTAGATTTAGTAATTTAGAGTATCGTGTTGGAGTTGCATTTTTTTTCCCATCAATGGACCATACCTAGATGTTTGAGCATGGTAGTGTGTACGCCAAAAATTGACAACAACCCCTTCACTAGAGATGCACACTTTTTTCTTTTGTAATCCGAGGCCCTAATATGATAAAAAAAAGGAATATGTGAGATTGAAATCAAGCAATTCCATAAAAATAGCTCTGAGTTAAAGATCAAAGTATGCAAACATTAAATAGGATAAGTTGGCCAATGGTCATAAGTGATCAAGTTTGAGAGGAAGATTTAAGCATCCTATGCAAACTTGTATTTCTAATATTTTGGATAAATTATTTACCAACATAACATGTTGTAATATTATGGGCAAATAGGGTCATGTTATGTCATTCGGGGAATTATGTGATTAGGAGAATTATGAGATTTCAAAATGGATTTCAAAACAAAAAAAATGTAATGAAAATTTTCACATTAGTCAAGATAAATTGATACTTTTGATTTTTGAGATTGGGACCGATCGCCTCTTTATAATATTTTATTTATTTATTCCCTCTAACTCTTTTTCACCCCACAAATTCTCCTTAAATTTCGATGTAATAATATTGATAATATTATCATTATTCTACAAAATGATCTCCTCCTTTAACATGTAATGACATTTTTAATATTATCATTATTCTAGAAAATGATCTCCTACTTTACCCTCCAATGGTCTAGTTAAGCCTTGTGATCTTATGCCATTCTTGCTTGAGCTGAAACTAGGGGTTTAGTGATCTGAATGGGAATATTAGTTTTGTTGTGCTAAGATCTAATTCAAAATAATAAGAAAGTGCTTGAGGATTGATAGGTTAATTGCAAGTTTAATATGATTTTTTATGTGTTTTTTATGTGAATTTCATGAGAAAAATTAACATAACTAAAACATTGAACAACAAAATCTAACATACATGAACATCACCATAAACAATACCACAATAACACATGATGAAGGAGTTCACCCCTCCTAAGCTACGTCTCCTTGGTCCAAGCTTCCAATGGCTTGACCCTCTTCTATTATGCTCAAAAGTATGATTACTTGTGTTTACAATGCTCAAAGCAACTCTGAAACCCATTGCATCAACTCCATAATACCCAAAAAATATCCGTGTAGCCTCTTTTTGCATCGAATTTGGTCAAGAAAATGACTTAGTTATGACGTCCCTAAATTTTGGCACTAATCGCTCCACAAATTCCCCAAAATCCGGACAGTGTCCTATAAATTTGCCATGAATTTCGTTAATGTGGCTGACAATTTCATGAAATTTCGGGCAAAATCGTTAGATCGTTAGTTTTTCCACTAATACCATAAATCCCCCATTTTCAACCACACAATATGGTTTGAATTAAAAAAATTTAATTAAAAAAAATGTGCATTTATGAAATTTGGCGTAATAAAATTATTTTTTTAAATTTAAAAATTGCGCCATAATTTTGCACCCTTGGTTCCACCCATTTATCATATGGTATGTTTTTTTAGGGGGGTTGGGGCTAAGCCCTAGCCCGTTACCCCATAATTTGGCCAACTAACCTTTATATAAGGTTTTTTGCCATATATTTTAACAAGAAATATGTAGTGTAGTTGGTAATGCATGATGTTGTTATGTGAGAGGTCTCAACATCAAATCCCATGGAGGTGAAGTTCAAACTTCACCAATTTTTGTTGGCCCCTCGTGCTACCACGTGGCGACCTCTGGTTGGGCCATGTGGCAACATGTGGTTGGACACCTACCAACCAATAAAAATTTGCCCACACGAGAAACCAATAGAATTCGGAAAGTAGCGAGGCGAGATTGGCCTAAAATAAATACCTTTCATCCAACCCGGAAAAGGCCACATGGCAGCCTACCACTCGCCCAAAATACATAGTTAGATCGTTATTTTTTTTGAAAAATTCACTTGTTTGGGAAAACGAACAAAATTTGTTTCCGAGAGCATACGATGTCGGCTTTTTCCACAAAATTATTTGCGCAGCATTCATAAAGACGAGATGTACACAAGTTGTTAAGGTTCCACACCATTCCAACAACTTTTATTTTTTGAGAATAATTTTGAGCACCCGATCATTTAGGTTGGAGTAAGAAGCAATTTTAGGAAACTTCTTTGCTTCCATGTTGTTTAAATTCCTTTTCTTATACATAAGATACCTAGTCATAACCATGCTTTCAACTGGGGGAAGGGTTTGCTTCAACCATATAGACAAAAATAGGTAAATTACAAATTATAAACTCGCTTTTTTAATATTATCGTTATTTTACAAAATGATCTCCTTCTTTACCCCCCGAATGGTCTACCCAAGACTCGGGTGATCCTTATTCCATCCTTGATTGAGCTGAAAGTGGGTGTTTAGGCTAGAGTTGGAAGAAATTAAGGAACCTCTATTCCATGTTGCTTAAATTATTCTTCTTATATATAATATACCTTAGCCATAGCCATGTTTTCAATGGGGGGGGAAGGCTTGCTTTAATCACGAAGACAAAATATTGAGTATTTGCTTTAATCTTGAGATCGTAAGCTATAAAATTCTTATTGGATCTGATTTATCTTCCTCCACAATTCTTTGGGGATAATACAACCCCTGGACCTCACATCCATATAAAATAATAAGAGTGACTATAAGATAAGTTTGATTCACAATTTTAACATGTTGAACTCACATTGATCACATTGAATATGTTATTATATTGGTTTTAAACCTTGTTATTGACTATCCTTATACCCTAAAAATTTTAAAATTACGACACCATTTATAAAATAGGAAATGTTGGTTAAAATAAACATAAAATGAATTTATACTCATACCAAACTAGGAAGTCGGTTATTACGTAGCTTTAGTTTTGTGAAGTGTCTAGCTTCTATCACATTGGTAATGTTAAATAATTCTTATTTTGATAAAAAATGAAGTACAAAGAAAATGCCAAAAAGTATGTTATTGAGGCGAGTCTAGTATGGAGAGATGATGTTGTAATCTAATGTTAAATGTTTTGATTAAGTCAAATTACATAATAAATAACTAAATAAATAAATTATATATATATATATTTTTTTTTGGAAGAAATCAAGTAACAATTTGAGAGTCCATCTGTTTCAAACCATCCAATCGTGGCTCATAGTCAAGACTAAGTCTTTTAAACCTTTTAACTGAATTAAAATAAAATAAAAATAACAAAATAAAAAATAACCCTATAAAAATAAAATAAAATAACAAAAAAAACCCTATAAAAATAAAATAAAATAAATAAAAAAAACTAAAAAATAAGAACAAAGCTAACATTATAAAAATAAAATAATGATAAACATAAAAAATAACTCATGGTATTGATCAATAATATTGAGAATCTATAGTATTTATGTAAAATATAGTTTATTTAAAGAGGGAAATTAAACTAGTCTACATCTATCTTAACTCATGATAAAAAATCAAAATTTTTGATATGTAAACCTCTAAAAAAAAATTAATATTTAATAAAAAAGAAATGAAAATGTGTTATTCATATTTGAAAAGAAAATTACACCACATTAAATTTGAAGAATGTCCATGCGTGAGCATGTCAAGAACAACGAAAACACGTAAAGGTGGAAAAAAAATAAATTAGCAGTTGTGGGTGATAATTGCAATAAAGAGACGGTTACTATGCATAAAATTTTACAACTTTTACATGTCATGTAAGAAATGCCAAAATATATTTTATCTTAGCATAAAATCTTTGATGAAAATGTGAGACCCCCTGTTATATTTGAAAAAAGATGAGAAGATGGTCCATGTGGGGACATGACAAAGGACAAGGAAAACGCGTGAAGTAAAGGTGGGTGACTATTACCATAAAGAGACGGCTACCCCATGCCTCAACTTTTACAACTTTTCCCACAAAACTTTTACACGCATTGTAGGATCTCGGAGTTGAAATTTTACAACTTTTCTCACCATGTTGCATATTTAGTTCAACTTTTTATAACTCTTTTCCACATTCTTTATCTTCAGGTGATACTCGAAACAAAAGGCATATATATACGAATGGGTGTAAATATCCCGAGCTTTAACATCTCTTTCATCCACTAGGGTACCTATTTTATGTTTCTTACAACCATCCATCGAGTGAAGAATTTGTGCATCTCTGTGATCGACGACTTCTTGCAATCTTCCCGGTAATACACCAAATTTGGATTCTGAATTAAGTCATTCAAGCTTGTTCTAGATAGCCTAGACCATATCTTGGCATATTTGGTGGTCTCATCTGGGCTATACATTTCGTTAACCTCGGATCTTATTTTTCTAAAGAGGGTAACAAATTCATCATCATAACGTGATCGCATTCATGTGGGAAGGGAATATTTGAACACTTTAGATTTGGACAAGGGTTTACGGATGTAGAAGCCGGGGCTTCACTCGTCCTAGAATGATGGTTAGCATGAATGACAAATTCTCGCAAGACCGCTCAAATTTACGGGGACTTTGCACTCGGGGAAAATGACTTCAATAGAGGAAAAATTTACAATTTGGGCAAACTCAAATAAAGAAATATGTTTACAAGAATTTCGGACAAAACTGGAACAAGCAATATCAACTTCAAGGGGATCTCTATACAATGGGGGAAATTTCGCAAGCTTGGTCAATCCTTTTTTCTCGTCTATGGTAGATCTTCGGGGAAAAGATAGAATGACAGAGGACCCGGTCTTCTCGAATATTTGCGAAGTGATATTTCTCATACTTGGAGGTTTGGGATTTGATACAACCCAATGCTCGTGGAAAGTAAGATCTTCCCATCCGATAGTTTTGATGTTCTACTTTTTTTATTTTTGGAATCGGTTAGAACAACAATGCTCGACTTTGAATCCTTACCGGGTGTGTGGAGAACTACGGAGAGAGGTTGTTGGTATGACATAAACATCCTCCGGTATGAATGGCTATATTATGTCTTTTTCTTGTCATATCAAATCCAATGGTCCTGGATTTGTAACCGAAGGATATTGTCGATTGTTTCATCAAAGACATATACGAGAAAAAATTGGATAAAAAATCAAAATAGATCGGGCCATTCGACAATGGGGAAAATATTCCTCCAATCAAGGAATCGGTATACTTGTTATGTGTAAGATCTCACACGATGGCTAGAACAAAAGTATTTAGCCCTTGATGTGTCGAGCATTAATGCCTATTCTGATACATCCCAAATGAAAGTACTCGAGTTTTAAGCCTTTTGGCTTCAGCTTGAAGTTGCTTAGAATTAAGAAGAGGAATGGACTCAGTACACATTCGGAGTTCTCTTGGATTTGACTAATGGATTCCTTAATGGAAACTCTAGTGGCGACTTTTAAAATGGAAAACACTAAGATCCGAATATACTTGAGAAGCATCAATACTAGGGAGCTTCCATCTAGAAGATGGTTGTGATTCTTCATATTCTAATTCGATAGAATTAATCACATGACTAGAAGCAAATGCAAACATATCCCTAAGGGGATTTTCTTTAGCTTTATCTTTCTCATCTAATTCTTGGAAAGAAACAGATCTTTCCAGTCTGGATCCATTTATCAACAAAGAGCTTAGTATTTGAGTACTAACCTTCACGAGACCGAGATGACACTTCCGGCTTTGATACCACTTTTACGTAGGGGCTTCACGATCGAAGCTTGCAACAGCAACATAGGCTTACCGGGCCTTACCGAGTCTCTTCTTTTTCTATTCTTGTTCACCCATCACACCCATACATCTACTTAGGTATTTCACGCTCTATCGACCTTTCACATGGCTTCCCTCACCTTTAATGGTCCTGGCATCCCTTTTACCCTTTGGCGAACTTCCTGGGAAAAAACTCGGTATAAGCAAGTAAGACAAATACTACCTCAACAGACTTTAGAATAAACTCGGAGTTTTTTCAAGTACTCAAATTATGCGGAAAATTTCTCACTCTTTATTGATCAAAAGATTTCAGATTACATGATTTCAAATACGGGACTTTGTTTGTTCTTTCCCGAGATAGACTATGATGGCATTTACCGATATTTTCTTCTTAATAAATAAGATAGATTTATGGAGGCTACCTAGCCAATTCATAGAATTAGTCTTTGAACATGAAACACACAAACCAATGGACTCCCTTTTGATCCGGCCACTTTAGGTTCTTATCGAGTGCCGAGCACATTGATATGCGAGCTTCTCGGATCTCCTAAGACTTAGAGATTTCAATCTCCTTCGTGAGTGCAGGCATCATACTCGGACGTCGCAGCTTGCAGAAGCGAGAAGGGAAGATCTTCGGATCTCTTACCAAAAACACAACAAACACAAGACTATATCACACACTCACTCGACTTCGAATGCCTCATGAATGAGCCTTACCCTCCTTATATAGCAAAGGCAAGGGAAAAACATTCATGTAGGACCCGTGACTTGGAGATGGAGTCATTGCTTTCGAGTAACGCTCGAGGCGACATCCGCACAGAGATTCCAAATCCGAAACAAAAATTATGTGGGATAGGGAGACAGACAAAACATAGTGGATACTTTTTGTACGTAAATCCCACGAGAAAACTCGTTTATTACAAGGAGGAAGCTTTTTACCTGGAAAGCCCTCGAGAAAACCGATCCAATTTACCCATGACTAGGTATCATGGACATTGTTGATACTTTTGGATGGAGTCCACGAGAACCATTTATTTCGGATTATCTAGAGGAGTAATGCTTGGGAAATCGATATCTTTTATACAAATGCTCATCCCATGCTTTAGTATAAATCCTTCTAACTATCATGCGTTTGTTTAATACAATTTGGTGTCTAATCTTAGTCATGACCAACCATTCGTAATGTCCGGTCATATACTGGTGCAAAACTTGATTTTCGTTAGTCGAAGTTCACCATCAGCTCTGAAAGGAGTATGGAAGCACTCGGGAAAATTGTTCTCTAAACACTAGTCACAATGTAACTCGAAAATATGATTCATAATAAACAAGATCAATGGTTGTATTGTTGATGCCGAAATCACTTCACCAATCTTGTAGCCAATCACACTATTAATTCCCGTTGCATAATCCAAGTTGAACCAAATTTTAGCTTTATGTAGCGGGTTTCATTTTTTCCCATCTACATTTAACATATCCCACTAGAGCTTTTTATAACCTATGAAATTATATATTGTGTCGGGAAAAATAAGATATGGATCTCCTCCCCGGGCACTCGGGCAAAAATTAAGTCTATGTGTCCAAGCAAGATTTCTGGGTTCCGTTAATACAAAAGTATTTATGATAGATTCTCGTGCTCTGTCACTTCCTTCATACCATATCATGGTGATGTCATGGAAGTCTGATCTTAGTGTTTCTTCTACTTGATGAGCTGCTGCCATGCTCTCTGGAATACACCATATCATGGATCCACCTCGTTACCTTTGGGATACACCTTTCTCTTAGGAACTAGGTGTAGGATGTCCGTATGATTATGTAGATTTTCATCCAAAACTTTAGTGTTTCCGAGCTGCCAAGTTGGCTTCCATTTATCACAATATTCTCGCCAACTCTTATCTTCAGGAATGGACCTAAGTATTTCCTTCGTTGATTAGGGTCCCATTCGAGCTACAATCGCCATTATATGTTCTTGTTGTCGCATATGCTCTACGAGAAAGTCCGGCGACAATTTTCGTATCCTTTAATGTGTTCTACATCAAAGTCAAAATTGGCAAATAAGGCCCGCCATCCGGCGAATTTTTCTTTACCCCGGCTTTTTTGATGTCTTTTGTTAACACTTTCTTTAAAGAAAAAAGCATTTTTTCTTAATAAAAATTATCTATTGACCAAATGAATTTCAAATTTATCAATAGAATTCCATGCAACTTTTTACTCCCTTTCAATGACGAATAATTTTTCTCTGTTCGGGCTCCATGTTCCCGGAGGCAAACTAAATTACCCTGTTCTTCATCATTCTTTTTTTTCTTGAGCACTCCTCCCCATCCTAAATCGTTGGCATCTCGATTCAACAATTTTAGAAGAATTATCATCAAGCAACATACGTAATTGGAAGAGATTTTACCTTGGCCTTTATATTTTTTACAACATTTGTATGAGTACTAGTCCAAGGCGAATGATTTTTTCTCGACCCTCGATTCAAAATATTTCTATCTTTTGCACAATCTTGATAAAAATTATCGACACGCTTTAGACATCCCGAAATCTCTGAAGTCGGGTTTTATCTATAATGACATCGTGAAATATTTCGCAAATTCAAGGGCATTCCTTTGGAGAGATATCTCGCCATTCTAGATTGTGTGGCCGAGGAACTTGATAGAAGTTTGAAATAATTCAATCTTCTTCTTCCTTAAAACAAGACCATTTCTTTTGACCACTTACACGAAAGTATGTACATGTTTAAAGTGGTCATGAATATTCTTAGAGAAAATAAGAATATCATCTATGTACACCATTAACCAATCAAAATAAGGTTTAAAAATTGAATCCATTACTTTCGAAACTTTGAAGGAGTTTGTTTTAGACAAAATGGCATGACATTCCATTCATAGTGCCCCCGCAGAATGTCGAAGGCGCTTTTGAATTTATCCTTTTCTCAAGTAGCTACTTGCCGCATCCCGACTTGAGATCAAAATTTGAAAATTTCTTTGCTCTTACAATTCTCGGATATTAACTCACCCTTGTGAGGTATTGGATAGGTATTATCACCTAAGACTCGAATTTAGGGGTTTGTAGTTTATGACCAATCTTGGGATACCCCTAATCTATTTAGATCTTTTATTCACATAGAATCCATAATAGTTCCATGGACTGTCATATTCTCTTATTAGCTTTCTATCCAATAACTTCTTGATCACTTTCTCACGAGGTCTTTGTATTCCTTGTTCATAGGAATAGCTCGCTCTTGCAAGGCCTTCCCTCATATCCCTGGTTTATATGGAAGATCAACAATATATTGATTTTCTGTGCCGTAAAGCATTGGGCTCCTCTCGAACAACATTCTTCTTCAATCTTTCTCTTTAATTTAGAGATTTTATTAATGGCTATAGGAGTTTTTAATTGTTCTCCTATCTCGGATAGTATATTTTAAATCTTTCAATTCAGATCGGTTTGGTTTCAACTTTTATCTAGCTCTTTCATAGCCCTGGACCATAGTAGAGACTCTAGGATTTGAAATATATGGCATTTCAATTCTTTTCCGACTTCCCTCAAAAGTAGGGACGAGTAATGAAGTATCCTCGCTCTATTTCTTTTTTAATCTGATCGAACCATGTGGTTCCACAAATGCAAGAAAGACATTTCCTAATATACAATCAACGGGAATGTCTCGTTTATCGTAAATTTTAACTTAATACAATGCTCGATCAAAACATATGGCAGCTTTGGGAACTTCATATTTAAGGGTTTTATCTCCCAACCCTACTTCCTTTTCTAGTTGCGACAACCAAAAATTTGTCCGAGATTACTTTTGTATTGAAAATATTGATATATGCACTCGAATCAATTAAAGCTTTTAGGGAAAACATTTCCCCTTTTAAAGCGAGACATTTATGAGGACATGATTATGTTGATATTATATTGCTAATATCCTCATTTCTCTAAAAACCTACTTGTGGGATCTCTTTTTTCCCTCGATTATTTCAATTTGAGATTCAATATATTTTGGTGCGTGAATGCGAGTGTATGCGCTGTGCATGCGAAATATTTTGTGCCAAAGATTGCTTGCCTTTTTCCAACCGAGCTACTTGATGTTTAAGAATAGTGATTTTTGTTTTAAGATTGTGAATTTCTCTACTTACCTCCCCCAAAGTGAGTGCGCGAACTTTAGATTGCAGCTGATCACGCTGGAAGGCTTTAGTGTTTCACTCATAGGAGGCATCCACAAAGATAGGCTTTTTGGTGGATGCTTTGCTAGAGCCGGAGGAATGAATCTGATTTAGAAATGTTTCAAGAATCTTATCTTTCATTTCTCCTTCTTCCATGGCACGAATTTGTGATAGAATTTTTAGTTCTTCTTCATTAGCAGCTCGACTCATCAATACTTTTTCTTTCTCGATGATTCTCGTTTCTTCAAAAGAAATGTCACTTGAATAATCGAATCGGAGGAATAACCGTAATGATAGTCATCTGAATCGAACGTAAACATTGTTGCATATGAGTATTTAATTCTTCTATGGATGATTCGAAGAAGAGGAACTACAAGAATCATAGGATGATTATTCAAGCTATCGTTGTTGAATTTGTTCACGAATCACAACATTTGGACAATGATCAGCTTTTTGTGATTCCTAGACCCACATCTCATACATAATATTTTGGTTTCTATCTTAATAGCTTTCTTTTGTTTATTCCCGAGGTCGAGATTTTCTTACCTTTGTTCTTTCTCGGATTCTTCACCATCTGGGCATTTGTTTGAAGTATGGCCTGTTTTCCCACATAACCAACAAAGTTAGTTTGTTCCATCTATCTTGTTTGTGGGAATGGAGATGGAAGTCGGATGGCTTGTAATAATGTGTGTTAGGGACATACTTGTAATATCCCTTTCTTAATTTTTCTCGGGTCCGGGAGGTGACCCTTCTTTTCTCGCTAGTTGGCTTGTTCCTAAATTACTTACTAGCTTTCTTTGCTTTTTCTTTTTTGCTTTCCTTATTTTTACAAGAGGATCATCAATTTTAAGGCCATATTTACTGCAAATTGACTTACTTTGTCGTGTAGTCTAGAAAGCTTTTTCCAAAGACTTGCTAACTTTAGAACTTGTGCACAAACCAACCAAAGTTTTAGTAACAATGGAATATATTTCTCCCCTGTGTAAAAGATTCAAAGGGCAACTGGAAAGCATCTTATAGACGTAACGGGTCTACAAATCTAGACGTGAAGGACTCCTAGATATACTTGTTTCCATAGAATATTTTTAGGATATTTTACCTCATATATGTGTTGCATCCAGCCTCTATGGAAATCTTCATACTCGTGACAATTTATTGCACTTAAGATTCATCGAATCATTTCGTGCTTGTCTCTGCTATTTCTATTTCGTAACCACATCGATGTTCTTGAATCATGGAGGTGAGAGCTCCAATCATATTATTCCGTGGTGTACCATCGCATTGTGAATTATGTCCCCAACTTCATCTTTCGAAGTTCACTTTCCATTTTTGTGATCAATGTCGGAGATGTTTCGGTTTCCCACCATCGTAGGAGAGTGCCAGTAAAACATTGGATGAGAGTTTTACAAGCTTCAATTTCATTTTTGCCTCTTAGGCACATAAGCTTATACTCGTAAACATCATATCAATCATTTTTTCCGATCTGGACCGTACTTAAATTATCAATATTCCATTCTCGATGAGAGTCTAGATAGAAAGTATGGGTTTCTGGAAGCTTTCCTTTTCCACTAAGATCGGGAGCGTAATATCCCGTAAACTGGCTCTCTAATGGCTCATAGATTGGGAATATTTGTGATTCTCGACTCGGTTCATTAAGCAAGGAAGCAATGGTAATATTTTCTCGAAGATTCTACCCGAGAAGGTCGGGCAACTTCTCTAGGCAACAAATGGGGGAAATCATGTCAATTGGCTTGACAGATGCTAAATCTGTACATTTCTCTTATGGATTGAAGTCGTCAACAAACTTCGTAATGATTAATCATTAATGAGATGTAGATGAATATGAACATAATCATTAATCAATATTATGTGTTATTGCTCCTTTACCCGCATCGTATTTCTTCCCCGAAGGTCCCTTACAATTAGTTTTACACATCACAAATTGAAGCACAAAAAGTTACTTTTAAATTATTGAAAAAATTAAAGTTAAATATTGATACACTAAGCCTACAAGAATAATACTTTTGAGATAGGAATGACAATGGACCTTACGAGGTGTGATGAGAAATTACTAAACCAAAGTGCTAGAGCTAATTGAAATGAAAGATTGCACCCTTGTCCCGAAAGTAAATAATGGAAATGAATTTCCCTTGGAGTGACAATGCCATAATCCCACCTAGAAGCTTCATATTTGATGTTGAGCATTTAGGTGACCTTGTGTGAGTTAATAGAAGTGTATAATAGAAGGATGGTCAAATATTTCTCTATCATTGATATATAATGTTTCTTAGTTTATTCTCTAGGAGCTATTGGCTTTTGAGTTCACCATCATGTTATGTTTTTTAAAAAATATGCTACCAATTCACTACTTCAAAGTCTAAGCAATATTCTCTTATCCTTTCCAAAATGGAATAGAGACTTCAATCTTTTTAGAAATTAATGTTTTTCAAAAAATATAATACCAATTCACTATGTCAAAATTAAAGCAATATTGCCTTCCAAAATAGAAGAGAGACTTAAGTCTCCTAGATTAATGTAGTAAAACATGCCCTTGATGATTGCTACATGATAGTAGCACTATAAAAAAAATTATTTGAATGTTGCTAATCATATTGAATCTTTACTTTAAAAAAAACATAAATTTTAACTTTAATAATTTCAAAATATTCATTCTTCTCATTCATTTAAATTTATTAAAAAAAAATCAATTCAAACTTATATCATGTCTGAAGTTAAATAACGATTGAAATTATATCAAAAAAAAGTATTTCAAATTTAACATAAATGCAATAAAAAAAAATATTTAATAAACTGATTAATGAGAATGTCTTGGCTTTCATTTTTTTTTGGCTTATTCTAAATCCCTCTCAATCTCTCAAAATTATAACCTTTTTTATATAATCAAATCTCAATCGAATTACAGTTTGTACGGCATAAATTTCCAGCGAAGAAATGTCTGACAAGTGGGAATGTGTGGCCATGTGATTTGACAATATTACTTTCTCAGAATCATTGTGGCGATATGATTATACGGTAATGTTGCTTTCAACCACTCACAACAACTCTTCTTCCTTCCTTCCTTTGCCATCAAAATGATGATAAAACGACCAGAAGGTAATGTTGCTTATATAAGGCTATATATGATTATACGGTAATGTTGCTTTCTCAAAATGAGAGATCGTTTTGTTTCAACCACTCAGAACAACTCTTCTTCCTTCCTTTCTTTGCCATCAAGATCATGAAGATAAAACGACCAGAAGGTTGGAAATTAACATTTGTTGAAAAAAATGAACATACCTTCCTAATGGTCGCTGTAGTCCACGTGCACATGCACCTTCTTTTCCGTGCGACTGCGTACAAAAAATTCGTATAGTTCTGCATCGAGTCCACGTCCACATGCAACCTGTTTTCCATGAGACTGCGTACAGGATTACAGCCAGACCAGTGGTGGTGTCTAAATACAACGTTGCCCAGATAAGTAGTGGTGTCTAAATACTTTTTTTTAGATTTTTTTTAAGTAGTTGTGTTTAGATTTTCCCCCTGCACTGCTTGATAATCTGTTCAATGATTTTCGATTTATGATACTTGGGCAACAAATCAATGATTTCCGATCTCTGCTACTTCGCCAACAAGTGAATCAAGACTGAAATCTATCACTTGACTCGTAGAATTTTTACGGTTTATAGATCTATTCCTGCTCTGTCACATCATAATTTTATGATACAATACTGTTTCCCGATCAATTGATGATCCAAACGAGACAGACCAGCTGACCTTGTCTATAATCCGATTAATGTTTCTCATACTGAGCATTGGATCCCATTGCGCCTGTCCTTCATTATATTTAGTGGAAAATCATTATTTTCTTATTTTTTTCGTACGTTTACAGTGCTCATAGATCTGGGATCATTTACTTGTTTCTTTATTTCAGCTCCATGCTCTAGTATAAATTCATATGCTGGACTTCAGCAGAAGTAGACATATGTTAGCAGTAGCACACCTGGTTCTAGCTTGGCCATCCATAATGGGACGCAAGCCATGCTATAATGCAAAAGATGGACTAAATAAAGGCCCCTGGACAGAGGACGAAGATCTTCGCTTGATCCAATCGATAGAAGCTCATGGTGAAGGACGTTGGCCTGCTCTAGCCAAAAATGCAGGTAAGAATTCTGCATAAATCTTATATATTAGTGTAGATCTAATAACATAAATAATTTATCTATTAACATAATAATTTATCTCTTAGTTGTTATAACAATATATGGGGTATGAGCATTAAGGGAACAGGGTATGTCTTCGTCCTATTAATATTTCTGATAATAAAGAATATGTGTTAAGATATTTTCAAGTCAAAATATTTTTATTTACTTGTATTTGCCTAGCTATAAAAATTTAAAAAATTGATTCAGTAGATTAAAATTACTCAGTAAATTAAAATCTTTCTATTTACTTTTATTCTCCTGGCTGTAAGAATTGATTCAGTAGTTTACTTTTATTTGCAGAAAAGGTGTAAATAAACAATTAGATGTTATCATGATAAGAATAGGGAAAAGGGGTAAATAAACAACTAAATGATATAATGATACTAATAGGAATCGACCCAATATCATGGCAAACATCAAACACAACCAATTGCCAATTCCTCTAATCATAAGCAAAAAATAAAACAATGTATAATAAGTATATTGGTGATCCCTGAAATTGATAAGATGACTGCGTACAGGTCTGAAGCGTTGTGGACAGAGTTGCAGGCTTCGTTGGATGAATTATCTTCGGCCAAACCTCAAACGTGGTAACATTTCACCGGATGAAGAAGAACTTATAATAAGACTCCACAAGTTAGTGGGAAACCGGTAAGGAAATATCTATTTTCTAATAGATAATTATGTTGTTCACTTATGGTTTTGATCTATCTCGAACCATTGTAATGGCAGGTGGTCATTAATTGCGGGGCGCATACCGGGTAGAAGTGACAATGAAATCAAGAACTACTGGAATACTCGTTTGAACAAGAAAGCTCATGCTAATGCCAACATTCACAGATTCAAGTCCGTTAGACCGACAGAGCCAAATGTTAAGTACCTAACTGTGAATTCGACACAAACATTAAACACCAACACTGGCAACCAGTTGGGTGAAAGAAACGAAGTTATTGCTCAACAGCTGACCAAGGGATCGACATCTTCCAATTCTATTGAATCCGAAAACTTAGTGTGTCCCACGAAACAAAATCCAAGCTCCTGTTTATATGCAGGTACTGTATCGGCAGAGATGAAGTCATGGAATCAGTTGCACTTAAATTTTATCCTTCCTTCGTCATGGACCGATTCGAGTTTCCTGCATATTGATGACTCTAATGTTGATAAGCCAGTTAGTTGTATTGAGGAGAATGCCCATCCATATTCTTGTACGTTTGATACTGCAAATGTCTGTCAAGATTTTATTGACCAGAAGATGTATGCAATCCCTCACAGTTCTTTTCCCTCCCCTGAATTTGTCCCCGCAGACACTATGGATGAGTTTGCAGATTTCTTTAATTTTATTCCCTATCCATATTGATCCGCATCTTAGTACTGCATTCAAAGGATGACTGAGCAAATTTGGACAAAGAAGAAATTGAAGAGAGATCGATATCCTCCCGTGAAATTGTTGAATTATGTAGATAGAATAAACTTGAAGTTTGCTTCTAAGATCTTAACGCGGACTTATAACATAATTTTGGTTTGATCGTCTATGTAAATTTTCATAGAGTGCAGACTATCAATATGGAGTGCCACATATTTTGGTTTCATCACCTATTGATGTTTTGTGAGACCAGGAAGTGGGAAGCTATGACTGTTCAGCTGATTTTAAGAGCCTATATTTGATTCCGAGTTGGAAGTGGAGAGCTCTGAATGTTGTACGAAAGTTAATTGTATATGATGTACATAATTTAATTGTGTATGATGATTACTTTCGAGTAAGATCTATCTTTTGAAGTGAAACCAAAAAAAATATTTTTTTTCCCCATTTTGGTTAAACTAATAAATAAATAAATTTAGGTTAACATAATAAATAAATAAATTTAAATGTTAAATGTTATAATTAATAATTATAAAATTAATTTAAGAAAAAAATACATTGAAACCTGAGTAGGAGTGAGGCGTGGAAAATTTTTCATTGGTTTAATAATGAACTTGGTACATATATTAATTTTGTGAAGGAATTCACATTAAACAAGATTAATAGATGCAACTCTTTGTATTCCCCTACATTTGAGCGTCATTGTGCTAGGCACTTTGAGCGTAATTGTGCCAAGCTATGATGGCTTGAGTTTTGATTTGTTTGCAAAGTATAGTGCTCCATCAACATTCTCGAGAATTATTCAAAAAAAATCTCTTCTAAAAGTCATGTGGCAAGTTGTTCCCTGAATCAAGCAACCAATCATTTTTCCAAGAAGCAAGCTAAGCTTTAAACAAGTTTTTAGTTACTCCAATATTACAATGTGCCACAACATAATGAGCAAATTCGTGTAATTTACCTTTCTCTTTGTCGTGACATTTACCCTTTGCTTCATTTCTTTCCCTCGCTCAATTCTCGTCCCAACGTAGCCTACATGTGGATGCATCATGTCCATCTCTATTGCAACATATGTAATGAAGACCATAATTTTCTTCTTGAAATTGTTTTCCCCCTTCCTCTTCCTCTATAAGAATCTTGAGAATGATTCTTCTCTCTCGTGTACAAGACACACAGCTTTCTTCAAAATAATTACAAGTTGTCTTCTTCCCAAAAGCATTTTCTCTCTCAATAAACTTCTTCTCAAAGGATTCAAAGGTAATCTCCTTGAGATTTCCACTTCCTTGCAATGACTCAAGATAATGTGAGTAAGTGGGATATAGTGCCTTGACATAAGCAATGAGAGGTATATATATTTCAACACCAGCTGTTTTTTAATATCATGCATGATAGATCTTAATTCCGATGTTAAAGCAAGAGGGCCATCATTTTTTCAATTCAAGACTAAACATTTTAATCATATATTGGACAACTTCAAGTTTAGAGTGTGAGTCATACAATTCTATCAACTTCTTCAAGGCATCAAAGGAATTTGAGAATGGTGAAATATATCAACTCACCTCTTAATTTACAGTATGTCACAATCAAGGCATATGCCTTGCTATTCTTTTTTTTCCCAAATGGTGATTTTATTGTCTAAGGTAGCCTTTGAAGGTGCATTGTCTCCTTCTCCTTCACAAATTCCTCTCTACAACTCATTTAAGATATCGATGTGCTTAATCTTCCTTTACCATTCAGAGTTAGTTCTCTTTAACCGATAAAAAATACTCCAACAATAGATATCAATGAATGCATTTTAAAAAATGTATACTCGTGTCAAATGTACTTTGTTTCCAATATAAAAATTTTGCACTCGTTGCCAAAATAAAAAAAATGCACTATAGTAGCAATATTGTGAAAATGGAATTCAGATTTGCAATATATGATAGAGGTAATATTTGGGGGAAGGGTATATATGGGGGGAGTGGATATATAGGGGGAGGTCAATATTGGATATATATGGTCAACGCAACAGGGGAGGTGATAAAATTTTTAGGCAAATTCACTGGTGAAAAAAACAAACCTTTGGGTTTCCATTGGATACTCTTTGGGCGTAAATAAGTGAGATGGACTAAGAATCATCACATTAAAATAACGTAAATTGTCCTCAAATGGAGAAGCACTTATACCATGTGCCGCTTCACAAAGAAAGCATTGAGTTTCATTTATGATTATGCGAGGCAAATTACTAGTCGAAATACCACGTTGGACGAGTGGAGGTGGTATGTCGGGGTTGTTTGTTGAGAGAGACATGGGATAGTTGCAGTCGGGTGTCGAGGGAGAGGGAGAGGATTGACACCGGAGGGAGGTAGACATGCACCGAAGCATTTCTTGATGTCGGAACGGGAGCAGATGATCGTATATTGAGAGAGGAAATGTGCAACCAGCTTTGGAAAGAAATGATTGTGGGAGAGGAGCAATCTGGGAAGCATGCAATCGGGAGGTGGTGTACCGAGGAGTGGGCATTGTGTGGTGTAACACAATTATATATTATAACTATTCAACCGTGGACCGGTTGCAATGTAATTTGGGGTTGATATCAAAGGTTGAACAAGAGCAGTAGGTGGACCGGTTGCAGTGTGTATACAACCATTATTATGTCATTGGGGCAACGAAGGGAGCAGAGAATACCAAGAATGTCATATACGCAATGTTACAACGTTCAATACCACCACCCAAAGAACACAATCTAAGCCACAATTATAAAAAAAATGTCATACCTATTGAAGTTTGCAACAAGAAACATAGAAATTGGAATCTGGAAACAACATGACAACACCTACACTAGTGTGGGACCACAGGTCATGTAGTGATGGATCCTAGCGATACATTATCGTGTAATTCAATTTATTTAATAAATTGGATATGTGTCAAATTTAATTATCCCCGAATTAAATTGGACAAGAAATGTAACATTATCTCATAATCACTTGTAATAGTTAACCGAGTGTGATAAACTCGGTTAGCTCATGAATTTCGAGTTGAGGGTAGTTGGTGAGGCACGCAAAGTGATTCTATGTGTTTTAGAGTTCAAGTTGCGCTTAAGTGCATGAGTTTAATGCATGAGTAATCAATTAACTCAATTAGGTGAGTTAAAGTCAGCTAGACTAGTTGTAACTGTTTGTTGCATTAGTGAGAGATCAAGTGAATTACATATTATTTAAGTCACAATCGTTGATCTACCATGAAACGGATGATTTACTATTAATAGCTGCATGCATGTTAGTTCCAAAGTGGAGACCCAGTTGAGACAAAGTTTAAAGGGAAGTTAACTATTAGTTTTGATATTAGCAAACTGTTCGAATGCAATTAAAACACCACAGGATGCCCATGATACTCGTGGCACTCGAGGAAGGCTGAAATTCCTAAAGAATAGATATTACATTCATCGAGAATTGTGTGAGCAAGGCAAGTCAAGACAAAGTTGAGAATTGGCTAAGTGTTGGCTCGATTTTGTCTAGATCGCTGTGAGACAATAGGCGCAGTGCAAGAGACTCTTGTGAGGCCGAAGAAGAAGGCAAGGAGTGCGACATGTCTAGAGTGAAGTGTTTTCACCGTCACGAGCATGGACACTACGCCACTAATTGTCCATAAAAGATGAAGAAAAAAGAAGGCTTCAAGATTCTGCACTGGTGAGGCTTTGGCCTCACAATTTGACTTGGAATTCTTGTTCATCACATGCATGGTGTTAAGTGTGATGGGATCATGGGCGGTACTTGGATAGTGGTGCATGTTTCCACATGACGAGAGACAAAGAACTATTCAAAAGAGCTTGGAGGAGAAGGACCTCCGGATGCATATCAAAAGGGGTGACGAAGAAGGGTATAGCGCTACCGAGATTGGTACAGCTTACATTCCAGAACAATCGTGTAAACCATTTTTATTAAAATATGTAATGCATGTACCAGTGCTTGGAAGAAAAATTTAGTTTCAGTCGCAATATTGGAGGATAAAGGTTATGATGTTGTTTTCATGAAGGAACAAATTTCCTTCTACACAAAGCAACAAGACAAGCCAAGAAGATTTGGATTCTTGTCAAGAATCTCTATAAACTTGATTTAGATGGTTGCACAACATTGATGGGTAAAGCAGACAAAGTGGTGAGCCGGGATGAGGGTGAGTTACACCATGGAGCTTTGAAGGTCATGTAGCGGATTTCTATGGGGGCTTCCAAAGGGTACTCTTGTGAAGATAGAAACATGCAAGGGATGTACCATGGGGAAGTGTGAGAAAGCCACGCAATTGTCCCTTGAGAGGGAGCTTGATTTGCATGCGAAGAGGAACTCTTGGTTCCAAAGAATGAACCTCAAGATGTGGAACAACCACATGCGAGAGGATCATGGAGTGGAAGAAACCACTCAAGCAGAGAAATTTTGAGCTAGATGGGCAGAGGGAGTGCATACAACTATACCTCCCGGTGTGAGCTGGGGAAATGTGCAAAATTGATCCCAAGAAGAAATTTGGGCAAGGTCCTAGAGATGGTGCGTTCGATGGATCGAACCCGGCTACGAGGAGCTCACAAGTACAATAGTAGCAAGATCGGTCGGATTGATGTAGTCGGATGTAAGGAAGAAAGAAATCAAAGTGACAGGGTGTTGGATATTGGAGCGCAGATCAAAGTTGGCAACGATGCGTGAATGCATGGATGCAAATTTCAACAACGCAAAGAATCCAGTAGACATGTGAAATATGTACCAGCTAGTATGTAAGACTCTAATGACAGATTCATTATACCGATTCAGATTGTTTGGAGGCTATTCGAGCTTTCGAAGGTGTTGCATGACGAGAAACACTAGAGAAGTGTTGCATGCAAGAGTTTCATGTGCGAGAAACACTAGACAAGTTTTGCATGAAAGAGTTGAATTTCGCACGCAAGGATATTCCTTTCTTGCTGAGAGGGAGTCTTAAAGTTTGCAACAAGAAACAAAGTGAAATTGGCATCCGGAAACAACATGACAACACCTACACTAGTGTGGGACCACAAGTCATGTAGTGATGGGTCCTAGAGATACATTAGTGTGTAATTCAATTTATTTAATAAATTGGATATGTGTCAAATTTAATTATCCCTTAATTAAATTGGACAATAAAATGTAATCTTATCTCATAATCACTTGTAATGGTTAAATGAGTGTGATAAAATCGCTTAGCTTATGAATTTCGAGTTGGGGGTAGTTGGTGAGGCATGCAGAGTGATTCTATGTGTTTTAGAGTTCAAGTTGCGCTTAAGTGCATGATTTTAATGCATGAGTAATCGCTAACTCGCTTAGGTGAGTTAAAGTCGATTGGACTAGTTGTAACTATTTGTTGCACTAGTGAGAGATCAAGTGAATTAAATATTATTTAATTCATAATCACCGATCCGCCATGCAACTAATGATTTACTATTAATAGTTGCATGCATGTCAGGGCTCAATGGAGACCCGATTGAGACAAAGGTTAAAGGGAAGTTAACTATCGCTTGTGATATTAGAAAACCAGTCGGGATGAAGTTAAAACACCACAGATGCCCATGATACTCAACACAGTTGAGGAAGGCTAAAATTCCTAAAGAATAGGGATTTCATTCATAAGGAATTGCGTGAGCAAGGCAAGCCGAAGATAGGCTAAGAATTGGCTAAGTGTTGGCCCGATTTTGTCCCGGGATCGAGTGTGAGATAATAGGCAGAGTGTAAGAGACTCTTGTGAGAAGAGTGCATTGTAATTGTTTCATGATTCCTTGTGGAATATACAATATATGATAGAGGGGTTTTGAGCAACAAGCTTTCCCCGAGAAATTATCTCGTGTTGTGGTTTGATTTGATTCTCTCTTTTCTTAATGTGATTGGAAATTGTGTTTAATTTCTACAATTGGTTTGTAGAGGGATTCAGAGATTCTAGATTTAGTACATTTCTTGATTGGATTGAATCCATTGATATACATATGTTTGTATAATTTCTACAATACCACATATCAATATGTCATTCACGCAACAAGGAGGAGGCTCACCATACTACAACACTTCCAGGAAGCACATATTCAATCCTCCAACGAACCTCCAACAATACAAAGCATTTTGGTGTAGATTAGTGCTTAACTCGGAGAATGGGGCAATGACAAAGTTGTAATTTCTTCAAAATGGGTAGAGCATAAGCGTGGAGGTAATTACAAGGGCAGAGAGGGAAGCCAAATATGGAGGCTCGATACCATGTCGACCAGGAGGTAACTCGACAATGTGAATTTTTATTTTGCATTAAGAGTGATCATAAATATATACATGGAGGGAGAGACTCTTGGGCTTCATCTCCCAATGTATCTTCATATTCCAACTCTCCTTATTTTCTATTTACATTATTTTACATATTCACCCAATCCCAAGGATTACGTGTCAACACATTAAATAGGAGAAGTTGGCCAATGGTGGTAAGTGATCAAGTTTGATAGGAATATTGAAGCATCCTCTCGCAAAATCGTATTTTCAATATTATGGGTAACTTCTTTACTAACATAACATGTTGTAAGATTATGTGCATATAGGGTCATATTATGTCATTAGGGGAATTATGCGATTAGGAGAATTATGAGGTTAAAAAAATGGTCTTTAAAAAAAAACAAAAAATGTACTGAAAAATTTTAACATTAGTCAAGACACGTCAATACTTTTGATTTTTTGAGATTGGGTTGATCACCTCTTTATAATATTTTAGTTCTTTTTTTTCCCTCTAACTCTTTATCACCCAACAATTTCTCCTTAAATTTGGATGTAATAATATTTTTAATATTATCATTATTATACAACGTGATCTCCTCCTTTACAATGTAATAATATTTTTAATATTATCGTTATTCTACAAAATGATCTCCTCCTATACTCTACAATGGTCTAGCCAAGACTTGTGATCTTATATCATCCTTGCTTGAGCTGAAATTAGGATTTTAGGTTGGAGTAAGAAGCAATTTTAGGAAACTTCTTTTCTTCCATGTTGTTTAACTTCTTCTTCTTAGACATAAGATACCTAGTCATAGCCATGCTTTCAAGGGGGGAAGGGTTTGTTTCAAGCATGAGGACAAGATAGGGAACTTTCTAAGTTATAAATGACTTTTTAATATTATTGTTATTTTACAAAATGATCTCCTTCTTTACCCCCCCCAATGGTTTAGCCAAAACTGGTGATCCTTATTCCATCCTTGCTTGAGATGAAAGTGGGGGGTTTAGGCTCGAGTTGAAAGAAATTTAAGGAAAACTCCTTGCTTCCATGTTGTTTAAATTCTTCTTCTTATATGTAAGATACCTTAGTCATAGCTATGCTTTCAATAGGGGGTAAGGCTTGGTTTAATCACCAAGACAAGATAGAGAGTGTTTCCTTTAATCTTGATATTGTAAGTTATAATTTCTTTTAGATCTGATTTATCTTCCTCCACAATTATTTTGAAAAAAATACAACCCCATACCTCACATCCATATAAAATAATAAAAATAGTTATAAGATAAATTTGATTCATAATTTTAACATATTGAATGCACTTTGTTCACATTAAATATATTATTATATTGGTTTTAAACCTTGTTCTTAATTCTCCTTATACCCTAAATATTTTAAAATTCCGATACCATCTTAAAATAAAAACACTCGATAAAAAATAAACTTAAAATTGATACCATCCTTAAAATAGGAAGCACTCGTTAAAATTAATTTATACAAATTCCAATACCATCCTTAAAATAGGAAGCACTCGTTAAAAATAAACTCAAACTAGGAAGTCGATGAGGTTAGTTTTTGTGGAGTGTTTAGCTTCTAAACACATTGGTAGTGTTAAATAAACAAAAATATTCAATCACACATAACACGAGCTTTTAACCGGGAAAGCTCAAGTCGAAAACCCAACTATATATTATGTAACATGGAGATCATATGACGATCTCATACAAACATACAAAGCTTATCACAAGCTCTCGGTACAATATAATTTTCGTACACTAGTCGGGCCTAATCTTGCAAATTCATGCACCGATCCTTGTCACTCGCTAGCCCGCCTCCACTGCAGCAATCCCCGTCGAAGAATAGCTTTGAATGAATTCGAATTACCCTTTCTTTGATCGTGCAATCCTCATTGGCAACTCCAATGTGTGTGTGATGCAATCAATGCATCACTATAGTCACAACAGATAGTCTATCTTTCCCTTTCACCTACCTCGTCCACCGGGTCTCCACTGAAACCGCCATGCACTATAGTTAATCATTGTATTGTTCGGTTGATTAATGAGTTATTATTTGTGAATTAATTAACTAATTAATTCACTCCACTCTCACTAGTGTATCAATCGGTTAGACTAGATACAACTAGCTCAACCGAGTCTAACCGAGTTAAACCGAATACAACTCCATAACTACTTCTTCCAAAGTTGTGTAACCAAAGCTTCAAAAAATAGAAGAAAAAGAGATATAAACGCCTTAGAAATAAGCCACTTCGAGGGGGCAACCTCCAATACATTACATAAATGCACAATTCTTGGATGATACAAATGAACAAACCCTCCTTCTATATATAGGAGTCCATGGGGCCACAATATAATCCTAGTGGGGCCACAATGTAATCCTAGCCGACCTAACAATAATAATGTAAGGGCACAATAATAACAATATGGGGGTTACAGGGGTACAATAATAACAATAAGGGGGGCTACACTAACATAATAAGGGGCTACACTATTAATATAGGGGCTTAACATGCCCCTCTCCTTCAAACAAGTGTTGTCCTCAATGCTTGAGTAGCTCTGGGTGCTTCTGTATAAAATTATCATCCTCCCATGTAGAATCTTCAGTGGGTAAGTTCTTCCACTTGATGAGATACTCTGAAATTGATCGATTCCGTAGTTGTCGAGTTCTTGTTTCCATGACCGCTTCTGGGTTCCAATATGATTTTTCCTTCCTCATCAAGTTCGGCAATATTGTTTGAACTGGAAGATTTTTCTCCTATAACCTTCTTTAAGCATGAAACATGGAAAACTGGATGTACTCGCGAAGAAGCAGGAAACTCCAATTTGTATGCCATAGTACCAATCTTTTTGCAACACCTTGTAAGGACCATAGTACTTTGGCGATAATTTATTATCCTTCTTAGCTTGTTTGAGGGACATTTGTTTATATGGTTGTAGCCGTAAAAATACCCAATCTCCTATATCAAAACTTCTCTCGTTGCGATGTTGATCCGCTCGTTGTTTCATTCGATTTTTGTGCCAAATTCGAGTTATCCTTTAAGAGTTGGAGAACTTCTTGTCGATGCTCGACGTGATCTTCCATCGCTTGAACCTTCAAATTTTCCCTTAAAGATGATGTGATCGATGGTGGATGATATCCATAAAGTGCCATAAATGGGGTCATTTTTGTCTGCAGTATGGAAGGAAGTGTTATACCACCATTCAGCGAGAGGTAACCACTTGACCCATTGTGTTTGTTTATCGGATACAAAACAACGAAGATATCCTTCCAAACATTTATTTACTATCTCAGTTTGACCATCGGATTGAGGATGATAAGATGAGCTATGAGCTAATTTAGTACCCAAACAAGAAAATAACTCTCGTCCAAAAAATTTCCCGTAAAAATGGGATCTCTCGTCGCTCACAATAACCCTTGGGCTTCCATGTAGCTTTTGAATTGCGTCCACAAATGTAGTAGCAAATCGTACTAGCTTTAAATGGATGAGATAATGCACAAAATTGTGCATACTTGGTATGTCTATCAACTACCACCATGATGACATTCTTTCCTTCGGACTTAGGTAAACCCTGTGATAAAATCCATTGAAATCTCCTCCCAACGCCGACTTGGAATGGATAAAGGTTGTAGAAGTCCCGGGTCTTAATTGTCTCCACTTTATTCCGCCGGCAAACCAAACATTCCGCCACAAACTTTTGAATATCAGATTTAAGGCCATCCCAAAAAAAATTCTTTCTTCACCCCGTGGTAAGTTTTTAAAAAATCTCGAGTGTCCTCCTAAAGGAGAAGTGTGCAATTCCGTAAGAATCTTTTGTTTTAGTTGGGAAATTCTTACAAAGATATAAGCGATCTTTGTACCATAAGGAATCATTTTTCCAACTAAATGTATCGGATGTACTAGGATCTTGTCTGCAACTTTTGAATGAGTGTCCATACATCTTTGTCCTTCTTCCATTCATCTCTTGCTTCGGTTATCCAATCCGGTTGGATAATAGAAATGGCACAAAGCAATGCTTCCACCTCTTCATTCTTTCTTGAGAGTGCATCTCGCAACAACATTTAGCTTTCCCTTTTTTGTAGATTATTTCAAAGTCATAACCCAACATCTTTGTGACCCATTTTTGCTGCTCTTCGAAGATAGTCTTTGTTCCAAAAAGTGTTTTCGGACTATCATGATCAGTTTTTACCTTGAAGTGTCTTCCCATTAGGTAAGTTCTCCATTTCTTTAGTGCATGCGATATTGCTAACATTTCCTTCTCATAAATAGGTTTACGTAAATACTTTCCTTTGATTGGACGACTTTCAAAAGCAATGGGTCTTCCTTCTCGCATTAAAACCGCACCAATTCCATTTCCCGAGGCATCACATTCCACAATAAAGGTTTTTGTGAAGTCCGGCGTAGCTAAGACCGGTGCTAGGCACATTGCCTCTTTAAGATGTTCAAAGGCCTTAGTTGCTTCGGAGTCCATGAAAATGCATCTTTCTTCAATAATGTTGTTAGAGGTGCTCGCTATTCTTCCATAATTCTTAACAAACTTACGATAATAGCTCTGTTAACCCGAGAAATCCTCGTAATCGCTTTATTGTCTTAGGGGACTTTCCATTCCTTAATGGCTTTAATTTTGTTAGGGTCTACTTTAACACCCTCGTGGGATATAATATGACCCAGATATTCCACCTCTTGTACTCCAAAGAAACATTTGGATGCTTTTGCATATAATTGTTTCTCCCTGTAATAGTTTGAGCATCCTCGTCAACATGTTCAACATGATCCTTCCAAGACTTGCTATAGATTAGTATATCATCAAAAAATACTAGCACAAATTTTTCTAAGGAAGGGTTTGAAAATGGAATTCATCAACCCTTGAAATGTAGAAGGTGCATTGGTAAGGCCAAAAGGCATGACCAAAAATTCATAATGACCCTCATGAGTTCGAAATGTTGTTTTTGGAATATCTTCGATCTTCATTCTAATTTGATGATATCCCGAACGAAGATCCAACTTGGTAAAATAAATTGCTCCATGTAATTCATCCAATAATTCATCAATCACAAAGGAATGGGAAATTTATCTTTAATGGTGAGCTTATTGAGCTCCCTATAATCCGGACACATTCGCCATGATCCATCCTTCTTGTGTACCAATACTACAGAGCGAGAGAAAGAACTTTGACTAGGTTGAATTATACCCGCCTCTAACATTTCTGCAATCATGCGTTCAATTTCGCTCTTTTGGAAGTAAGGATATCTATAAGGCCGGATGTTTGGAGGAACACTTCCGGAATCAAATGAATAGCATGATCATGATCACGAATAGGTGGGAGTCCTTTGGGAGTTTCAAACACCTTGGAATGATTGTCCAAGACTTGTTGGAGATCTGCAGAAATAGATGATTTTGATGTTGGAACTTCTAGTGAGCATAATTGTGCAATTACGCCTCGTTGTTCTTTCTTTAGAAGCTTTGTCATGCCATTAGAGCTTATTATCCTTCCCGGCTTCCCTTCAATACCCCGTAGTTCGACTTCCTTTCCTTCTGAAAAGAATTTCAAGAAAAGTTTCTTGAAAATTAAAAGCTACCGTCCC
The DNA here is from genome assembly GCA_034641835.2 of Pinus albicaulis. Taxonomy (NCBI): domain Eukaryota; kingdom Viridiplantae; phylum Streptophyta; class Pinopsida; order Pinales; family Pinaceae; genus Pinus; species Pinus albicaulis. The sequence goes on along the minus strand of CM076581.1, from coordinate 958,018,242 downwards.
CCAAAGATTGTAACCATTGTACTCCTAGTACAACATCGCACCTCCCATAGGAATGGAAAGCATTGGACTAGTCAACACATATTCCCCCATGGTTAGCTTGATGTTATGGCATTTTCCGTAGCAATTTATAGTTCCTCCATTTGCAACCATCACTTGACATTCTGGTGCTTTGGGTATAGGAAACAATTTAATTCCTTGGCTACCTTACAATGAATAAAATTATGGGTGCTACCCGAATCAATCAACACTATTACCTTTTCTCTTCTTGATTTGTCCTTTTATCTTGAGAGTTTGAGGAGTGGTAATTCCCGCCAATGCATTACACGATATGGTTGGATTCATTTCTTCCTCTTCCGGGGTTGGTTCCTCGGTGTATATCCTCTTCTTGTTCATTTTCTTCTTCCTCTTCACAATCTATGTAAAATAATTTCTTCTCAAGACACTTATGACCTTTAGTGTATTTGCTATCACAAACTGTAGCAAAGCCCTTTTGCTCTTTTTTTCTTCCAATTGTTGTGGTGTCAACCTTGTAGGTTGTGGAAATCTAGATGTAGCCACACTTCCTTCTTTATAGAATTGAGTAGTAGACTTCCTTGTTGCCATAATTTTACATTCAACTTTTCTTGCCAACCCTGAATGCCTTCTCTAATGAATCGGGGTTCCATAACACGAACTTCATGTTGAATGTTATCCTTTAAAACGCGCCTAAGAAGAGATCAATCACGTGGTCCTCTCGAAATATCGCTTACCCTTATACTCAATTTTTTGGAAGTCCTCAATGTGCTGCCCCCACTAAACCCTTTTGTTTGAGATTTATCAATTGGGTAAAGAAGGTGTTGCTCTTTGTATCCTCATAATGTGCTATCATTTCCTCCGTAAAAATTGACCAAGTGACAATTTTTTTACGGGAACAAAGCCATCGATACCATACAAATGTATTTTGTTCTAAATGTAAAGTTGCAATGCGTACCTTTTGTGTGTTTTGCACGTTATGGAGATCAAAATATTGCTCCATCCGTAGTATCCATGTTACGAGATCCTTTCCATCAAACTTCCTCATATCCATTTTTTGGAATATGGTGGTTCTTCCCACCAAAATACGAGTTTATGAAATCATGATTAACATTTATTTTGTTCTCATCATGAGGTTCTTCTCCTATATTTCCGCCATTAGGAATCATTTCTGGTTTTAAGCTTGTCATCAAGCCTTCCATGTCATGCTTTTAGATCATTCTTCATGTTTTCTATGTTGTCTTTTATGTCATCCATCTTAGCTTCCATGCCCACTTCCATGCCATCCATCTTAGCTCGCACACCATCCATTTTAGCTTCCACGCCTTTCTTCAAACCTTCCATCTTTACTTCCACGCCATCCATCTTAGCTTCCATGCCTTTCTTCAAACCATCCATCTTCACTTCCACACCTTTCTTCAAAACTTCCATTTCATTTTTTTTGTTTGCTCTTTGCGAGAGTGAAATTTGTTGCACTTGTTCTTGTAATTTTGATAGATCATGTTGCAATTCTTCATCTTCATGAGTCATGGTAGAGCCTTCGAAGGCTTGATGGGTGTTGAATTATTTTTAGGGGCCATTTTAGAATCCAATATTGATATCTATTCTACAAGATGCCCTTGGAATCAATTCAACTTGATTCTTCAAACAAGACTTATGCAATTCGGAAAAAAAAATACACACCTTTTTACTAGCTTTTAGGAGCTCGATATTGAAATTGAATTATCTCTATAGTTGAAAATCTTCGATATCTGAAATTCAGCCCTGTAGTAGATCTCTGAAGCTTCTTTCAAATGCCATAGGTCTGACTTGATTTGGATTCTCCAAGACAAAGTTGTGTCCAATCTCCCACAATGACCTAATTTTGGACTCGGTTTAGTAGAGCGAACTTGTACGACTTGCCACGTGTCACTGTTTTGTCCTTTGTCTCTGAAATTGATATCCAAAAAACTTCAGTCTGTGTACTTGCGACCACTTTTTACGGCACTTCAATCCAATGCCCAGAGAGAGAGTTATTGAAGTTTTCCCACGATCACCTCTTTGAGATGAAATTCGAGAGCCCGAAAAAGCACTACCTTCCACGGATCATATCTCCAAAAATATTGCGAACCAAGCTCTGAAATTTTTTGAAGAATTTCCTCAGGATTTCAGCTTCGCACCATATGAATTTCAGACTCTGAACCTTCGTGAAAAAAAACTTTATAGCGCAAATTCCACGATGATCTGTTTATGAGCCCCGAAAAGATACCTAACTTCCATAGATGATATCTCCTAAAATATTGCGAACCAAGATCTGAAAGTTTTAGACAACCTTCCTCAAGATTTCTGCTTCGCACCCTAAAAATTTCAGCTTCTGAAGCTTCGTAGAAAAAAAGTTATAGCGAAAAATTCCACGATGACTCGTTTGGAGCAGCGAAACCCTAGAATCCCAAAGCTACGATACCAAATGTTGTGTAACCATCTCCAAAAATAGAAGAAAAGAGATATAAACGCCTTAGAAATAAGCCACTTCGAGGGGGGCAACCTCCAATACATTACATAAATGCACAATTCTTGGATGATACAAATGAACAAACCCTCCTTCTATATATAGGAGTCCATGGGGCCACAATATAATCCTAGTGGGGCCACAATGTAATCCTAGCCGACCTAACAATAATAATGTAAGGGCACAATAATAACAATATGGGGGTTACAGGGGTACAATAATAACAATAAGGGGGGCTACACTAACATAATAAGGGGCTACACTATTAATATAGGGGCTTAACAGTTCAGTTGATTAATGAGTTATTATTTGTGAATTAATTAACTAATTAATTCACTCCACTCTCACTAGTGTATCAATCAGTTAGACTAGATACAACTAGCTCAACTGAGTCTAACTGAGTTAAACCGAATACAACTCCATAACTACTTCTTCCAAGTCGTGTCAATAACTCGCCCCTTGAGTTCTAACTGAGTCCTCCATGCATTAGCTCCAAGTAAACCCTTAGGAATAGCGTAATTCCTTCAGTCGACTGATGTGCCACATCCGTGCACCGAACCGAAGTGCTCCAAGAGAATAAGTTGTTGTTTAGAGTCCGATTATTATTAAGAGCTAATAATAATCGACATGCATCTATTTTTTAGATTGAAGATCTATAAATAGACTTCACCCAATATTCTAAAAATAGAATTTCATCTATTTTTCCAACTCGATCAACCATCCAAAAATAACATCTTGCAACTTCGAAATATGATCATCATGTCTAAAAAATAGACTTGTGCCAAAAATAGCCTGCTGAGGGCCCACTTAGTGAAGGCGACTCTTTTTCACTAAGCTCATCATCGTGTTGAATCTCAACACTCCCTCTCAACAAGATAGGGATTATCCTTCACCCCGATCTGCCTCTATGGTATTTGAATTTTCTCCTAGTGAGCGCCTTTGTCGAATATCTACATCTCGATCCTCCATAGGAATGTACTTGAAGAAACATGATCTTCCGTCGCACAGAATCTACGATATGGTGATAAAAGATATCAATATGTTTAGATATTATCATGAAACACAGGATTAACCGAGAGATTAATGCAACTCTGATTATCACAATGAATCACTGTGGGATCTAAATGCGAACCGAACAAACCAACCAGATTCTTCCTCATCCAGATAGCCTCACATGCAGCTAAACTTGCTACCATGTATTCTCCTTCCGCTGAACTGAGTGCCATGGATCTTTGTTTCTTGTTGTACCAAGAAACTGCTATAGATCTGATACCGAAAAACCCTCCTGATGTGCTCTTTTTGTCTGTTGGGCTGCTTGCCCAATCTGCATCCGTGAAGCCATGAAACTTCACCTCATCCATCTGTTTGTACCATAAACCATGCTCAGATGTGCCCCTGAGATATTTCAGGACATGCTTGCCTGCCTTCCAAAAGAGCTTGGTAGGCTTAACCATCGCTTGCGAAAGTTGGTTCACTGCATAGCATATGTCCGGTCTTGTATTAACTAAATACATGAGCGAATCCACCAACTATCGATAAACAGTGGCATCCACTACCTCTGCCGATGTAGCATCCTCTTTATTCCAATTTCCTGGAAGAGGAGTGTCAATAGGCTTGTAGCCTTGCATGTGAAACTTCTCCAGTATCTCCAGGGCATACTTGCCTTGAGACAAAAATAGTTCACCTTCCCACTTCCATATTTCCAATCCAAGGAAATAATGAAGGAGGCCCAAATCCTTCATCTCGAAATCCTTTGCAAGATCAACCTTGCATGAGTGTATCAACTGCTCATCACCTATTAGTATTAAATCATCAACATAAAGTACAATGATTAAAATCTTACTCTCAACCACAATCTGGTACAGGTTTGCATCCGCCTCACTCTTGGTGAAGCCAAGTCCAGTGAAATAACTGTTGATCTGAGTGTACCAAGCACGGGGTGCTTGTTTCAGTCCATATAGCGCTCTTTTGAGCCTGCACACATGCGACTCGCTACTGAAGATATCGAATCCTTCAGGCTGCTCAATGTAAACCTCTTCCTCAATGATCCCATTAAGGAATTCAGTCTTCACATCCATCTGATGAATGTGCCAACCCATCTGTGCTAAGAGAGCAAGGATGGTCCATTGTTCATGTTTCAGGCGGCAATTGAAAATGTGAATTCATAGTCAATCCCCTCAATGTCTGTTAGAAGCCCCGAGGCAACAAATCTTGCCTTATACTTCTTAGTTTAAAGTCATAAGGAGACGAGTTTCAAAATAAATCGATTCATAGATGTCATATTAGTTCATTTCGTATCGACATAAAACTCTTTAAGTTGTTTAATGAAATTTGTATTTAGGTGAAATAAGGTGAGTGTAGAAATTTGAATAAACGATATATTATCCCTTACGAGATTCTCATTACACTATTTGACTTCATGCACAGTACATAATCTCTTCTACCATTGATCATTAATTGCGGAAATAAAAAACAATCGCATGCGCACATTAAAACCATAAACATTCACACATATGAACACGGTATTTTATGGGAAATCTTAAAGCTGAAAACCCCCAACTATCTGTATATTATATGTCATAGAGATCATGTAACAATCATTATACAAAGCTCCTCACAAGCTCTTAGTATAATCTCCAATTGCTACACACTAATCAAGCCCGATCTAGCAAATCACATGCTCCAATCTCTGCCACCTGATAGCCTGCCTCTACTGCGCAATCACTGCTGAAGAATGGCTCTGAATGAACTCAAATTGGTCCAGCCTTGCTCACGCAATCCTCATTGGCATCTCCAACCACTGTGTGTTGCAAATCATGCAACACTATAGTCACAACTGATAGTCACACTGCTCTTTCACCTACCTCTTCACTGGTCTCCACTGAAACTGTCCATGCACTGTAGTTAACTGATGTATTCTTTAGTTGATTAATGAGTTAATAATTAATGAATTAATTAATAATTAATTCACACCACTCTCACTAGTGTATCAATCAGTTAGACTAGATACAACTAGCTCAACTATGTTTAACTCAGTTAAACTGAACACAACTCCATCAACTAGCTCAATAACTCCACCAAACTCTGTCACATGAGTTCTAACTGAAGTATCCATGCAATACCTCCACTTAACCCTTAGGAATAGCGTAATTCCTTTTGTTAACTCTTGTGCCACATCTGTGCACTTAACTGAAGTGCTCCAAGAGATTAAGATAATGTTTATAGTCCAAATATTATTAAGAGCTAATAATATTCGACATATCTATTTTTAGACTGGCAATCTAAAAATAGATTCCACCCAATATGTCTAAAAATAGAATTCCATCAATTTTTTTCTGACTTGACCAACCATCCACAAATAACATCCTGTAACTCATAGAACATGATCGACATGTCTAAAAATAGACATAGTCTAAAAATAGACTTGCACCAAAAATAGCCTGCGGGCCCACTTAGTGAAGGCGACTTATTTCCACTAAGATCATCATCTTGTTGCAATCTCAACACTCCCTCTCAACAAGATAAGGATTATCTGCCACCCCTATTCTGCCCCTGTGGTATTCAAATTTTCTCCTAGTGAGCGCCTTCGTCAAGATATCAGCATCTTGATCCTCCGTGGGAATGTATGAAAGTAACATGATCTTCTGCTGCACACAATCTCTGATACCAGATGTCAATGTGTTTAGACCTATCATGAAATACTGGATTAACCGAGAGTTTTATGCAACTCTGATTATCACAATATATCACAGTAGGATCTAGGTGTGAACCGAACAACCTGACCAGGATCTTCCTCATCCATATAGCCTCGTATGTAGCCAAAATCGCTGCCATATACTCGGCCTCTGCTGAATTGAGTGCCACGGATCTCTGCTTCCTGATGTACCAAGAAAATACTGTCGACCCGATACTGAAAATCCCTCCAGATGTGCTCTTTCTGTCAGTTGGGCTCCCTGCCCAATCTGCATCCGTGAAGCCACACAGCTTCACCTCATCCGACTATCTGTACCATAATCCATATCCTGATGTGCCTCTAAGATATCTCAATACATGCTTGCCTGCCTTCCAGTAGAGCTTGGTAGGCTTAACCATAGCTTGTGAAATCTAGTTAACAGCATAGCATATGTCGGGTCGTGTATTGACCAGATACATAAGCGACCCCACCAGCTGTCGATAAACAGTGGCATCCACTACCTCTGTTGATGTAGCATCATCTTTCCTCCATCCACCAGGAAGAGGAGTGTTGATAGGCTTGCAGCCATGCATGTTGAACTTCTCTAGTATCTCCCAGGCATACTTGCCTTGAGACACAAACAGTTCATCACTGCGCTGCCAAATTTCCAATCCCAGGAAATAATGAAGGAGGCCCAAGTCCTTCATCTCAAACTCCTTTGCAAGATCAACCTTGCATGAGTGTATCAAAAGTTCATCACCCTTCAAAATCAAATCATCTACATAAAGTACAATGATCAGCAACTTACCCTCCACCATAATCTGGTATAGGTTCGGATTTGCCTCACTCTTGGAGAATCCAAGTCCGATGAAATAACTGTCTATCCATGTGTACCAAGCACAAGGTGCTTGTTTCAACGCATACAACGCTCTCTTGAGCTTGCACACATGCAACTCGCTGCTGAAGATCTTGAAACCTTCAAGCTGCTCTATGTACACCTCCTCCTCAATCACTCCGTTGAGGAATGTAGTCTTCACATCCATCTGATGAATGTGGCACCCCATCTGCGCTGAGAGAGAAAGAATCGTCCGTATGGAAGAATACCTTGTGACAGGTGAAAAGGTTTCCTCATAATCTATCCCCTCAATCTGTGAGAAGCCTCGGGCAACAAATCTTGCCTTGTACTTCTCCACACTCCCGTCAGCTGCTTGCTTCACTTTTTAGATCCATCTCGAACCCACCAATGATTTCCCTTCCGACCTTGGGACAATCTCCCATGCACTGTTTCTGAAAATCGAATCATACTCTTCCACCATGGCATCTACCCATGTGGGATCCTCCACATCTTCCTCGAAAGAGGATGGCTCTGTCACGATACACTTGCTCATAAGAGCCATGTATCCAGTGTACCGATCAGGAAACTATCTCTGTCTGCACTATGATGTAGGTGCTCCTACAATCCTCTCTGCATCTTGAGCCAGTCGCTCAGCTTCTGTAGTGCGCTTCCGCCCTCTGATGGTTGGCGCTGCATGAGTGGTCTCTTCCACTCCATGAACTTCATCTTGTGGATGATACACATCCTGAAGCTCATCCTTACGAACTAATAGATCCTCATCTGCATGCAAGTGTGGCTCCCTCTCAAGCGAACACTTCATGGCTTTCTCCTCATGAAATTTGATATCCCGTCGCACAACAGTCTTGCGACTGTTTGGAAAATACACATGATAGTTGTGGGGTGTATCAGTGTACAAATATCTAACCTCTACTTGATTGGCTCTAGCTTCTTCTGGCATCCTTTGTCACGTGAATGTAAATAGGTGAACCAAAATCCTCAAATGGAAATACTCCAGGGCTTCTTACACGAACGTCTCTCGGGTGTACTCCTTCAGAGTATCCTGTGGACAACGGTTCTACATATCTTGCGATGTGCATGCCTCAGCCCACAAGTGTATGGGAAGGCCCTGATCATGCAACATCGCCCGTGCAGCACCCACGATCATTTTGTTCTTTCGCTCAGCAACCCCATTCTGCTGTGGGTTATGAGGTGCTATGAGCTCTCTTCGAATTCCTTTTGCGCTGCAAAAGTCCTTGAATTCACTAGAGATGAATTCACCACCATTGTCGCTCCTAAGAGCATTCACCTGCTTCCCCGATTCTTTCTCAACCAGTGCCTTGAACTCAGAAATTTAAGTATGTATCGCTCTTCTTCTACATGAATAAGATCCAGCACTTCCGAGAAAAATCATCAACAAATATCACATAGTACCTGTGCTTTACTGTCGAAGCTACTGAGAAAGTTCCACACACGTCTGTGTGAATTCTCTCAAGGATCGTCGTGGCGCGACTATCCTTCTCATGAAAGGTGGCTTTCAAAAATTTTCCCAAGGTACATCCCTTGCACTGATCTGACTGTGCAAGAGTAACCTTAGGAAGCCCAGTAGAAATTTTCTACAGTATCTTCAAAGCTCCATGGTGAAGGTGGCCCAATCTCCGGTGCCACAGCTCGCCATCATCCCGGCTCACCACTCCTTCTGCCTTGCCTGCCATTGCTGCACAGCCATTTACCTGCAATTGATAAAGGTTATTAACTCGAACCCCTATCCTCCAGGTTTCACCAGTTGCCTTACTGCATAGGAAAGCCTTTCCTTCGCTAAATACAACATCATATCCCTTGTCTTCTAACATCGCCACAGAGATAAGATTCTTCTTCAATCCTAGAACATGTATCACTTCCTTCAATATGAAGGGTTTACCAGAATCCTTCTCAAAGGAAATGGTACCGATATTGATCGCACTGTATCTACCATCATCGCCCATCTCGATGTGCACTCCAAGATCTTTCTCATCCAGATCAGTAAACAAATCTTTGTCTCCGGTCATATGAAAAGACGCACCACTGTCAAGAAACCACACTGAACCCATCATACTTGAGACCAAGCATGCGATCAATGAAAAATCCAGCTCAAACTATGAGGCTAAGGCCTCTCCAACTGCATATCCAACAGCCTGCTTATTTTTCTTCTTCTGTGGACAATTAGTGGTGTAATGTCCGTGTTGGTGACAGTGAAAGCACTTCACCTTGGACATGTCGTGCTTCTTGCCTTTCGCACCGGATCGAGAAGAATTCTTCTTGCTCTTCCCCTTCCTTGCTTTGGCAGCCAAAGTGCAATTTTCTTCATCTGATTTCTTTGATGAAGATCTGTCCCTGGTACTTCGCCTTATCTCCTCTTGCACAAGATTCGACCAAAGTCGCTCCCATCCTGGAAATTTCTCCCGACCATTGACAGAGTCCTGATAGGAATTCCAACTCTTTGGAAGCCCAAGGAGAGCGAAGCTCACTAAGTCCTCGTCATATAAAGTCACCCCCACACTTCCCAGCTCATCCCTGCATTAGATGAACTTCGTGAGGTACTTGGGCATACTGTCACCTTTCTCCATTTTTATGTTCCTGAGTTTATCCTTGAGCGCCAACTTCATCTGGTTTCTCTTGCTTTGGAATAAGTCTGTCAACGATTTCCACATAAAGAATGGAGAAGCCTTACCATGAAGGCTGGACACTATGTGATCCTTTACACCTTACAACAGAATTCTTCAACACTTTGTTGTCTTCTTTTGCCATGCGTCAAGTGCGGCAGCATCGCTAGAAGCAGGTTTTGGAATTTCTGCATCTATGAACTCCTTCAACCCATTGTCATCCAGCACCGCCTCCATCCTGTCCTTCCATGCAATATAATTCGAGCTTCCCTCAAGGGCATACTCAAATCGCAATCCGTTGAAAGACATCTCAACTTTGACACCAAGAAAACACTGCCAAATTCGAATTCCACCAGCTCAAAACTCAACTGCTTCAATGTTTTGCAATTGCTCCAATGATCAATATTGCTCCAATACCATGTAGAAATTTGAATAAATGATATATTATTCACTGATATTCTCCTGATCACACACTTTTTTAACTTCATGCACAATACAAAATCTCTTCTACCATTGATCATTAATTACGGAAATAAAAACAATCGCATGCACACATTAAAACCATAAACATTCACACATATGAACACAATATTTTATGGGAAAGATTAAAGATGAAAACCCCCAACTATATGTATATTATATGTCATATATATCATGTAACAATAATTATACAAAGCTCCTCACAAGCTCTGAGTATAATCTCCGATTGCTACACACTAATCAAGCCCAATCTAGCAAATCACATGCTCGATCTATACGGCACGATGATAGCACGCACTTTCTTGTGAAATCATTTCTTTGAAGAATGGCTCTGAATGAACTTGAATTGGTCCAGCCTTGCTCATGCAATCCTCATTGGCATCTCCAATCACTGGTTGTTGCAAATCATGCAATATTATAGTCACAACTGATAGTTAACCTGCTCTTTCACCTATATCTCCACTGGTCTCCACTGAAACTGTCCATGCACTGTAGTTAACTGATGTATTCTTCAACTGATTAATGAGTTAATATTTAGTGAATTAATTAATAATTAATTCTTTTCCTTTCACTAGTGTATCAATCAGTTAGACTAGATACAACTAGCTCAACTATGTTTAACTAGGTTAAGCTGAACAAACTCCATCAACTAGCTCGATAGCTCACCAAACTACGTCATGAGTTCTAGCTTAAGTATCCATACGATAGCTCACTAAACCCTAGAATAGCGTAATTCCTTTTGTCGGCTCTGTGCCATCTATGCACTTAGCGAGAAGTGCTCCAAGAGAATAAGATAATGTTTACGCTCCAAATATTATTAGGCTAACTAGTATCAACATATATTTTAGAGTTTGGAAATCTAAAAATAGATTCCACCCAATATGTCTAAAAATAGAAGTCCATCTATTTTTTCCGACTTGACCAACCATCCACAAATAACATCCTGCAACTCATAGAACATGATCGACATGTCTAAAAATAGACATAGTCTTGTTGGGGTTCCCATGTTTTGGCCAGATTTGCAAGACCAAAAGATGAGACAACATCAGAACCACTTTCAGACCTCAGGATCTAGCCCTCTTGGGTCCAGAGAGGGATCTCTCTGTATAAGCAAAGGTTTTATGTCTTTGAAGTTCAAAGGTTAAGATATTAGGCTAGTTATAAGGCTCGAGGTTTGTTTGATTGTTTGTTTGGTTGCTGGTTATCAGGAAAGAAAGGTTCAATATAATACAAGGATGAGCAAAGGGGATTTTAGGCAAAGAAAAGATATTCTAGGGAACATTCAAGACCATTGGGCAATGGAGTTAGGAAAGGGTTTACTTGCTATTCAATGTGCAGGCTTTCAGTTGGGCTAGTCATCTAAAGCATTGAATCTTAAAGATGATTGTGTGATATGAAATGGTAAGAGAGGAGGAAACAACAAAGATTTAGAACACAAAGTTAAAGACCTGAGATCAGAGAGAGACTTTGAACTCTCAATGCTTCGGTCTCTAGCTTGAGGGATCTTAGAAAGGTTCAATTAATTGAAAAGGATCCTAGTCAGATGAAGACAGAGTTCTAGACCTCCTAGTGTTCCCAATTATTTCAATTAAATCCTAAAAAGAACATCTAAGAACAGATTTCATTTAATTCATACATCAGCTAGCAGGCAATGACATCCACTACGCTGGTTAAATTTACTGAAATCAACCCTTAGATAACATATTTAGTAGAAAACATCAAAGGCGAGGAGAGCAGAAACATAGGGTACCTAAAAAGGGTAAATCCTATGCCAAATTTCTGATGCAAGCCAGTAGAAATGAAATGAAATGAACTGCAAGTTAAAAAAAAATACAGAGACAGGAAAACATCACCGCTGCTTTAGATCAGGATCTAAAGAAATGTGCTTGTCATATTAAAGAGCAACACCAGTCAAGTACAACATTGCCAATAGCTGGATACTCAGTCTGAAAAGATCTTCCTTAGCCTATCTTACAACTTTATACAGAGACCATGTCTAAAACGAAACAGCTTGTAATTCTTTGATAACTGATCAACAACCTTTACAATGAGTTTCTTCATGAATTTATAGCTCAAGTGGAGCAGAGAAGGTAGGTGAAAACTAAATGCAGCATTAAAACTCAGAAGAGGAAGAGGGCCGAGGCCCATTCTGTTTAAATTCTGAGCATTTATCTCTGGCACTCTTTGGGTGAAAGAATAATCTTCTTCAGGCTTCCATTTACTCCGGTATGACTCTGATGCACTCTGGCTGCAGTGCTCTGTAGTAATTTTTGGTGGATAAACAAAAAGGTAAATAAATGACAGTGAATTCCACCATACCGCATAACAAATGCTCTGGTAGCTTTGGACTGTGGTCTAGGCGGAATTTTCTTCAGGAACAAGGTAAATAATGGAAACAATATGGGCACTTGGTCCTTTAGGGAAAGAACAATCTGCTGATGGGAAACCCTAATAGTATTGTTTTCTGTGCGTTGGGCCTTCCGTGTGATCCATGATGTCTTTGATCTGGTACTCTGCCTTCAAATCATTGGATTAAGGCCCAAAATCTTCAATGACAGGCCCTAAACACTCTGTTTTCCCACTGATACTCTTTTCTGCTTCCACGTTTGCCTCTGATTGCGAAATCTGTGCTTTAATGGCTCTGGGGAAGATTTTACAGAGTTTAAACTCTGTTCTTTAATGCGAGCCCTATTATAACGTCCTCTCAGACCTTTCTTAATGATTTCGGCTCTTGAAAATAGTCCTTTCCTGCTTCTCTGTAACTGTACAGAGACTGTGAATCATGGTGGTTCATTACCGTCTGAAACCCTGCAAAACACGAAACTATGTTAAGAAAAACATGCATGGGGAGGGTGGTGTGGATGACTGCAAAAAGGCAACGTGGCATGGATGTAGACGATGAATACAGTGGATACTGTGGAGGAAAAACATGAATCAACAGGAGATGCATGGGAAGACGTCGAGACAGACAGTTTAACGTTAAACATTAAACTTTGACCTATGAATGGAATATATGAAGGGACGGGCGGAAAAAGTGATTAAAACACGTGGAGTGGTGACATGGCGAGACTGGGCGATGGCAGGGCTGACTTTAAATCTGGACCGTCCGATCTCAAGAGGAGATCGACGGCTGAAAACGCAGCAGAGGGCGATGGATAGTGGGCCAGGGGTACGACTACCTTGGTTTAACTCCAGTGCATCTTCGCGGCACGATGACCGTTAGATGGATGATCACAGATCGGACGGTGTATAGCGATATCGCGCTGGGGAAAACGCCGAACTTTAACGCACGACGGGGGCGGGGGGTTTTCAAGCAGTGCTCGGGACACGTGGCATGCGATGAATGGAATCGCTATGAAATGGGAAATACCGCTCAACCTCCAAACACAGTGTGATAGAAACTGGCGGTTTTTCACAGTACTCGGGCATGGGGACCACGGCGTGGCGCTGACTGCGAAGACCGTCCGATCTAAACAGATCAACGACTGGTAATGCGCCTGATACAAATCTACGATAAGCGCCTTCTGCCTTGGCGTCTGTTCTTGGCGCTGGGTCACGTGGTGGAAAAGGGTGAGGGGCTAGGGCCGAAAGGTGCTAAGCCCAATTATATGGAAAATATGGTTTTTGGCCCATTTTTGGTGCATTTTAAGGCTAGGAAAAGGTAATGATAGAGGGGATAAGGGGAAAGCAGGCCAAACGAGGGGTATATGTAGGATTAATAGGGGATTTTGGGAGGATTTAGGGGTAATAGGGGAATTTTTACAATGGGAAAAGGGATGAAATGGAGCATTCTGCAGAGGTACAAGGGAAAATAAGGCATGTAGGAGCAAAATTCATCATTATCAGTGAGGCTTATTGACTCAAGAACAGCTGAGGGAAATAATCAAAGGGCAGAGAGCATGAAAAGGCTTCAAGGATGATGTGTTTTCAAGAGAAATGAATTCCTTGAAGGCTCATAAACAAATTAGCCCCTTGCTTGCTTGTCAAGGAATTTATAGGGGGCTAACAAGTCTAAAAATAGACTTGCGCCAAAAATAGCCTACGGGCCCACTTAGTGAAGGCGACTTCTTTCCACTAAGCTCATCATCTTGTTGCAATCTCAACAGTGAGACCAAAAACATGATTCGATTATTAATTTTACGATGGTTTATTTTCAAGACTTGTGATACTCTATTCTAAGTTAATATAATTCTTTGTTCTTAATGTTTGCCTAAGGAATTCTTTGACTGATAGCATACCTACGCTCACGAGAGATCCCCTGTCGATTTGTAAGGTTATTTTGTTTAGTTTTGCATTTCCAATTTTCTTATAGCATGGTATTTTATTTAAGAATTTTCTTAATTAGTTTCATCACAGTTATATTTTGATTAAAATTGTTTTTTTTTTAATTTTAGTTCGGAGTACTCATAAAAGGAAAATATCAAAAAGATCTAATTTTTACATGCATTTTGTTTTAGCAAGTAAAGATGTCATTACTCAAAGGTAATTTCTTTGATGATAACATAACTTTTCTTTAGAGTTAACTACGCACACAAGTAATCACTTTAGAGTTACAAGTTTTCCATTTGATTCATCTTCTGCAATTAGAAATTAAGTCCTTTTTTTATGCAATTTATTTTTGTGTAATTAGTATAGAAATTCCTTCTTGCAAATTAGTGTATAATTTCCTTTCTACAAAACAATGTTGTAGTGTTTTCAATTATGCAAAGCAGCACTAGATTCTATTTCCTACAATTTAGTTTTAGCATTTCCTTTTATACAAGTAGAAGTAAGTTTTGAATTCTTCAATTAAGATAGATTTTCAATTCTGAAAAGAAATGGATTTCAATTCAATTAAGTAATTAGAATTTGATGTAACTTTAAATTGAAAGAACATGTGCACAATTATTCTTTAAATCTCATTAAAAAAATTGTCCATAGATTAATTTCATCTTTAGAAACAATAAATCCCTAGAGAGAATCCTAGCATATATGGTGCACATACTCTTCATAAGTGCACAAATATTGGTTGAAAATTAATGAAGTAATTTAAGAACAATTAATTACCCAACAATTCATAAGTCAAGCAAATAGGGGAGAAACATGTTCTTTGAGAGGTTGCTTTTGAGATATTTGAACTTTGCTTCTTCTACCTATTTAACTTTGGAAATTATGTTCTTTTCAGGATCAATTTTTACTAGTAGTGGGGGGTTTTATTTTAGATAATTTGAACCTGATAAAAGATTCAATTTCTGATATCAAGAAAATGCATCATCAATTAGAAATTCTTAAAGTTGGGGAAGAGATCCTTGGTGCGACAATAAGACTCTCATCAATTTATTGCGGGATCTTAAATTACAATTCTGTTTTGATACCAACTTGTTAGAAAGATGGCATTTATGTGAATGATGGAAGAGAGGAAGTCATGCCTCATATTGTTAATATAGCATCCTATATAATAGAAAATTTATATGAGTTCAAAATATTAGTATTTACAGGTGGATGGAATTTGGTCACAGTTTTGAACAAATCATGGAAAGGTGTTGTATCCTTGCTACAACTAGAGTTTGGTAAGGATATTATGGCTGGAAAGGTGAACATGTCAAACATTATTTAAACGTTGATATCTTTGGCCACTGAACCATTGAAGCTTTCTACAGAATTTTGGATACTGCAGCCACCAGTTGGCAACATCGATTTTCATGTTGGAAGTAATGCTTACATTTCATGTGTCATGTGATTTACAAATTTGCATTGTGAGTGTCGAGGGGTCAGTCTAGAAGATTTTGTTTTCTATGTCTGAGTAGTTTTTGTGTCACGTCCATGTTGCAGATCCACTTTCTTAGAATCTAGACTTGTCGAGGTTAGTGACTTATATATATATATATATATATATCTGTGTGTGTGTGTGTGTGTGTGTGTGTAATTTTTGTAATCAATAAAATTTTGAGTATGATTTGTGTTGTGCCATGTAATATGTCTCTTACTTTCTCTCACATATTTCTATCATTACATTCTGTCACAGATAGTGAAGCCATAAGGTCCAACATTCCTATAATTTTTATCTTATGAGTGTTGTGCGAATTTCATTTAGTTGTCCATCCCAACCCTTTAGATTCTATGATGATATCATATCATATATCTTGTATTTGTGCTAAGAAATCAAGAACATTTGAAAGCTACATCTAAGGCATTGGAATTTTTTTTGGAGCCCACATCTTTCAGTTTTCTATGTTTGTTACTAAGTTCTGTCGAAGGAGGGTTGGAATTTAAATGGGAATTTCTTGACATACTGTTTCCAAACATTAATAGTGCATCATCAAAGGAAACATTAATGGTACAACATATTTCATTTTTCTATGTTCTACCAATACTTGGGAGGTTCTAACCACTTTAGATGGCCTCTTTACCATTGATGACTCAACCTTGGATGAGGCACTAAGAGAATTTAACCCAACACTTGCTTCATTTCTTGTGAGTTTAAGTGCGTTGGGAAAACTATTGCCATGTATTTATGTACAATTATAAAACATCCACCCCAATCCATTGTGGAGCTTTTTTACCCCAATCCTAATTACCATTTTTTATTCAACCTTGTAATTTAAACCAACACTTGGCTTCATTTCTTGTGAATTGAAGTGCGATGGAAATACCAGGCGATGAAGGAAATGGTACAATTAAGGAAATTTGGAGATTATACCATATAATATTAAGAGAACGACATTGGGATGGTGTTCATATTGGCATTTCTTCTTTGTAATATTCCAAATCTGGAAATTTCTGCTCCATCGGGAATATCTTAAGATATTCCTATTCCTTCTTCAGTGAGACATCACAAGTCCATTCTAGAGATTGAATGTTGGGGCATTTATAGGATATGATTCCTTCCAAAGAAGGGAGAAATCTTGAGGCTAGCTGGCCCTTCACAAACTCTGTCTATGGATATGCAATATTCCACCTCGGGAATTTCTGTTATAGGGTCCTTGAGGACGTTGTATAAGGAAGCTGCTGCATAAATAAGGAAAACTACTGCTAGGATGCCCTAGAAAATCTCTAATACAACTTCCCTGCATAAAATGAGCTCAAAGAAATAACTCTAGATGGGTTATTCAGATATCCCCAATCTAGGTATCTAAAACAATGCTCAATGAGAGAGCTTACAGCAACATAAGAACATGAATCTGAAAATCTGCAAATCTGAATACATCATAAGATGGAAATGCTACAACCATCATTATATTATGATACATCAGCATAAATATACAAGAAATAGTTGAGGGACAAGCCACTCAAGCTTTAAGATCCAACCTTCAATGAATAAGCAATGAAATACAAGAGTAGCTGCAACTCCACAAAATGTCGGAGTAGCTGCAACTGCGCAGTGTATATGAAGGCATAAGCTGTTGAATATGAATAAAATACATATGTGCCTGAAGGAATACAAGAAATAGCCCAATGAAAAGAAATGGGCTGGAATACAAGATTTCTAGCCAATCTATGAAGGTAGCTAGAAATGCTGGATCATACAAAAATGTGACAACTGTGTTGTCACTGCAACTAATACAAGATATGAATGAGGCCATGGAAGATCTGAAATGCAAATGCCCTTCTTTGATAATATCTCCAAGCAAAGGTCTGATCCCTTTGTCTCAAAAACATCTTCCTCTAAAGCTCCAGAAACCCCCCTCTCACTGCCTCCTCCAAGATAACGTAGTTTCCTTCATGGAATATGCAATGGGAGATGATGGATGTGTGGCCTCATACCACTGATCTGAAATACAGCCTGGGAATCCTCCTTGCAGCTCCTCCAATGAGTGGATCACTCCTCCACTGAAGAAAACAAGACAAGAGAGACTCCATGAGTTCCTCTCTTGCTGCACCCAGCAACACAGCGTCCTCTCTGCTGCAGAAATAACACTGTAGAAGATGAATGTAGCTGTGGCCAATGCCAGATTGAGTAAATGTAGCTCAATCCTCATCCTTCCTTGAGGAAGAGGTAGGGATTCCCGACTGGGAACACCCTAGTACCCGAGGGCACCATCACCCTGCTAAACAGCCCGGGGATGCAAGTTTGCAGACCCAAGTCTGAAACTCTAAACCATAACATAATGAAAATGGGCTGCCATCTCCTCCTTATAAACAAAAGGAACTCTTCTCCACCAAGGTCCCACCAATTAGGGTTTCCACCCTTATGTGAATCTCTTCCCTCCAAAACTGCGCAGCTTCTCTAGGAAGCCTCTTCCTCCTTAGGCAGCGCTGTTGACTTTAGTCAAAGGTGACTAACCAAGTGAGTTGGGTTCCATTCAAACCCTTGGTGTTTATTTCAGCTGCTTTATTCTCCTCCTTTTCACATTAGGAGTTTTATTTCTTCATCTAAAAGGGGCTAAGGTGTCTCCTTGCCCATTTTATTAAACAAAAATAAAATGTGCAACTATAATGTTCAATTTTAGCTTGAGGCTAAAATTGGGAACATTACATTCTTTTGGGT
The DNA here is from genome assembly GCA_034641835.2 of Pinus albicaulis. NCBI lineage: Eukaryota > Viridiplantae > Streptophyta > Pinopsida > Pinales > Pinaceae > Pinus > Pinus albicaulis. Next base: position 957,999,648 of record CM076581.1, on the reverse strand, counting down.
ACTTTAATGCACAAACTTCCTACAGTCAATTGCGGTGCTTTGTACCTTTGGATGCAGCGCTGTTATTTGAAGTTAAATAAAATGATGTTGAGCAATTTATGTTTGATTTTAAGTACTTTCTAGTAAAGGAAAGAGCATTGAACACCCTTTCTACCAGTAAGGAGGAGAAGAATCTTCATATAAGAGAAGGTTTTTTACAAATGAAATTGACAAGTTAGTATAACGCCGCAACACACGGGGGAAGAATATGCTATTGATCAAAGCGCTTCAAATTTTTCATTTGATGGAATTAATTGGTATGGAGTGCAATTAATATGAAGAGTATTGAAGCAAACTTAAATGAAAGTAGATTTAGTAATTTGGAGTATTGTGTTAGAGTTGCATTTTTTTCCCATCAATGGACCATACGTAGATGTTTGAGCATGGTAGCGTGTACGCCAAAAATTGACAACAACCCCTTCACTAGAGATGCAAACTTTTTCTTTCGTAATCCAGGCTCTAATATGATAAAAAAAGGAATATGTGAGATTGAAATCAAGCAATTCCATAAAAATAGCTTGAGTTGAAGATCAAAGTATGAAAACATTAAATAGGATAAGTTGGTCAATGGTGGTAAGTGATCAAGATCGAGAGGAAGATTTAAGCATCCTATGCAAACTTGTATTTCCAATATTTTGGATAACTTCTTTACCAATATAACATGTTGTAAGATTATGTGCAGATAGGGTCATGTTATGTCATTAGGGGAATTATGTGATTAGGAGAATTATGAGATTTAAAAGTGGATTTCAAAACAAAAAAATGTACTGAAAATTTTCACATTAGTCAAGATAAATTGATACTTTTGATTTTTGAGATTGGGGTCAATCGCCTCTTTATAATATTTTATTTATCTTTTCCCTCCAACTCTTTATCACCCCACGAATTCTCCTTAAATTTGGATGTAATGATATTTTAATATTATCATTATTCTACAAAATGATCTCCTACTTTACCCTCCAATGGTCTAGTTAAGCCTTGTGATCTTATGCCATCCTTGTTTGAGCTGAAATTGGGGGTTTAGTGATCTAAATGGGAATATTAGTTTTGTTGTGCTAAGATCTAATTCAAAATAATAAGAAATTTCTTGAGGATTGATAGGTTAATTGCAAGTTTAACATGATTTTTTATGTGTTTTTATGTGGATTTCATGAGAAAATTAACATAACTAAAACATTGAACAACAAAATCTAACATACATGAACATCACCATAAATAGTAACACAATAACACATGATGAAGGAGTTCACCCCTCCTGGGCTACGTCTCCTTGGTCCAACTTCCAATGGCTTGACCCTCTTCTATTATGCTCAAAAGTATGATTACTTGTGTTTACAATGCTCAAAAAACTCTGAAACCCATTGCATCAACTCCAAAATACCCAAAAATGTCTGTGTAGCCTCTTTTTGCATCAAATTTGGTCAAAAAATGACTTAGTTATGACTTCCCTAAATTTTGTCACCAATCGCTCCACAAATTCCCCAAAATCCGGACAGGTCCTACAAATTTGCCCTGAATTTCGTTAACAGGGTGACAATTTCATGAAATTTCGGGCAAAATTGTCAGATCGTTAGTTTGTCCACTAATACCATAAATCCCCATTTTCAACCACATAATATGGTTTGAATTAAAAAATTTTAATTAAAAAAAAATGTGCATTTATGAAATTTGGCATAGTAAAATTATTTTTTAAATTTAAAAATTGTGCCATAATTTCATGCCCTTGGTTTCACCCATTGATCATATGGTATGTTTGTTGGGGGGTCGAGGCTAAGCCCTGGCCCCTTACCCCATAATTTGGCCAACTAACCTTTATATAAGGTTTTTGCCATATAATTTAACAAGAAATATGTAGTGTAGTTGGTAATGCATGATGCTGTTATATGAGAGGTCTCAACATCAAATCCCATGGAGGTGCAATTCAAACTTCAAAAATTTTTGTTGGCCCCTGTGCTACCACGTGGCGACCTTTGGTTGGGCCATGTGGCAACATGTGGTTGGCCACCTACCAACCAATAAAAATTTTCCCCCACAAAACCAATAAAATTCGCACAAGTAGATAGGCCAGATTGGCCTAAAATAAATACCTTTTAGCCAACCAGAAAAGGCCACATGGCAGCCTGCCACTCGCCCAAAATACAAAGTTAGCTGTTATTTTTTTGGAAAATTCACGTGTTTGGGAAAACGAACAGAATGCATTTCCGGGAGCATACGGTGTCGGTTTTCCACGAAATGATTTGCACAAAATTCATAAAAGACGATATTTATGCGGTTGTTAAGGTTCCACACCATTCCGACAACTTTTATTTTTAAGCACAATTTTGAGGCCCTGATCATTTAGGTTGGAGTAAGAAGCGATTTTAGGAAACTTCTTTGCTTCCATGTTGTTTAAATTCTTTTTCTTATACATAATATACCTAGTCATAACCATGCTTTCAATGGGGGAAGGGTTTGCTTCAAGCATGCAGACAAAATAGGGAAATTGCAAGTTATAAGCTGCTTTTTAATATTATCGTTATTTTAAAAAATAATCTCCTTCTTTACCCCCGAATGGTCTACCCAAGACTGGTGATCCTTATTCCATCCTTGATTGAGCTGAAAGTGGGGGTTTAGGCTAGAGATGGAAGAAATTAAGGAACCTCTATGTTTCTATGTTGCTTAAAGTCTTCTTCTTATATATAATATACCTTAGCCATACCCATGTTTTCAATGGGGGGAAGGCTTGCTTTAATCACGAAGACAAAATAGCGAGTATTTTCTTTAATCTTGAGATTGTAAGCTATAAAATTCTTTTGGATTTGATTTCTCTTCCTCCACAATTCTTTGGGGATAATACAATCCCGGACCTCACATCCATATAAAATAATAAGAGTGGCTATAAGATAAGTTTGATTCACAATTTTAACATGTTGAACTCACTTTGATCACATTGAATATGTTATTATATTGGTTTTAAACCTTGTTATTGACTATCCTTATACCCTAAAAATTTTAAAATTACGACACCATTTATAAAATAGGAATCCTTGGTTAAAATAAACATAAAATGAATTTATACTCATACCAAACTAGGAAGTCGGTCATTACTTAGCTTTAGTTTTGTGAAGTGTCTAGCTTCTATCACATTGGTAATGTTAAATAATTCTCATTTTGATAAAAATGAAGTACAAAGAAAATGCCAAAAGTATGTTATTGAGGCGAGTGTAGTATGGAGAGATGATGTTGTAATCTAATGTTAAACGTTTTGATTCAGTTAAATTACATAAAAAATAAATAAATTTATATATTAATTTTTTTTTTTGAAGAAATCACATAACAATTTGAGAGTCCACCTGATTTCAAACCATCCAATGTGATTCATAGTCAAGACTAAGTCTTTTAAACCTTTTAACTGGATTAAAATAAAATAAAATAACAAAATAAAAATAACTCTATAAAAATCAAATAAAATAACAAATAAAAATAACCCTATAAAAATAAAATAAAATAAAAAACTAAAAATAGAAACAAAACTAACATTATAAAAATAAAATAATAATAAACATAAAAATAACTCATGGTATTGATTAATAATATTGAGAATCTATAGTATTTATGTAAAATATAGTTTATTTAAAGAAGGAAATTAAACTACTCTACATCTATCTTAACTCGAGATAAAAATCAATTTTTTTTTAATATGTAAACCTCTAAAATAATATTTAATAAAAAGAAATGAAAATGTGTTATTCATATTTGGAAAGAAGGTTACACCACCTTAAATTTGTAGAACGTCCATGCCGTGGCATGTCAAGGACAACGAAAACACGTAAAGGTGGAAAAAAAAAAAATTAGCAGTTGTGCGTGATAATTGCGATAAAGAGACGGTTATATTTTATCTTACCATAAAATCTTTGATGAAAATGTGAGACCCCCTGTTATATTTGAAAAAGACGAGAAGATGGTCCATGCGGGGACATGTCAAAGGACAAGGAAAACGCGTGAAGTAAAGGTGGGTGAATATATTGCCATAAACAGACGGTTACCGCATGCCTCAACTTTTACAACTTTTCCCACAAACTTTTACAAGCATTGTAGGATCTGTAGTTGAACTTTTACAACTCTTTCCACCATGTTGCATCTTTAGTTCAACTTTTATAACACTTTCCACAAAGCGTTTTTACAGGCATTGTAGAATCTGTAGTTGAACTTTTACAACTCTTTCCACATTCTTTCTCTTCAGGTGATACTGAAACAAAAGGCATATATATATGAGATGTAGATTGAAGTCGTCCAACGTCAATGAACTTTCAGTTAAGGGTAGCTTTCATCCACAAACGTTAATTGTTATGATAAAAATGTTAAAAGAACATATTTGGTATATATTATATAAATAAAGATTAGAGATTGAGAAGAGTTTGGGTCTTCTTTGTTGGTTGTATTATAAAGATTATTGTGTTTTTTTCCATTTAGGGTGTTTAATGTTAGTGTTAATTGAATTCATTGTGAGCTCATAATTCATTATGTTTTTTTTTTGGAATAGTTTTTTTGACAAGGGAATTCCCAAACCATTAATTCCAAAGTATCAAAGTGTCACCACTAATTCAAAAGTATCTAAGTGTTTTTTTTTTTTTTTAATAGTAGTGTACTCATTAGAATTTTGATCTTGAGATTCAAGTTGCACTCTTGTTTGTTGGAGGTATCAAGGAATGTTTTGAATTGAGATTTCAATGCATTGATAACATCCTCATGTCCTTATAGAGGAAGACATGTTTCCCTTAATTCCTTAAAGTCCATTTGCTTTATGCATGAATGACCTAGAGAAAGACATGTTTCCCTTAATTCCTTAAAATCCATTTGCTTTATGTGTAAATGACCTAGAGAAAGACATGTTTCCCTTAATTCCTTAAAATCCATTTGCTTTATGTGTAAATGACAAAGTTTTAAGTTTTAGACTATAGGGAATAGAACTCAAGTAGAGAGATAATACTAATTACCCATTTTTAATGCGCAAAAAGTTACTTCTAAAATTGAAAAATCAAAGTCAAATATTGATACACTAAGCCAACAAGAATAATACTTTTGAGATAGGAATGACAATGGACCTTACCAGGTGTGATGAGAAAGTACTAAACCAAAGTGCTAGAGCTAATTGAAATGAAAGATTGCACCCCTGTCCTGAAAGTAAATAATGGAAATGAATTCCCCTTGGAGTGACAATGCCATAATCCCACCTAGAAGCTTCATATTTGACGTTGAGCATTCATAGACCTTGTGTGAGTTAATAGAAGTGTATAATGGGAATGGTCAGGTCTTAGCCCTGGTTGTGGCTAAATGGTAGAGGCTTGCCATGCTCTATGCTGTTGAAAATATGCCATGTTATTTAATAGAAGGATAGTCAAATATTTCTCTATCATTGATATATAATGTTCTTAGTTTATCCTCTAGGAGCTATTGGCCTTTGAGTTCACCATCATGTTATGTTTTTAAAAAATATGCTACCAATTCACTACTTCAAAGTCTAAGAAATACCCTCTTATCCTTTCCAAAATGGAATAGAGACTTCAGTCTTTTAGAAATTAATGTTTTTCAAAAAATATGATACCAATTCACTATGTCAAAATTAAAGCAATATTGCCTTCCAAAATAGAAGAGAGACTTAAGTCTCTTAGATTAATGTAGTAAAACATGCCCTTAATGATTGCTCCATGATAATAACACTATAAAAAAATGTATTTGAATGTTGCTGATCATATTGAATGTTGCTAAAGTTAAATAACGATTAAAATTATATCAGAAAAAAATATTTCAATTTTAACATAAATGGAATAAAAAATAAAAAATATTTAATAAACTGATAAATGAGAATGTCTTGTCTTTCATTTTTTTTCGTTTATTCTAAATCCCTCTCAATCTCTCAAAATTAACCAAATTTTCAAAATTATAACCTTTTTATATAATCAAATCTCAATCGAATTACAGTTTGTATGGCTTAAATTTCGAGCGATAATAGATAAAAATGACACCGAAGTTGTCAGTTTTGATGATAGTTGATTCTTTATGTTCTTCTCCTGCATCGTTGAGAAGTCTTCTCAACCAGATAGCTTCACATGTGGCTGCACACAATGCTTGGTACTCAGCTTCACATGAAGATAAGGCTACAGTGCTTTGCTTTTTGTTGCTCCATGCTATGACCCCGGATCCAATGCTAAAGCTGAAAGCATAACCGTATTAGACCTTCGATCATCAAATTCCCTGCCCAATACGAGATACGAAAAACTACCTTTAGAGTAACCTCAAAAATTAATCGGTGTACAAACGTGCATAATTACTAGTACCACTAAGATACCTCAACACACTTTTTGTTGCGATCCAGTGACTTTCGAGTGGTTTCGACATGACCTGGCTCAACATACTAACAGACTATGCCAAATCTGGTCTAGTTGTAGTGAGATATATCAAGCTGCCAACTAGTTGTCTATACATAGTGGCATCCACCTCTTTAGTACCATCGTCACTGCTCAACTTTAAGTTCTCTTGCAATGGTGTTGCTGTTGATCTGCACTGCTCCATTTTGAACCTTTCCAGCAAGCTTCTGGCATACTTCCCTTGTGTAAGAAAAGTCTATCCAGAATCTTTCCATACCTCCAATCCCAAGCAGTAATGTAGATTTCCGAGATCTTTCATCTCAAACACTTGTGACATCTGCTGTTTGATTTCTTTGATCAGATTATTAGCATCCCCTGTTATGATCATATCATCTACATACAAAGAAATCAAAATAATTTGCCTCTGTTTATTAAACTTGGTATACAGATTTGGATCATTCAAGCTCCTATGAAAGCCATGTTGTACAAAAAATGAGTCAATCTTCTCATACCACGACCCGGGTGCTTGTTTTAAACCATAAAGTGCCTTTTTCAATTTACAAACAAGATGTTCCTGCCCCTTTTTCACAAAACCTTCAGGCTGAACTAAATAAATTTCTTCTTTCAAGTCACCATTCAGAAATGCAGACTTAACATCTAGCTGGTGTAGCTGCCATTTATGTTTTGTTGCTAAGGAAATTAGCATTCTAATGATGTTTAATTTGGCTACAGGAGCAAAGGTGTCATCGAAATCTATTCCCTCTTGCTGTGAGTAACCCTTTGCTACCAGTCTAGCTTTAAGTTTTTCTATACTTCCATCTGCATTTATTTTAGGTTTGTACAGCCATTTGCATCCTATGGGGGTTTTACCATCAGGAAATTCAACCAAATCCCAAGTATGGTTTTTATTAATTGATTCAATTTCCTCATGCATTGCAGCCCTCCATGCATCGGATTGACATGCTTCTTCATAATTTGTAGGTTCTACAATGTTTAAAATGTTTTTCATTAATGCATAGTCTTTCAATTTGGATGGTAATTGAGTCTTCCTACTTGATCTCCTTGGTAGGGGACTTACCTCAAATCTGTCTATTTCAGCCTTCTCCGGGCTTGCATCATTGATTACATTACCTGTTACTTCTTCTTCTTGTTTCTGCTCCTGCACTTCATCATCCTCATTGTTTTCTTCCATTAGCAATGGAATGTGCCAATCACTGTTAGAGTCATCATTTCCTTCTTCAACCTGTTCATGAAATATGACATCTCTGCTTGCAAAAACCTTATGAGTCACAGGATTAAATAACTTATATGCCTTGAACTCAGTGCCATATCCAACAAAGATACATTTCAAGGCTTTTGGATCTAACTTCTTCCTATCTACCTTAGGTATATGAGCATAAGCTTTTGACCCAAATATTCTTAAATGACTCACTGCTGGTTTGAATCCAAACAATGCCTCAAAAGGGGTTTTGAAGCCTAGACATTTAGTGGGACTCCTATTCTTTAAGTAGACAGCAGTGTTAATAGCTTCTGCCCAAAAACCATTTGATAGACCCTTACCTTGAAGCATGCTCCTTGCGCACTCCACAAGAGTTCTGTTCTTTCATTCTGCCACTCCATTCTGCTGAGGAGTGTGGGGCACTGTGAACTATTGAATAATCCCATGCTGCTTGCAGAAATTCATGAATTCTCCCAACCTGTATTCTCCCCCTTGATCTGAGCGGAGAATTTTTATGCTTTTTCCTGTCTGGTTTTCTACCATAGATTTAAACTCTTTAAAATACTGAAAGGTATGACTCTTTTTACTTAGAAAGTATATCCATGAGAACCTAGTGCAATCATCTGTAAATAAGAGAAAATAATATGCACCTCCTAGTGACCTAGTCTGCATAGGTCCGCATATATTTGTATGCACCAGTTCTAAGATATCTCTTCCTTTTCCATTAACATGCAAAGGGAACTCTTCTCTATGCATTTCCCTAATGCACATCCATCACAGTCCAACTTAACATTATGGAAAATAGGGAGTCCATCAACCATACCTTTTCTCTGAAGTAAGATGAGGTCTTGCAGATTAAGATGGCCAAATCTCTGATGCCAGAGATCTTCAGCTGTCGATCCAGTTGCAACCATTGCTTGCTTTGTCATACTTTTCACGTCTAATTTGTACAAGCTCCCCACGCGCACTCCTGTTGCAACTGTTTCCATCTGGCTATCCTTTATGACATAGTTAGTCTTAAAGAATTGAACTTGCATGTCCTGATCAGTAATCATTGAGACAGAGATCAAATTTTTCTTAATTCCGGGCACATACAATACATTTTTAAGGCGTCTAATGTTACCACTAGGTAATTTTACCGGAATGTCACCATATCCTTTGATCTCATATCCACTATCATCCCCTAAATAAATTTTCGACCCACATGAAGTTTCTTCAAGACATTCAAACCATTCCATCTTACCTTTCATATGTGAGGATGCACCAGAGTCGACATACCATATGTCGTCCTCATCTCCCTTTGAAGCTGAAAGAGCACAATCAGCTGTAAATAGTCGAAGTTCGTGGCTCTGATCCTCATCTTCCTCAACGAAGTAACCTTTGTGCTTTCTCTGTTTGTTTCTTACTTCGTCTGCCTGCCTCTTATAACACTCTTTAATCTGATGACCAGGTTTTCCACAGTAAAAACATTTCTTGCTGGGAAAATTATTAGCAGACATACCTTTAAATGGTCTCTTCTGAAATGTGTTGGCTCCTCTCTGCTGCTGCTGTGGTTGCTGTTGCTGCTGTGGTTGCTTCCCTCTATACTGTCTCCTCTTCGCCATCAGAGCAAGGTCATTGCTCTACGATTTCAAATTTTGTCGTCGCTCTTCTTCCTGTAGCAAAATCCCTGTCAACTCTTCAAACGTAGGGGCTTTCTCCCTTGCTGCCAGCCCTGTGATAAACATCTGATATTCATCTGTCATTCCATTCAACGTGATCGTGACCAGATCCGAATCGGAAACTTTCTCTCCGATATCTCCCAATCTGTCCTTCAGGTCTTTGACTCTCGCAATGAATCCAGCAGCGGACTCATTCTCCTCCATCTTCATTGCAAACAGCTTGCCTTTGAGTGACAAGACACGGTTTGTATTCTGCGTCTGGTATAGGTTTTTAATCATCGTCCAAATGTCAGTGGCCGATTTACAGTCTCTAATATGCGGGATAATATTGTCCTTGACGGACATCTTTAATATGACCTTTGCTTTTGTCTCCCTTTTATCCCAGTCTTGTTCTTGTGCAGCTGATCCTGGTCTCAGCTCACTTCCTGTAACGATCGACCACGCATTTGCGCTTTCAAGTAAAGTCTGTATCTTGAATTTCCAGTTGGAGAAATTCGATCCATCGAGTTTGCCAGACTCGTGGAGATACGATTATATACTGTTATTCATATTGGACTGATAAAATTCCTGATCCTCTGATGAATAATTCTACCCAACTGAACAATTGCAGGATACTAAAAAAAAATCACCACATACCAGATCTTGACCATAACAATCTGATCTGCCTTGTCCGGACGAATCAGAAACTTCACTGCGCCACCACCGGGCAAGTCCGATCTGCTGCCACCGAGCAAATTAGGAACTTCAATGCGCCACCACCGGGCAAGTCCGATCTGCTGCCACCGAGCGAATTCGGAACTTCAATGCGCCACCACCAGGCAAGTCCGATCTGATGCCTCCGAGAAAATCAGGAACTTCAATGCGCCACCACCGGGGAAGTCCGATCTGTTGCCACCGAGCAAATCAGGAACTTCAATGTGCCACCACCGGGCAAGTCCGATCTGCTGCCTCCGAGCAAATCAGGAACTTCAATGTGCCACCACCGGGCAAGTCCGATCTGCCACCACCGGGCGAATTCAGAAATTCAATGTGCCACCACCGGGCAAGTCCGATCTGCTGCCTCCGAGCAAATCAGGAACTTCAATGTGCCACCACCGGGCAGGGCTGATCTGCAAAAAATTGCAGACCTTCCCAAAGAGAAAGAGGCTGGCGCTTCTTTGATGCGAAAAATCTACGCCCAAATCAAAATGCGTGCGAGTCCCAAACCTGGCGCGACTTTTGCGTGTACTTCCGCGCCAATAGCGTATTTTGGCGCGCTGGCGCGCTTATCTCCCTCAAACCCGTGCCCGATGCCGTGGTGATTGTGAAAAATCCCATCCAATCTTTCCTTCCTTCAGTGGTCATCGAGACTGTCTTCAGTGTACTGCAGTGCACCTAATTCTGAAAACACGTAAGCTCCTCCACCACACTGATTCATAATCAATGATGCATCCTAAAAAAAAATTAAGGCTCTCCCTACTGCATTGCTCCAATACCAAGATAAAAATGCTTGAATTGAAAGGAGTTGCGGCTCTGGTGAATGCTGAGAAGCACTCAAACGAGAGAACACTTTCTGAGTTTACTCTACATTCATGAATGAGGCATTACATCATTAAGTACATCACTAGGAATTAGGAAGTTGCAAACAAACTCCTAAATTGTAGGAACTAATCCTAAACTAAGGAGATACATTACAACTTGTGTAACCATTTCTCCATTAATATAAAATAATATTAATTATTTTCAACTATAATTAAGAAGTTACATGGTAAGAAAAAAAACAACATTTCAGGACTCGACCTTCTCAGTGGCCTCGTCCACCTTCTCGCTATACAACAACCGTGCAGTCAAAAAACAAAAAATCAATGAACCGATCAAATGGTGCCATGGATGAATACATTCGATCTTCAAGCAATGCCACTGGTTAGCAGACCCCCAAAAAATGTGCGGATGACTAGTAGCACGTGAGCTCCACGAAAACAAAATACAATTTAAACTTTAGCACGGGCGTACCTTCTGCAGAATCTCAGACGGATTGCTCATTCCAACAAAAAAAATGTCTGACAAGTGGGAATGTGTGGCCATATGATTTGACAATATTACTTTCTCAGAATCATTGTGGCTATATATGATTATACGGTAATGTTGCTTTCTCAAAATGAGAGATCGTTTTGTTTCGACTACTCACAACAACTCTTCTTCCTTCCTTCCTTTGCCATCAAGATCATGAAGATAAAATGACCAGAAGGTTGGAAATTAACATTTGTTGAAAAAAATGAACATACCTTGCTAATGGTCGCTGTAGTCCACGTGCACATGCACCTTCTTTTCCGTGCGACTGCGTACAACAATTCGTATAGGTCTGCATAGAGTCCACGTCCACATGCAACTTGTTTTCCATGAGACTGCGTACAGGATTACAACCAGACTAGTGGTGGTGTCTAAATACAACGTTGCCCAGATAAGTAGTGGTGGCTAAATACTTTCTTTAATTTTTAGTTTTTTTTTAAGTAGTTGTGTTTAGATGTTTTCCCTGCACTGCTTGATAATCTGTTCAATGATTTTCGATTTATGATACTTGGCCAACAAATCAATGATTTCCGATCTCTGCTAGTTCACCAACAAGTGAATCAAGACTGAAATCTATCACTTGATTCGTAGAATTTTTACATTTTATAGATCTATTCTTGCTCTGTCACATCATAATTTTATGATACAATACTGTTTCCTGAATTGATGATCCAAACGAGACAGATCAGCTGACCTTGTCTATAATCCGATTAATATTTCTCATACTGAGCATTGGATCCCATTGCGCCTGTCCTTAATTATATTTAGTGGAAAATCACTTTTTTTCTTATTTTTTCGTACGTTTATAGTGCTCATAGATCTAGGATCATTTACTTGTTTCTTTATTTCAGCTCCATCTTATAGTATAAATTCATATGCTGGACTTCAGCAGAAGTAGACATATGTTAGCAGTAGCACACCTGGTTCTAGCTTGGCCATCCATAATGGGACGCAAGCCATGCTATAATGCAAAAGATGGACTAAATAAAGGCCCCTGGACAGAGGAAGAAGATCTTCGCTTGATCCAATCGA
>CM076581.1:957876063-957987201 GCA_034641835.2 Pinus albicaulis | reverse complement strand
AGATTTTTCAAATAGGTATCAAGGAGAGCAGTTTTCAGGTCTCCTTCGTCCATGGCACGGATCTGGGCGAAGACTTTCAGATCATCATCTGTCTGGGCCATAAGGACATGTGGAGGATCTTCTATGGCTGAGGAATAAGATTCAGAATCAGACTCAGAAGAAGACTCACATTTACAGGCTTCTGGGTCTGTGCAATAACAGTGCATGTTGACTTGTTCATCTGAAGAGGAAGATGAATAGTCATCTGAAGCAGATGAGGAAGCAGAAGAGGCAATGGCATGTTGTTGGATAGAAATACGACGATTTTGATATGCAGGACAATCAGAGATGTGATGAGAAGTGGATTTACAATAGGAACAAGCATCAGGATCTTGCTTAACAGTAGTAGTATGGGAGGAGGAAGCCTTAGGTTTGGCAAAATGAGCAGTCTTTTTGCCTAGTCCTCGCTTAGATTCTAGAGCTGTGGGACACATATTTGATGTATGTCCTTTGGCACCACAAAGCCAGCACTCAACTTCTTTCATTCGAGCCAACTTTGCATCTTTTGGTCGGATATCATGAGGCTGGTAATAGTGCGTGTTCGGCCTCCATCTTGATTGCCGTTTTGGTGCTCTAGATCTCTGATCTCGAGGTCTGCGAATTTCTCTTCTTTTTGCAGAGCTCATTCTGTAAGTAGACTTACTTCTTTTGTAAGCCTTCTTCTCCTGTCTTTTTTGTTTTCTTCTATGCACAAGAGGATCATCAACTGTTATGCCATATTTGCTACAAAATGATTTTGTGCCAGGAAGTCGATTGAGTTTATCAATGGACTTTTGCATCTTGGACCTGGTGCACAGAGAAATCAAAACCTTTGTCACAATGCCATAAATATCTCCCCATACATAGGTTTCTAATGGTAAGGGGAAAGCATCTTCCAATCGCAAAATATCTACCAGCTTTGAAGGCAAGGATGCTAGGTAGACTTGCTTCCACAAAACATGTTTGGGATCTTTTACCCAAAATATTCTCTGCATCCAATCCCTGTGGAAGTCTTCATATTTATTGATATTGTTGCATTTCAAATTCATCAAAATCATTTCATGCTTATCAGCTGCAACATACTCTAAACCACAAAAATGTTCTTGAATTAGTGCTGTAAGAGCACCAATCATATTGGATTGTGCTGTACCATCAGGGTTAAACTTTATGTCTCCTTCTTCATCCTTTACCACCTCCTTCTCCATCCTCTCAATCAATGCTGGAGAAGATTCCAGTTCCCACCATCGTGCAAGTGTGCCAGTGAAACACTGCATGATTGTTTTGCAGGCTTCAATTTCTGTCTTCCCATCTGCACACATAAACTTATATTCAATAATCATTTGATCCAGAATTTGTCGGATCTGTGCTGCAGACATATTATCTACATTCCACTCCTTATGACTCCCATCATGAAAGGTTTCCCTTTGGGGAATCTTTCCTGCACCATAAAGATCAGGAGCTGCATGCCGTGTGAACTGAGGTTCTAAGGGCTCATATATGGGAAAGACGTGATCTTTTGACTCTGAGTCTTTCAACACTTCATCTATTGTGATCTTTTCAGATCTTTCTTCAACTGACTCAGGCTTAGATTCTGACACAGATAACTGTGGAATTTCTCTGGGCAATAGATGAGGAAATCTAGAGACTGGAGGACTTGACTCTAGTCTGGGGATGCCATGTGGTACGACACTTTTGGCTTTACCAGCAATAAAAGACATGGGGATTGGTTTGCTGGGTTTCTTGATAGACAGATTCTCAAACTTCTCTGACAATTTATATACAGACTGCCGTGTGGCCATAGACTGGTCTATGACACACTCTTCGACTTCTTGAAATCTAACAGAAGAATGTACTGTAATACCTCTAACTACTTGCAAATCACACTGTACAGAATTTAAAACTCTATGAACATCATTTACAGAAACTTGGACAGAATCTATTTGGTCTTTGACCAAGGCAGTTTTGGCAACATTCTTTTCTAGACCTGTGAGTGCAGTGTTAGTCCAATTCAACTGCTCACTCACCTTCTGAACTTTTTCTTCACTACCCATAAGAGAATTGTCATGCTGAACCAAAGGGCTAGCATGTGCAGAGTTAGAACCTTCTCCTATTATAATGCTTCTGAAAGGAGGATAGGTAGTGGAAGTTTCAATTTTACTGCCATCTTGTGCAGTCCAGGAATGTGTAGAGGATGTTGTAGTGTCAGCCATAAGTACAACATCATGCTCCATCTGTTTCTTCCATGAGTAGAAAGAAATCCACACATTGTTTTCTTCCATATAAGTTTTCCATTCAGCAGACATCTTCATTTTTTCTTCCTTAGGGAAGGCAGCTGCAAAACCTTCAGCTTCTGGATGTGTGAACAGATCCCAATTTACCATTTGCTTCATCCATTGTGCTGGGATTTCTGATTTAAAACATCCATCCATCAAGGTATAAAACTTCTGAATCTCAGGGATAGATGGCCTTTTAACTCCTGGAGGCAGATCTCTGAATCTGCATTCTGGAATAAGCTTATTAGCTTGTTCAACATAACCCAAACCATATCTGGGAGTACCTGGGGGTCTTTGATTCATAAATATCTGAGTGAGTCTCGGATCTTCATCTTCCAGATGTGGTACCAAGTGCATCATCAGAACATGTGGATGGTCATCCTCATGGGGAAAGGGTATGTCAGAACATTTGGGGTTCGGACATGGATTAACTGAAGTACTGGGAGGAGCTTGACCTGTTCTGGGATTATGGTTAGAATGTAGAGCAGCATAGGCAAGACTTTGCAGATTTACAGACTGCTTACATTGTGGACACTCAACTTTAACTGGCTGGAAATTAACTATCTGTGCAAACTCAAAAAGAGAAATATGACTACAACTTGAAATAACTGAACTACAACCCGTGTCTGTACAATCGGGTGTTATATATCGAGGAGACTTTTTACACTCAGCTTCAATTCTTCTGCGATCTATTGTAGACCTTCTGGGAAAAGACAAGGTCGCAGAGGATTGATCTTCAACTATGTTTGCAGAGGTGATTTTCTGGACTTGCAGAGGCTTAGGATTTGGGATTGTCCAGTGTTTGGGAAATTGCAGATCTTCCCATTTAATTGCGTGATGCTCAATCTTCTGATTTTTAGCATCAGTGAGAACTACGACACTGGTTTTAGAATCTTTGCTAGGGGCATGGAGTACCGCAGGAAACATGGTGGATGTGTGGCGGAAACAGCCACGAAACTGAATCGCGATATTCCTTCTCTTCTTGTTCATATCAAATCCCATTGTGCGGATTTGCAATTGAAGAATATCGGCCAATGTTTCATCAAAAACAGACACTGAGAAATTAGGGTAACAGTCAAACCAGACTGGCCCATTGGATAGTGGAGCTACTATCCCTCCAATTAATGAATCAGTGTACTTATTATGTGTTAGATCTCTAACAGTCGCTAACACATATGCCTCCACCCCTGGATGGACCAAAGAATTTATTCCAACTCGCAAACATCCCAGATGTAAAAACTCAGTTCCCAACTTTCTAGCTTCAGCTTGGAGTTCTTTGGGATTAAGGATGGGAATCAACTGGGCTTGATCACTATTCTCCTGGATACTCGACACAGACTCTTTAATAGTTATCCTTGTGGCAGCCTTTAGGTGCCAGACTCCTAAATCATTATAGACTTGAGAGGGTTTGATGTTGGGAAGGACCCAACGTGCTTGAGGCTCAACCTCTTCATAAAGGTGATCAGATTCATTGATCACACGACTACTACTAGACGCAAACATTTCTCTGAGAGGATTTTGTTCAGCTTGCTCTTCTTCTGCAAGCTCTCGGAAGGATACAGACTTAGACATGGAAGAATCCATTGTATAAAAGAAAGAGAGAAAGAAAGGCTTTCGGAATATTACTCAAGATCTTGAACCAGGCTACAACGTAGACTTATTGGCTCCGATACCAATTTCTAGCAGAGGCTTATCAAAGCTTGCTTGCGGTCGTCAACCAACCGACTTGGCCTTGTCAAATGTCTCTGAACACTGCTTGTTATGAACCCAACTATGAACCCAGATAAACCTACTATGCCCTCACGCTCTCAGCGGCCTAACATACGGCTTCCATGCCTTCAAACGGCCTTTAGCGATCCGTAGCCTTCGCGAACTCCGGCGAACTTATGGTGAACTTTTATAGCAGTGCAAGTATTTTGACAGAACAGTTTAAGCACACAGAGTAATAATGCGGAAACTCAAATGAAAGTCTTCTCTCTTTATTAGCAGAATGCTTCACAATCAGATTACAATGGATTCTCTGTATCAGAGATTGACTGTATCGGCATTTACTGGACTTTTGATCTTCACGAATGAAGGATCGATACCAGAGGCTTCCTGGCCGAGTTACAGACTCTGTCTCAGAGTTTTATGATAACACCTGACTAGCGTATATAGTCTTGTTGTACCTCCTCCTTCCACCAAAGATGAGTATGCACACTACAAGTACTCATAGTTGAAACTGTGTTCCCATCAGTAGTCATCGAAAGAAAAGAAGGAGAAACAATAGGGCTTTCCGACTTGTGAGTTGGGGTACCAACGTATAATATAATGCTTGGAAAATCAGGAGGAAGAGGTGAAGAAGGAGTAACATGAAAAAGAACCCTAGAAAGGAGCGGAGTACTCCTCTCTAAATCGTGACTTGCACTAGGACCACCTTGTGAAATTATAGCCCCAAGCGGAGGATCATGCTTTGATCCGTTCACTACTACTGATTGAAAATCACTAGCATAATTTCTCCTACGACTTCTAGGAGAAGGCTTGACACTTGCAAGAGAGATCCCACTAAGCCTCTTGGATCGATGAAATGATCGATCAACCAATTTTAATCTTTAAGAGAACTTATATAGACTCAAAGAATTATAAAGCTATGGAAGTCTAGGAGAAAATATCACACTCTAAAAATGTCCCTAAAGGTGCAACCAATCAAGAAACTCTCAGGTATTTCCGCTCTGGGTGATTAGGAATGGACACCGAAATACAAGAAAGTAAATATATAAGGACCTTCCAAAAATAGTCTGGGGTAATAATGCCCCAAGACTAGTAGCAAAGGTAACAGAAGTAGTTACACTAACCTCCAAACAAAATCATTTGTCAGTGCAAGTACCTGAGCTTCACAAGGGCACCTTAAAGAAATACTAATGAATGTGATGCAACGTCTGCCTTAGGTACCACGGGTATTCCCCCCCATAGTCACCTATGCGATACCTAGGAATTTCAACTAAGGTCATCAGTTCATATTAGCAGCTAGGCAGAACAATTTTTGTTCAGGATCCGAAAAGTAGGAGAGGGGGTATCTCTCTTCCCTGCTTTTACTCTCTCTCGTGCTTGACTCCCTTTTTAGGAGATATTTCCCAGAAAACGTAATGACACTAGGTTTCACTCTTTTAATCAACTTCTAAGTTTAAATTTAGAGTGGCCTTGGAGAGTTAACTCTAGACACACCTATTCCAAGGCCCTAATGACCTAAACTAGTTGATGTATTTAATGAAAAATAAAAAATATTCTAGTTCATTTTAATTTTTATCGCCTAATTTTAAAGGTTGTTCTTTAAGTTAGGGGTGAGATGGAGGTACAACGTATCGTGTTATGGACGCAAGAGGAAATCAATAGAAACTTGGCTACATGAAAAATGAAAATTCTTTTTCGATGAAAAAAGAATTCTACAAAGGGAAATACGAACAAACTAATGAAAGAAAAAAACATATTTTCTTTTTCAAAACACACGCTCACACACTCAAAATCTACACAGAAGACTAAAAATGCTTAGAGTGCAGCTACTCTAATGCAAATGTAATATCCCAAAATTTGGAGAGCAACAATATATGACATAAATGGAAATAGCAGTGAATAAAATTACATCAAGATATGAGACCAATATGGAGTCATTATATAATAATTTCAATAGAAAATGAGTACAAAATACTGAGGCACAAATCATATGATATAGACAAACAAGCCTTCAATAATCAAACACTCTCAAAACTGAGATGTTGCTGTTATACAAAATTCCAGAGAGTTGCTACAACGTAGTCATAGTGAACATATTTGCAGTATGGAAACATACAATGATATAAAACAACTGATATATGCCTCAAAAGATGTTATACATAAAGAACAAGGTTCTATATCACTTTTCCTAAATAAATACAAATGGTGAAAATACACCAAAATACAAATGGTGAACTACAGCCCTAGGGCTAAAGATTCACTGCAAATAAATAGCTTGGAAGATAAGGCTTATCTAATTTAGCATATAATGAAGCATTCTCCCAATGGACTCTCCAAGTGAAAGGCTTATCCCTTCACTGGAAATCTATCTCCCCAAATGGTGCACTGAAACCACCCCTACAACTCCTCCCTAAAATAACGCAGTCCAAGACTGAAACTGCGATATAGGGGATAATAATAACTTGGCCTGGTGCCAAATGCTGCAATAGTGCCCAAGGACATTATTTATTCTCATGCCAATGGAAAGGATGCTTCCCCCACTGAAGACAATCTCAAAAATGGCCCAATCCAATCCTCCACTGTTGCACCCTGCAACAGATCACAACCCTAAGTAGAAATTGTGCCGTAGAAGAAATTTGTAGCTTGGCCTGACCCCAGAATGTGGAAATGTAGCTCAATAACTTCTCCTGAGTGGTAAATTGAAGTCCCCTGAGGATGAAGGTGGGATTCCCGCTCGGGAACACCCTTGTGATAAACAAAACTGCAGTCTTCACGAAACAACTAAAGAGATCAATAAGTCATACAGACCATAAACAAAATAATACTTAATCATGCCTTACATGGCTGCCATTCCCTTCCTTATATGCTTGGTGAGCTTCCTCACCCTTGGCCCCACTCATTAAAGCCACTACTTACATGCAAGGAATCTCCCTCCAAAACTGTGCTGTCCCTCAATGAATTTCCACTCCCTCCATACCAACGCCATTGATTTGGTCAAAGTTGACCTAGTCCACATGCTCCATCACCTATTCACACATAAGGGTGCTGAATCCAACTACTTAGATGACCCCCATTCACATTAGGAGTGTTTTTATTCCTACTAAGGAGATTTATGGGTCTACCTACCCTCTTATTCTTCTAACTAAGAAGAAAAAACAAAATTTAATATATCAACTAGCTAAAAGCTAATTGGGAATATTAAAGTCCTCCCCTCCCAAATGTTGTTTTTCCTCAAGCAACTGTAAAGGTGAGTGTTGCAACTCTTCTCCTCGTTCCCTTGTGACACCTCCATGTGATAAGCTCTCCTCATGAACCAAGTGTCCACCAATCAATCCATCCATGAAATTCTCCTCCCAAGTGCTCATGAGATGCATCCCCCAAGTACTCAAGTTAACCAAATAGCTCATCCCATAAGGAAACAAGAGGTCTAATGTAGCAACCATGGGTTGCCTGATGTTCTCCCTGAAGTATGAAGAATGAGAAATGTGGAGAATATCACTCCCCATGGGCACATCCAATCCATGTGTCATCCCTCCAATCATGCCCACAACAATGATAAGAACATCATCAACATATGGGATCACAATCAAGGTCACACTAGCTGCCATATGTAATACCAGAGGAGGATCATAGTCCCACATGTGGAACCAACGCAATATTTCTCTTGACTGCCATAGAATATGATATAATAAGTTGTTCCCCCACCACTTGGTTGCTGCCACAAACCTCTCACATGCTTGGAGAAGGTGAATAATGTTTGGTTCCAATGGAGTCCCTGAATAATATATCATCTCCCTAAAATCTCCTAGGGAGTGGCCATTCTCATCACTACTTATGGCCCCAAGTGGACCATGAAGTTTATAAAGAGTGCTACCTCTTGGAGTAATGAGATTTACATGAATGGTAAAGGAATGAAAATACTCATCTAGTAAATAATTATGCAAAAAAACATAATCCTTACCATATACCTTGATCAAGCTAGTGAAGTGGCTCATAGATGGGTCTCCTCTCATTCCCAATGAGAAAAGAAGTGGCCGTGATAACTCTATCAAAGAGTAATGTCCTCCCTCAATCTACAAACAATCCATGCATCTCCTACTATGATGATGTATCTCATCTTTGTAGCCCTTCCAAGTGAATCTCTCCATAATAGTATGATATGCCCTCATGAAATCAATGTGGTTGGAGTGAAAATCCTAATGTGCTGCATGTAGTAGCTTCTCCTTGAGCTTAGAATTTCTAGTCAAGAAGATCCTACTCTGATAATAGATGACCCCATCTCTCAATATATATATCCCATCTGAATACTGGCCATAAAGTATCCTGCATGCAAAGAGATCCTTGGATGATCCAGGTCGATAATGGTGGCCACCCACCTATTCCATTTGGGGCCCCACCATTGTCTCTTTCAGTTTTTTCACAACTTACTATTTTTAGAATTTTTTCGGGTCCTGAAATTCCGGAGCCATTTTGAGGCCCTAAACAGAGATAGTATGCCGAAGTTACATCCCCAGGAAGTTGAAACACCAATTTACCCAAACGGGGCCCATAGTTTTGGCACTTCATCTCCTAGGGTTAGGTTTTTGGACGTTTAGAGTTTTCCATTGGTTTGCCATAATAAATAGGCCCTCGAGCCTCATTGTAACATAGTTCCAAGGTTTGTAGCCGCCACATCTCTTCTTAGAGATTCGCTACTAGCACCCTAGCTATTTTATTTCCATCATGTTTGTAAGAATATTTATATCATTTGATATTAATGAAATGAAGCCTTATTTCAGCTGTATTTATATGTTTATGGTTATTTCTGTATTCTGTTGCGTTCCTACATAATCCGAATCAATGGTATTAGAGTACTCTCCTTTTTCTTGATCCTTCTTTGCATGTCCCCAACGAGGTTAGGGTATAAGGAGTTAGGGCTCGATCTGGTGGAACCTTTGCAAGATCAGCCTCGCAAACCCCGACGAACGCCCATGGCGGACGAAAAGAGAGATGAGGGAGCAAGAGATCCTATCAAAATATTGCTCAAGGAGGCCCTCAAAAAACAAAGGAACGCGATGATGGATAACTTTGCCCAAATCCTTCAACGACTGCCCACCGACGGCGCATCTGCATCCAGCAGCCACTTTGGAGGCGCGACTCCCTTTAAGGTACAAGTAAAATTTGACATTCCCATATTTGAGGGTCAAATAGATGCAGATGCCGTAGATAGATGGTTGAATCTATTAGAAAGATATTTCTCGGTTCATGACTTTTCCAACCGAGAGAAGATTATTTTTGCACTCCTCAAAGATACCCCTCATGTCAAGGACTGGTGGGAAACCTACTGTGAGAAAAAGGATGAGACAAAACCCTCTCTATTCTTAGCCATACCCACTTGGAATTCTTTCCGAGATGCCATAAAGGAATAATATTATCTCGTGGGGAGCTATGAGGACAAGTACATACAATGGACCACGCTGCGGCAACAAAGGGATCAAGATGTGTATGAGCTAACTAATCTGTTCCATACCCTGCGCACAAATTTGGGTATCAAATATTCAGAGAAACATTTGGTGCTAAAGTATCACGGTTGTCTGCATAGATACATTTAGGAGGAAACGGATTTCCTTGACATCTCCTCGCTTGGTATGACATTTCGGTATGCTGCCAAGATTGAGCATAAATTCAAATAGAAGAAGTGAGACTTTCGATCTGCGAATCAAAATCAAGGGAAAGGTGCCCCCAAACCGCAGAACAAAGGACCAATCCAAGGCATGACAACCAAATGCAACCTACCAAAGACAAGAGTAAAGAACAACACCGTGAAGCCAAAGAAGGACACGGGAAAGTGGTGTGAGTTCCATAAGAGCTCCACTCACAACACAAGCGAGTGTTGGGCCAAGCAGTTGTTAGTGGCCGAGATGAGGGATTCTGAATTAGATGCATGCTCCGACTATGAATCAGAACCTAACAAGGTGAATGACAAAGGGAAGTAGATTATTGATGCGGAGCCCAATGCCACTGTTGCCACTACGAAGATCCAGAAGGAGGAACCAGAAGATCCAGAGGAGGCAAAGCATCTCTTCCACTCCCAGATGTGGGTAAAGGGTTCCCCGCTATGGTTAATTTTCAACAATGTGAGCCAAAAGAACCTCATTTCAGCAGATGTCATGAAGTGGTTTGGCTTGTCGACCACAACGCACCCACAACCATACGCCATCAGGTGGCTTCTGTTGGTATAAGGTTGTCATTGATGTCAATATGGAATTGGCCGAGATGTTAATATTATTGATATGCCTAGTTCCAGATGATGATACCATGACTCTTTGGTTGATACCATCAATGAAGATGTCACGAAGAAGCCTGGAACCAACATGATGTCAAGATGACAAATATTCTTAAGGTGTCAAGTGTCAATCATAGGCCTTGTTTGATGATCTAGATCTTAAGTACCATTGAAGTATCTAATAGCCCTTGATGACATATGGAGGACTACACTTGATGACGTCATCCCTTGATGACATATGGAGGACTACACTTGATGATGTCATACACGTGAAAAATGACCACACTTGATGATGGCACTCGATGAGGTCTTGATAACATGGTTGGAGATCATTTGATGTTTGGAAAAATTCTTTGGAGCTATTGAAAAATTAATAAAGGCTGCACTAGGACATATCACTGCACTAATATATGATGACATTGTTGATACGTGATGCTACATGAATGTTGCACTCCTACATAATGAATCTATGATCCTATGTGATATTGATAACAATGAAGAAGCCACGCTGTCCCAAACATTCCTCATGCTGTCCCAAACTTTGTATGAATAAAATTTAAGGACAGTCACAAAGAAAAATAATTTTTCCAACCTTAGAGGCAACCTTAAAACATGTGACCTAGTCCATATTAAAGAGGATTTTTTCCTCTTTCCAATGAGCCCTTACATGCCCCAAAACTCAAAATAGTTTGTGAGATATTTATTTTTCAAGTTAAAAAATATAGATTTCTAATATTGAGCCGACCTATGCTCAAGGACATAAGTCGGCCTCCAAACAGGGACGTGTCTAATCAGTTCAGCTTGCATAAAACATTATATATACAGTTTCAGACTTCATTTCTAGGATCAATTTTTTGGTCAAGAAATTAAGAAATAATACAGTGAGGAATAACGTCGAGGAGAGGAGACTTAGAGGCCGAAAATATTTTTTTTTTGGGCTTAAAAGATCACACTAAACCGCACTGCAATTTCTATGAGGACCCTCATAACTGTTGCACATTTTCTGATTTTTGGACTCCAAAAAACTTGGACCTATGGACTTAGATTGGAGCAACAGAGAGGCTCAGACCAGGGTTGTGATACTACCTCGTGGTGCAGCAAACTATGACAGAAATTCAGACTTGATTGCAATGGGAAAATAACAGTCCAATGAAGGCTTAGTTATATACAAGTAAGAGGCTCAGAATTAATAGAAAAGCTCATTCAGACCTCGATCTAACCACATAAGTTACAGTGATATCGGACCTACAACTGATTTGGCTCATTCTAGCATAATACAGGAGCTCGGTCACCTACAACAGATTTGTGCTATCTTATGGCTAGTTACTTCTGCAATATCACTGTGTGGACAGTCTTCTAGTGCAACTTCAGAACTTGGATTTGTATGTTATCTACACATTAATAAATGGTTAAATAATATAATTAGAGGCATTCCCTCGGACCTATGAAAACATTGTCTTGAAGCAGATTTGAAGGCTCCTTGAATAGTGTCATTGTTGGACAACAATATTCCCTCTAGGATAGTGACATAGTTGGATTTCAGAATTTCCTCATGAACTGAGATTGCAGTAGTTAAGTCAAAAGGTGAACAAGGTATAGTGAATATTTAGTGAAGTCAAAATCGAGAAGTTTTAGAGTGGATTTAACAGTGAAGAATTTTGTCAAGGACATACAAACATTCGTTGAAGACATTCTTACATACATGCTTTGAAGACCTTGTGGAGATAATGTTAAATACCATGATGCATTAGCCATCATGAGATAACTTGGATGATTTTTTTGGGTATGATGAAGAGCAGTGATGATACCTTCAAAGAAGAAAAGTTTGCCATTGATGATGTGACACTGAGACTAAGTGTGACAGGGCTCATTGAAGAAGACTTTGGGAGCCGTGAAGAATAACCAAACATATTTTGGCTAAGTGAAGTTGAGGGTTGGAGCCCAAGAGGTTGGAGCCTCATAGAGACAAGTTTGGTGCCTTGGAAGATAGGGTTGGAGCCCTAGAGGATTTGAGTCCTCAAGAAACCAGGTTGGAGCCTGTACCAGAGATAGGGTTGGAGCCCTAGAGGTTGGTGCCTCAAATTGACAAGGTTGTGGCCTTGGAAATACCAAGTCGGTGCTTGGCACAATACAAGTTGGAGCTTGGAAGATTGAAGTATTCATATAGGTTGGAGCCCTATATCATTATTGTACTTTACTTATTGTAAATAAGAACTTAATAAAAGTATTTATTCCATCATTGTTCATTTTGTGTTATAAATATAAGTGATATAACTAGTAAAATTAACAATTGAAAAGAAATACCGATTCACCCCCCTCTCAGTATTTCCAATAGCTTCAAGGACGGGATCTCCGCGTCAGGAAGCAGTGTCGCCTTCCCTATAGCATCAAGCCCTTCATGGATGAGGTATTGTGTGACATTTCTCCTATTGATGTTTCTGATGTATTATTAGGCCAACCATACTTATGGAAGTGACATGTTATGTATGAGTCCTGGCCTCGTGCTGTTATTGTTACTTTGGGAAATAAATTGTACAGGATACCAGAGGTACCACTGCCTCCCACTATCTCTTTGGTTACTGCAAAATAATGCAGTAAGCTTATTTCCCAAACCAGGAAATTTGTTTTCCTGATGATCCATCCCTAGGGCACGAAGAAGACTGTGGTCACAAAGTCCAGACATGGCTTCTCTACACGACAAAAACAAATGGAAAAGGTTGTGAAGGAGTACGGGGACATCTTCACCTCACACATAGAGGTGCATTTACACTATAAGGTCAAGCACCCCATTGACCTGACCCCAGGTGCGCCACTACCCAATGTACTGATCTACAGGCGCTATGTTCTGGAGAATGATGAAATCAAGAGGCAGATTCAAGAGTTGCTGTAGAAAGGTCACATCCGGCCAAGTTCATCACCTTGTGGGAGCTCGATCATGTTGGTACAGAATAAGGATGGGACTTGGAGACTTTGTATTTATTATCAGGTGCTGAATAAGATCACTATCCAGAATAGGTACCTGATCCCACAGATTGATGAAATTCTGGACCAACTCAAAGGGGAAAAATATTTCAGCAAGATCGATTTCAAGTCTGGGTATCACCAGGTACCAATCAAACCCTCTGATGTGTGGAAGATTGACTTCAAAGCCAAGGAGGGCCTTTTCAAATGGCTCGTCATGCCTTTCGGATTGACAAATTCTCCCGCAACCTTCTTGAGGTTGATGGATGACGTCTTGCATCCATTCACCAACTCATTTGTAGTGGTATACTTGGATGGAATTCTGATCTTTAGCCAGACTTGGGAAAAGCACCTCCACCACATTCGAGAAGTCCTCAAAACACTGCGGAAACACATTGTGTGCCAATTTGGAGAAGTGCACTTTTGGCATGACCCAGGTTCAATATCTGGGATATGTTATTGATGAAAGGGGGTGCATGTGGATCCAGCCAAGATCCAAGTCATTTGGGATTGGCTAGCCCTAACCACCCTAACAGAGCTTCGCAACTTTCTGGGTCTTGCTAATTTCTACCATAGGTTCGTGTTGGGATTCTCTCATATCAATTGGCCCTTGAGTCAAGTCACCAAGGGAGGAGCGAAAGAAAAATTCTGTTGGTCAGAATCTCAACAGAAGGCGTTCGCAGAAATGAAACATCGCCTCTGTTCTGCCCCAGTGCTCACATTACCAGACTTGCAACAACCATTTGAGATCGAGACAGATGCCTCTGACTATGCTATTGGGGTAGTTATTACTCAACAGGGGCATCCAGTGGCATATCACAGTGAGGCATTGTCCAACATAGTTCGAAAGTATCCCACTTATGACAAAGAAATTTATTCCATTGTGTAGGCTTGTTGACAATGGAAGCATTACATTTTGGGGAAGGAGACAATCATCCACACAGACCACCGGTCCCTGCAGTTCATACAGACACAGGGGTAGTTGTAGGACGATCGCTATTAGAAGTGGTCCATATATCTACAAAAATTTAATTTGAACATCAAATACAAGAAGGGTAGCACCAATAATGTTGCAGACTACCTCAGCCGACCATCGATCATGGCCATAACCACCGTTCTCAACTCTTATGGGCATGAGACTTTTGATTGGCCGCTTCTCTATAAGAGCGATCCAGAATTCAGCTACAAATACAAGGCACTCTTGAGGGGTATGAAAGTTCCAAAGTTTCACCTCCAAGATGCACTATTATGTCACCTAGGACAACTTTGTGTTCCTTCAAGCGAGCGTGCCAAGATGATATGGAAAGCGCACTATAGTCGAGTCGCTGGGAATTTTGGGGTCAAGAAAATAGTGGCAGTACTGCAGAAGTATTTCTATTGGCTGAACCTTCGACGGGATGTCGGGAAGTACATCAGATCTTACACTTCTTGCACCATTTCCAAATAGACCATTAAGAAGCAAGGGCTCTATACCCTAGTACCTACCCCAAGTCAACCTTGGGAATCCATCTCCATGGATTATATGTTAGGCCTTCCTTCTACTAAGCATGAAAATGACTATTTTCTCGTGGTCATCAAAAGATTCTCAAAGATGGCCATTATGGCGGCCTGCAAGAAGAATATCACAACAGAAGCCACTGTTAAACTATTCTTTGAACAAGTGTGGGTGCACTTTGGGATCCCACAGTCTATCATATCAGATCATGACAGCAGGTTCCTCAGTACATTTTGGTCTAGCCTCTGGTCAATGTTGGACACCAAGCTCACTAAGTCCACAACTTTCCATTCCCAAATTGATGGCTAGACAGAGGTCGTCAATAGGATGATTGTACACATTATATGCATGTACAATTCAAAGAATCCACACACATGGGATGAGAGCCTTCCCTATGTATAACACAGTTATAACCGGGCTCTCCACAGCTCAACTGACCACAACTGCTTTCAGGTGGGCTTGGGATTCTAACCACTATGTCTCATTAACGTAGCCATGCCATTTGCAGCAACTCAGGCTGATTTGGCTCATGTCCAGTCTGAAGCTGACAAAGAAAACAACTTCATCGAGCACATTCAACACATCTACCAACAGGTTCATGACATATTGGACAGAGCCAATGCTGAGTGCAAGCAACGACATGATCAACATCAGGTGCCACACAACTTCCAATTGGGTGAAAAAGTGTGGCTACATTTGCAGAAGGAGGGCCTCACTGGACCCCACCACGAGATTCGCCCGCTCTAATATGGGTCGTACACCATCACCAGGGCTATAGGGAACAATGCCTTCAAGCTCAGTATTCCACCATTCCTTGGTCTGCTCCTAGTATTTAATGTAGACCACCTTCGTCCCTACTTCTCACCTCTATTGGACACCTTTGACATTGCAAAAGAACTCACACCAAAAGAGTTAGACCCAGACTGCATGGAACAAGCCACCACAAACTGTATCATGGACATGCAAATCAGGAACACTCTCCAACAGAAGATCCAACTATATCGGGTTGTCAAAGTTGGCCAACTCCTGCACCAAGGAAAGTGGTTCACGAGGGACCAAGTTCAACAGAAGTTTCCTCATCTCATGGAGGAACTCAACGCAATGGGGACCATTGCTTCCTAAGGGGGGAGGAATGATCCAGGTGGATATTGGTGACCACCCACCTATTCCACTTGGGGACCCACTATTGTCTCTTTGATTTTTTTCACAACTTATTATTTTTAGCAGTTTATCGGGTCCTGAACTTCCGGAGCCATTTTGAGGCCCCAAACGGAGATAGTATGCCAAAGTTACGTCCCCGGGAAGTTGAAACACCAATTTACCCAAACGGGGCCCATAGTTTTGGCGCTTCATCTCCTAGGGTTAGGTTTTTGGATGTTTAGAGTTCTCCATTGTTTCTCCATAATAAATAGGCCCTCGAGCCTCATTGTAACACGGTTAAGTGCAGCAGCGCCACATCTCTTCTCGAGAGATTGGGTACACCAGCACCCTAGCTATTTTATTTCCATCATGTTTGTAAGCATATTTCTGTGATTTGATATTAATGAAATGAAGCCTTATTTCCACTGTATTTCTATGTTTATGGTTATTTTTGTATTATGTTGCATTCCTGCATAAATCCGGATCATTGGAGTATTCCACCAACATCTGGGATCTCCAATAAGGATCTATACTCCCTAACGACAAAACTGATGATCTACCATGTAAAGCACCTGCCATGTGGTTTCCCCCTTCTTTGACATCTCCCATGCCAAAGTCACATATCGAGATGCTGCTATCCTGCCTCTGCTGCTCCTCCTATAGCTACTCATGCTCAAGTAAAGGTTGAAGCCTTTTGGGGTTAGCCTTCCATAAGAAGCAATCACCCATCCAAGACCTCCTGAGTTTGGCCAATGTATTCATGAGTTTCCACCAACCTCTACCATATGTGGAAGATTCCTCCCTATGTGGAAGTATCTTATGATTCTCCAAATTCATGGAGTGGTCTCCTTGCACCATGATGGTGCCATCCTCCATCCCTGAAACATATTTTCACAACACAAGATGTTTGGTGAAAGTGGGTAATACTGATATTGGGAGAATGTCTCCCTCCTCCTTGGGCCTACCCAAGACTCTCTGTGCTATACCAAATCCTTCCAAGATTCTCACCCCTCCTGGATATATGAGTGGTGCAACCTGTTATGAGACATATCTCACCAACTCCTGATCTGGTGGGCTCCCAAGTGGAATGCCTCTAAACAATAATGTATCATGGACCAAATTCATCTGCATAACTGATAGGAATGTTAGGTCCTTGCTTCCACTACACAAATCCAACTCTGTTTTCTCTATAGAAGCTGCCTGAGAGGGAAAAGTGTGCATGCCCCTAATCATCTGATGCTTACCACTCTTTCTATCTGTCCACTCCATCTACAAAGTCTCCAAATATGTGGTGAACTTCCCCAAAGTAATCAACCACTACACACCCAATATCAGATTGGTGTCAGGTATGTCAACCACAAAGAAGTGATCAATCAATGTATATGTCCCCATGGTGACAAATAAATATGGAACATAATGGATGCACTACATGGTTCTAGCTCCTGGAACCAAAACTAAAAATCCCTCAAAATCATCAGTGGGTATTTCCCTCCTCTGCACTAAATGGGCATCAATAAAGTTGTGGGTAGCCCCACTGTCAATCAACACTGAAACGCTCTGATCCTTAATGGAACCTCGAACTTTCAAGGTCAAGTACTTGGGTAATCCTCTCAATGATGTAAGGGCCCCTCCAATTGGAGCAAATTCTCCATTCCCACCTCCTGGTGGTGGTGGATCCGCTCCGGGTATCCCAGTGCTGTGACCTCCTTCTAGTTCCTCTTCTTCTTCCTGTTCATTATTAGAAAATAACTCCATATAATGTGCCTTCCCTGCTGCACATCTATGTCTGGGTTCCCATTATTCTTGGCATGTGAAGCAAAGCTTCCTTCTCCTCAAGTCTCTTTGGACATCATAACTAAGAGGTACTTTGTTTTGGCTCTCCTTTTAAGGATGAGCCTTCTCATATTTTCCCTTTGATGGAAAAGTGGGCTTTTGCTAAAATGTTTCCTTTTCTCTTGGCAAGGCATCTTGTAGATCTCTAGCCCTTTCAAAAACATCTTGAAGGGTAGTTGATTTGGTAGACTTAACCAACCCATGTAGAGTTTTTGCTAGCCCATCAAAAAACATATAGACCCTCCTAGCTGTGGATAAATCAAGAACCATAACAGAAAATTTTAGATTCAGAAATGTAAGTTTCTGGTTTACCTGACTATTTGAGCTTAGCTATCTCGATGAAAGGTGCCTCTGGGTCTCTTCGATCAAACCTATCCACCAACCTCCTTGTGAACTCTGAATATGTAGTCACATTGGCATGCCACAATGTAGAAAGACCATGAAACCACCAATCATGTGATTCACCCTCAAGGTGCAGTGCTGCTATTTTGATGGCTTCCATCTCTGGTACTTGGTTCAACTGGAAGTACATGTATAAATTCTCTACCCAAGATTTGGATGTACATTTGGATGACCCATCAAAAGTGGGTAAGAAAAATCTACCCATGGTCCGATGAAGATCATGGTTTTGTATGAATCCTCCACCTCTATTGTGATGCCGGGGTCTCCTATTGTCCTTGATCTGACAAAACTCTTGAAAACTCAAATGATCCTTTGAATATCTGAGGTTGAGACTCATACTAAAGAAAGTAATATTCAAGAGTTTCTTGTTCTTGAAATCCTCTATTTCCCACTACTAATAATGTAGGCATAGTAGAGCGTTGGGAAATCTGCTGCTTCGCTAGTTGATCACTCCAATGATGTGAAATGTCAGAGCCTTCTCCATGTAAAAACTATTTAGGGGATTCTTTGTGTCTATCCATTCTCATCTCCTTTATTTCTCTTGCAATATCTTGCATGGTTCGAAGAAGAAGCTTAGGGAAGTCTTTTTCATCCTCTTCTCCTAATATGGGAGTTTTTCCCTTGTCTTCTTTATCATCTGTGTAATCATATCTCCAGTTTCTTCTCTTGAGTTACCTATTCTCTCTGTATGTGAGAGGATCTCCTTCTTCTGATGACATATAGGCTGAAAATGCATACGCTGAGCCATGATTATGCTATGATACTACTATAATATCCCGAAATTGGGAGAGCAACAATATAGGACATAAAAATGGAAATAACAGTGAATAACATTACATCAAGATATGAGACCAATATGGAGTCATTATATTAATCATTTTAGTAGTAAATGAGTACAAAATACCGAGGAAAAAATCATATGATATAGACAAACAAGCCTCCAATAATCAAACACTCTCAAAAGTGAGATGTTGCTGCTATAAAAAACGTCAGAGAGCTACTACAGTGCAATCATAGTGAACATAGATGCAATATGGAAACTTACAATGATATAAAACAACTTATATATGCCTAAAAAGGTGCTATACGTAAAGAACAAGGTTATATATCACTTTTCCTAGATAACCCAAGAGGGTTTCCGGAAAATACACCAAAATACAAATGGTGAACTACAACCCTAGGGCTGAAGATTCACTGCAACTAAATAGCTTGTAAGATATGGCTAATCCGATGTAGCATAAAATGAAGGCTTCTTCCAATGGACTCTTCAAGTGAAAGGCTAAACCCTTCACTAGAAATCTATCTCCCCAAATGGTGCACTAAAACCACCCCTGCAACTCCTCCCTAAAATAACGCAGTCCAAGATTGAAACTGTACTGTAGGGGATAATAATAACTTGTACTGGTACCAAATGCTGCAATAATTCCTAAGGACCTTCTTTACTGGCCTCCCAATGGAAATGATGCTTCCCCCACTAAATACAAGCTTAGAAATGGCCCAATCCAATCCTCCACTGCTGCACCCTGCAATAGATCACAACCCTAAGAAGAAATTGCGCTGTAGAAGAAAGTTATAGCTTGGCCTGATGCCAAAATGTGGAAATGTAGCCCAATAACTTCTCTTGAGTGGGTAATCAAAGTCCTCGAGGATGAAGGTGGGATTCTCGCTTGGGAACACCCTTGTGCTAAAAAAAATTGCAGTCTCCGTTAAACAACTGAAGAGACCAACAAGTCATAAATACCATAAACAAAATAATACTCAATCATGCCTTCCATGGCTGCCATTCCCTTCCTTATATGCTTGGTGAGCTTCCTCATCCTTGGCCCCACTCATTAAAGACACTACTTACATGCAAGGAATCTACCTCCAAAACTGCGCTGTCCCTCAATGAATGCCCACTCCGTCCATACCAGTGCTGTTGATTTGGTCAAAGTTGACCTAGTCTACATGCTTGATTCCCTATTCACACATAAGGGTGCTTAATCCAGCTAGTTAGACGAACCCCATTCAAATTAGGTGTTTTTATTCCTACTAAGGAGATTTATGGGTCTCCCTACCCTCTTATCCTTCTAACTAAGAAGTAAAAACAAAATTTAATATTCCTACTAGCTAAAAGCTAATTGGGAATATTACAACAAACTACAAATTCTTAATGCAAGATTCTAGGATTACTCCTAAAAAAAATAAAATGTGTTTCCCAATAAAAAGGTCAAAAACTTTGACACAAGGAGGGACAAACACAAACAGGAACTTCTCCCAACAAAGATGCCAACAAATTGGTACAAATAAGGACAAATTCAAACAAGAAATTCTCCCAAAACCATGTAAATTCGACCAAATGAAAAACTTTACACTTGGTAAAAAATGACAAGAAATATTAAATTAAAATCGAAAGAAAAAGAAGAGGCAAACAAATATGTTTTTTATATCTTTTTATTTTTAAGGAAGCAAAGAAATTCTTTGAGAAAGCATAAATCTACTCAAAAACTTGAGATCACCAAATTGAGCAAAAAAGGCCTCAAATTCCATAAGCCATAAACATCATTTGCATGACATGAATTAATAGGTAGAAAGAGGTTACACACTCAAACAAATGACCTGATCAGTAGCACAAAACTTCAGCAAACAAGAAAACTCCAAGAAAATCAAGAAAACTCTTCAAGATTACCAGAAGTAACTTTCTCAAAAATCAAGAAAAACCAAGAAAGCTAATGAAAGGAAAGAAAGATTGAAGCAATAAAAAGGTTGGGCATGAGAAAATAAGCACTAAATCACTGTCCATAATATTCATAACAACCAAGAACTTCAACAAGAAGCCCTGGTTCCAAACACAAAAACTGTCACTTCACAAAAAAGGAAAACCCTAGGCTGACTAGGTTTTTCACCAAAAAAGAGAGGAAATTGACAAATTGAAAAAAAAAAACACTTTAAAAGAACATCAATGATTAAACAGGAGCAACCAAAAGAAGGAAAAAGGCTTTACTAGACTCAAAATATAAAAAATTCATTTAAAACTGGTAATACGCGGCTTGACCATGATCAACTTGCGTGTATATGCAACTGCGCACGAGGAAACACTTGGATACGCATGTTCCTTTGGACCAAAACATGTGTATATGTGACTGTGTAAACTCGAAAGCACATATAAAAAGGGTAGTAAAGAAAAAATTAAAAATCCAAGCCTGATCCAGAAGATCATAACTTTTTCCCAGGTTGATAATGAATCAAAGAAGCTGGAAAAGTGATCAAACCAAAAATAAAACCCAAATCCAGAGAGAAATAACCCAAAATAGGAATTACATGGAAGTAATCCCCATTTGAGTCACCAATTCTATTACGGGATGAAGTACCCTTAGGGTCTAGGTTGAGAACTGCAACAGAGCAAGAAACATACAACAAGAAGAAGCATACAACTTTACAGTCCTAATGCTCAAACTAGTAAAATGGGAAGAAGAGGCAATACCTGCAGGTCCTAAGTTTGAAGGCGATCCCACAGGGTTCAAAACCTTTGCTTCTCCTAGTGCTCCAAAACCTACAACTCACTCAAGAAAATCACATGTACTAGTAATAACTGAAAGCATGTTCAAGATGTTAACGTTAGATCATATAAGCTTATAATAACAATAACATGAATCATTCATAATAGGATCATAACATGTGTAAATAATTAAGATCGTGAACATCAAGAACATAACATAGCTTCTTTATTGATGAATGCAAAGATGTGTGGAGGAATACCACCTAATTCAACCACGACTCGAAGCGAAACCATCCTATGGATCTGTCCAGCCCAAGCCTCAACAGTCTCCTTCCAAAAGCATACACATGAATGTAATATAAGAGGTGTTATCACTAAATTGAGGCTAATGGGCTGCTTCAACAGTTAACCTAGAGTAACTATTTTAAACCTACTTTTGTTTGGAACTTAGCTTTTCCAACCTGAGAGGGATCTCTCAAAGATATGAATGATATTCAATAGATAAATATTAAAACATATGGCTAACTCTTAAATGTTCTTGAAACGTTTTTATGTAGGTGAATGATGAAAATAAATGGATACCATTGGGCATGGAGTTAGTTATAAAACTCAATCACATATAAAACATCTCTCATGGAAGCTGAGGCATGTGTATTCTCATCAAAACATGACATAAGCGGCAAACTAAATGTATAAAAGAAGTTGGAGAATGTTTAACCATGAATTCCAACTAATTACACAGAAAGTAAACTAAAAGAAGATTAAAAGAGCTTGTAGGACAAACACATACAAGAATATATGATGAATCTCAAGTGAGAAAGAAGCTTGCTGCAACTGTATATTACTAACAAATTTTTTTATAGAAAATTAGCTTCTAGCATTACGTCAATGAACCTTGTTTCAACCTTTTAGCTACCTATTTATAGAACTAGATATCTTTACATGAGGTCTTCCGACTGGCTAGACCTTCGAATACTCTCAAAGACACCTTATCTAAACAAGAAACCTATTACAAGGAGGGAATCTAGTGTTATTTCTGTTTCTAGGAGTCCAAAACCTATTAGGACTCAAACTCTATTTATTACACTAACAATCTTTACATAATGTATTCATGATGAAATTATCGAACATAACCACTTTGAGTGAGGTGGTACTATCTGTTGGCTCGAGGGGTCTTGACCCAGGTTCGGAGTTCAAGGTTTGCCAACAAACCCCTATACTACTGGCCCTTTCGGCAGTGACCTGCTTGCGCAGGTCAAAGTCTCACCCGAAGTAGTATGGGTGGGTGCTAGGAACTAGGTTTCCACACCCTGAGAAAGGAAAGGTAAGGCAAGCAGAGCTACGTCCGGTCTATATCGCCTCTTTCTGCGCAGGGTCGATAGGTTTCTTTTCGCATCCACGTGCGCTAGATCTATAATTATATACTTCTATGACAGTAGCACAATAATGCATAAAAAAGAACATAATAGATTTAGATACAACAAACACAATTACACAAATATTTCGAAGCTTAAATATAGAATACACATAATGTAGTAATTACCAATGATTTGCACAAATAGTACACATAGATTCAGTCCTCAAGCAACCTTTTTTATTCATCAATTCATCAATTCCTTCTTACAATATCCATCCCAGCCTGCGCACACAGCAGTAGGGTCCGCACACAGCTGGACTCTGGATCTCCGTGGACACAACTAGCAGGAGTCCCTTCTCAAAAAACCCAAACATATATCTTAAACCACATTTTTCATCAATAGCTCTTCATTGTCTACCTTACAATACAAAATGTTCCTCTATTTATAATAATCTAGCCTAAACTTTCCTATGGTCCACAAATTGTGGTTTTCGGACCCTTGGTTTACCCTTTTTCCCATTACAATGCTTTTGGGGCTTTAAACCACCCCAAAACCCCTACGCTAGACTAAATATAATCAAAAGTATTCAAAATTGGACCAGTTTCGCAGCTCGTAGGAGACCCTGTTCCAACAGTCCCCAACACAACCTTGTGACTTGTCCCCAGTCACTGTGGCCACAGGGAGTGCCAAGCACCTCTAGAGTGATTGGATGACCCACACGCGTATCCCACTAGTGCGTCAGCGGCCTCTCCCTGGTGGGTCAATCGTGCTTGAGTGAATTATCCCGACCATATAGTCATTTAGCCCTATATGGCTTGAGTCGATGTAATATCCCAAATATGGAACAGCTAGCAAGACATGATTGGAAAACACATTTTCTAGTAATGGATGCTACAAGAATTGAAACCAAGACCTGGATCCCTTAGATCAATGTATCTAAGTCTGAAATCAAAGATGTGGCTCCAAAGAAATCCCTCTAGGTGGGTTAAATAGATCTCCCACACCTAGTTTTCTTTAGAAAATGCCTGGTGAAGGGACTGCAATAATGTATGAACACACAATGGAATGATAGCATTATTTTAATGAGCCAGCACACATGAATATGTAAATATCCAACCAATGTATAATATAGCAGCAAAAGAGTACAATGCTTTGAGGAATCGATCACTCAAGCTAGGCAATGAGAGCCTCAACAGAACATGTACAAGAAACTAAAGACCACTGCTACATAGAGTTTACACAAGGCTATATCAGCACATTTTATAGGAGACACTGCAACATAATAATATAAAATACAATTATTTGGCAATATCAGCTCAAGAAAGGTGGGGGAGCAAGCTCTCAACCCTTGAAAATAAAAATACAACAATCCTTAGAAGGATTGGCTGAAATACATGTACAAAATGCCAGAGTTGCTGGGTAGAAACTGCAACTTAGAAAATAGAAATGGATGAAGATAGCTAATGATGCTACATATGATGCATAGACATCATCCAATGGATATTTTAGGTGAAAGGCTGATCCAATCCTTGAAGATCTCACCCTCCAATCTAGTGGTACAATCTCCCACTATAGGTGCACTCTAAAATAACGCAGTCAAGGAGATGGATTGCGTTGTAGAAGATAGGATATACTTGGCCTGGTGCCAGAGATGTGAAATTAGCTCAGAAACCTCCTTCAATAACCTCCTGGAGGAATAGGAGCTCCCTCCTCTGAAAGATGAGCCAAGGAAAGGTGTTGTGGAACCCTCCACTGCAACACCCAGCAACACTATGTTATACTTCAGCAGAAATAACGCAGTGATTGAAAGGAGTGGCTTTGGCCTTGAGCCAATATGTGGAGAAATGAAGTGAAATCCTTCAAGAAGCCTCTCAAGAAGGAGAGGAAATCCTAAATAGGAATCCCTCATGCTAAAAACCACTGCAACTCAGCTGAACATCCGGAGACTGCAATTAGTCTACAAGACCAATAATCCAATACTCAAAGATGTCTCACTATGGCTGCCTCTTCCTCCTTTTATGAAAGTGAATGTCTCTTTTCCATGGACCCTAGACATTAGGGTTTCTTCCACAAATAATCTTTCTCCCTCTCAAACTGTGTTGTCTTCCCAAGCAAGCCACACCCTCTTAGGCAGCGCTGTTGACTTGGTCAAACTTGACCTTGTCCTCATGCATTTGCTCCTTTTCACACTGGAAGGTGAAAAATTAAGCTACTCCATTGATCCCTTTCACACTCTGAGGGATTTTATTCCTACTCATGGGCCTTTTACCCATTTTATTCACCTCCTAGATGATATAAGCAAAAATTAATATTCTAATTTGCTACTTGCAAATTTTAGAATATTACAGTCCTACCCTCTCAAAGATTGCTTGTCCTCAAGCAAGTGCAAGGATAGACTGAATCCTTCTCTCCTCCTCTTCCCTGTAGCATCCATGTATGATGATATCCTCCAAGTGAAGTGATGCTATCTCATAAATCAAGCCTCCACATTGTTCCTCCTCAACATGCAAGTCAGCTATCAAGCCATCATCATGTAAAGGTGAGATACTCAAGAGGATAACAAAGTGATGTCTAGAGGTCCCTTTGAAGAATGGGATCTGAAATATAATGGGAAATATCTTTCCCATATGGATCCTCCATCTCCAAGCTATTAGCCATGCAAAATGATTCACTTCCCAACTAGTCAACTCCTGAAAACTATCCTCCACCTTTGGCTCCAGCAAAGTAGGTGGGATGAAAATATGCACATGGTAGACAAAATAGCCTACCCCACGCTGTCCATATCTCCACTTCAGATAAGTGTAGAGTGTCTACTGATCCCGGGCTGCAATAAGGTTGCCCTCAAGTGGCAATATGAGGAATATATCTCCAAATATCTCTCCTCCAACGCTGCAAATCATGCTGGCCCAAATATCCCCATATACGATGAGTTGGAAATCATCATCATATGGCATCTCATCCATCATATGGGTCACCTCATATGGAAGAAAATGTGTTGCTCTAGTGGCCATACCATCTCCCATGCTCCCCTTATAACATTTAGTGCAAAAAGTGTCAGGAATTTCTCCCTCAAAGGACACATCCACCCAATGTGTCTTTCTCCCAAGCATGCTCCTCATAAATATAGAAACAATAGAGCCATAGGGAGAAAAACTGAGAATCATGCTTGCTACCATATGTAACAAATGAGAAGGAAAATGTTCCCTCAAGTGCAACTAATGCATCTTGACTCTCAACTGCAATAGAGACTGATAAAATGAGTGGCTTCTCAACCACTTGCCTGCTGCTCCAATCTCCTCATAAGTATGGAGGAAGTGAATGATCCAAGGTGTACCATGAGTATGTCCTCTATAATATATCTCTTCCCCAAGTCCTCCTAGGGGATGGCCATCGATCATGCTTATGGCCTCAACTAAACCATTTGGTCTAGAAAAAATAATTCTCCTCCTTGGAGCATCATCCTACACATGTATGGTTAAGGGATGCATATATACATTGTACAAATAATCATGTAAACAACAATGAATACCCTTACCATATTTTCTGCTCATACAAATGGAGTGGCTCATAGATGAGTCTCCTCTCATCCTCAAAGAGAAAAGAGGTGGTTGTGCTAACTCTCCCAAAGAGTTATGTATCTCCTCCATCTGCACCTGATCCATGCATCTCCTCATATGCTGATATATATCCTCCTCAAATCCCTTCCAAGAATACCCCTCCATGATGGTGTGGTATGCTCTCATCGAACAAGTGGGGTTGAAAAGGAAATCCTCATGAGCTGCCTGTAGCAACTTCTCCTTGAGCTTGGAAGCTCTAGGAAAGAAGATCCTAACATGATAGAAGATGACCCCATCTTTGACTGAATATCCCTCATGCAACTGGTCATCCAAGATCATGCAAGTGAAGAGATACTTGGAATACTCCACCAACAGCTGGGAGTTCCAATAGGGATCTATCCTCCATAGTGACAGCGCTGATGATCTCTTATGGAGAACATCTGTCATATGGTCATCCTCTCCTTTGACATCTCCTATGCCAAATATGCAAGTTGGAAGGTTGCTATCCTTCCCCTACTTCTCCTGCCACAATGCAGAATCTGAAATGGAAGTGGGTAATGATGATGTTGAGGGAATGCTCCCTCTCTCCTTGAGTCTACCCTAGACTCCCAACACTGTATCCAGCTCTCCCAAGGTTCCCACTCCTCTGAAATCACTGAGTGGTGCCTCAACTAGTGAAGCATCCATCCTCCTCTGCTGATCCAGTGGTCTCCTTGGCAAAATGTCTCCATGCAATGAGACATCATCATCAAGAGGTGACTGAATATATGAATGGAAAAATCTGTCCATGCCCTCACTGCACAATCCAGTCTTCTCCTCAGGTGCATCAACCTCCTGAAGTGGATAGGGATGTGTACATCTCACCTCATGGTTCTGGTTCTCCTCCCTACCTTCTCCTTGTGTCTCCATGGTTCCACACCTCCTCAACAATGGCACATGTAGGACATGAGTGGTGCCTTGATCTCCACACATGAGATTCTAGGGACTTCCTTACAAAGATGCAAGCATCCTTCTATTTGGAGCAAGAGATCCTCCTTCCTCTGCATGAGGTACTAGATAATATCTAGTCATGACAACGTTGTTGCCCTCAATATCTGCAACATGAATGGGAAATCTCCCAATTAGATCCCTCTTTGAAAAAGAGATCCCCATGCTCCCTTGCTCAAAGGTGTGAGATGAAAGTTTTTCTTCTGGCAAGGTATGGTGCAAGTTTTCATCCTCCCCCATGATCTTCTGAAATGGTATTGTGTTCTCATGCAGGGGTTTTGTTTGAGTTTTCTTGTTTATCTCTACCATGTGTGTCTCATTAACCCTTCTATCAAATCTTTCCACTAGTGCCTTAGTGAAACTAGCATAGGATGCAATGTTTACATTTTTCAAAGAAAAAGATTCAAAGATCCACCAGGCATAGGCCTTACCTCTCATATGCAGCACTGCAACTTTGATGGCTTCATCTTCAAGAATGTGGTGTTGCTGCAAGAAGGTCTCTAACTCCTCAACCCAAGCTTTGGCTGAACATGTAGGTGAACCCTCAAAGGTAGATAGAAGAAATCTATCTGGTGCTCTCTTCCCTTCACCTTCATCTTGAAAAACTCTAAAAAACTGAGATGATCTTAGAATTTCTGAGTTTGAAACTCATGCTCTTTCAAGAAATCACTAAGGGTTTCCCTCCTAGCAACCTCTTCTCCTCTTTCCATCTCTCTTCCGGCAATCCTGGGCATGTGACTGCATTGTGTGTTAGAGTGTGTCGCTGCTTTCTCACACTTCTCATGTGACAATCTAGAGTTTGCTTTAGTTTCAAACTGTCTTGGAGATTATTCATACATCTCCCTCCTGATATTCTTGAAATATTCATGAATATTATGTATATATTTAGGATGCAGCTTTGTAAGCTTATCCCCTTTCTCTTCTTCAAAATATGGAGTCTTTTTCCTGCTCATCTATCTGTCTCCTTGATGAGAATAGGAAGTGCAGGGTTCTCCCTCTTCTTTCTGCTTATACTCCCTGGGGAGGTTCTTCATGGATTTGAAATATGATGAGATAAAACCCATCCTCTTCAATCTTCTGAACTCCTTGGC
This sequence comes from Pinus albicaulis, assembly GCA_034641835.2. Lineage (NCBI taxonomy): Eukaryota > Viridiplantae > Streptophyta > Pinopsida > Pinales > Pinaceae > Pinus > Pinus albicaulis. The sequence goes on along the minus strand of CM076581.1, from coordinate 957,958,633 downwards.
GAAGACTCATAGGCTGAGCCAAGAAAGTTGCTCTGATACCACTGTAATATCCCAAATCTGGAATAGCTAGCAAGACATGATTGGAAAACGCATTTTCCAGTAATGGATTCTACAGGAATTGAAACCAAGACCTGGATCCCTTAGACCAATGTATCTAAGTCTGAAATCCAAGAGGTGGCTCCAAAGAAATTGTTCTAGGTGGGTTAAACAGATCTCCCACATCTAGTTGTCTTCAGAAAATGCCCGGTGAAGGGACTGCAACAATGTATGAACACACAATGGAATGATAGCGTTATTTTAATGAGCTAGCACACATGAATATGTAAATAGTGAACTAATGTATAATATAGAAGCAAAAGAGTAAAATTCTTTGAGGAATCAATCACTCAAGCTAGGCAATGAGAACCTAAACAGAACATGTACAATAAACTGACGACCATTGCTACACAGAGTTTACACAAGGCTATATTAGCGCAGTTTATAGGAGACACTACAAAATAATAACAGAAAATACAATGATATGGCAATATCAGCTCAAGAAATGTGGGGGAGCAAGCTCTCAACCCCTGAAAATAACAATACAACAATCCTTAGAAGGATTGGCTGAAATACATGTACAAATGGAAAATTTGCAGAAATGCTGGAGTTGCTGGGTAGCAACTGCAAATCAAAAAATAGAAATGGATGAAGATAGTTGATGATGCTGCATATGATGCATAGATCTCATCTAATGGATCTTTAAGGTGAAAGGCTGATCCAATCCCTGAAGATCTCACCCTAAAAACTAGTGGTACAATCCCCCACTATAGTTGCACTCTAAAATAACGCAGTCAAGGATCTGGACTGCGCTGTAGGAGATAGGAGATACTTGGCCTGGTGCCATAGATGTGAAATTAGCTCAGAAAACTCCTTAAATAACCTCCCAGAGGAATATCAGCTCCCTCCTCTGAAAGATGAGCCAAGGAAAGGTGTTGTGGAACCCTCCACTGCAACACCTTGCAACACTACGTTATACTTCAACAGAAATAATGCAGTGAATGAAAGGAGTAGCTTTGGCCTTGAGCCAAGATGTGGAGAAATGAAATGCAATCCTTCAAGAGGCCTCTCAATAAGGAGAGGAAATCCTAAACAGTAATCCCTCGTGCTAAACAACACTGCAACTCAGCTGAACAGTCAGAGACTGCAAATAGTCTACAAGACCAATAATCCAATACTCAAAGATGTCTCACTATGGCTGCCTCTTCCTCCTTTTATGCAAGTGAATGTATCTTTTCCCTAGACCCCATACATTAGGATTTCTTCCACAAAGAATCTTTCTCCCTCTCAAACTGTGCTGTCTTCCCAAGCAAGCCACACCCTCTTAGGCAGCGTTGTTGACTTGGTCAAACGTGACCTTGTCCTCATGCATTTGCCCCTTTTCACACTGGAAGGTGCAAAATTAAGCTACTCCATTGATCCCTTTCACACTCTAAGGGATTTTCCTCCTACTCGTGGGCCTTTTACCCATTTTATTCACCTCCTAGATGATATAGGCAAAAATTAATATTCCAATTTGCTGCTTGCAAATTTTGGAATATTATAGTCGATTGCCATTGACAAAACCAGGTAACATGTCACCACACAGGGCAGCTAGCCAGACTGCTCCACCATTTGTGATTTCCTTAACAGTGTAGGGACCAAGCTAATGCTACCGAAATTTTCCTGGGTGTTTCTTAAATTGGCTATCGTATAAGAGGACTAGGGCGCCTGCTACAAATGTCTTTTGGCGAATATGTTGATCATGCCATGCTTTATCACGAGCCTTATGAACCTGATGATGAAAGTTAGCAATAAAAAGATCTTCCTCCAATGCCAAAAGCTGTGCAAGGCACTCCTCCATGATTTCAAGTTCTGCCATATTTGTAAATGTTGCGATGCGTAGGCTAGGGACAATGTATTCTATGGGCATAATGGCCTCCTTTCCATAGACCATCCGAAAGGGGGTCATTCCTGTTAGCTTCTTGCAGGTCGTTCGGTAGGCCCACAGAACAGAGGGGATGCATACATCCCAGTCACTACGATTGGCATTTCAGACCTTGGTTAATGCCTGTTCCAAGATTTTGTTAAAATCTTCAACCACCCCATTTGCTTGTGGATGGTATGGTGTAATTTTCACATGATGGATCCAAAATTCCTTATTCAGGGCTTGAATCATTTCGTTAACAAAGTGCGTACCTCTGTCGCTCATTAGGATCTTTGGGCAGCCAAACCTGGTCAGAATCTGCTCAAAGATGAAGTGCGCAGTAGTATCCGTAGTACAATCCTTCACCGCTTGTGCCTCAGCCCATCGAGTGACATAGTCAGTGGCAGTAATAATGTAGCGCGCACCTGTCTTCTTTCCTGGCGGATTGATGGGTCCCACAAAATCAATGGCCCATTTTTCAAAAGCCTGTAAAGCCATTTGAGGCTGTAATGGAATCTCATCTCGGTGTGAGGGCTGTCCGGTTCACTGGCACGTATCACATGATTTACAATAGGTGTAATAATCTTGATGTAGGGCAGGTCACCATAACCCATCTCAAAATATTTTGTGCCATTGCTCTCCCAGAATAGTGGCCTCCTGTAATGCCCTCGTGTGCCTCCACCAAAATGGCATGCCGTTCATGTTCTAGGACATATCTGTATAGTATTTCATCAACGGCTAACTTGTATAACTGGCCGATGATGATAGTAAAGTCCAACACCCGAGTAACCAACTCCTTCTTCTGCTACACTGAATATTCTGTGGGGGCTACGCTTGTAGTTAGGAATTGAATGATATCAGCGAAGTGTGCATCAACAACTTTAATGGTGAACAACTACACATCTGGTAATCCTTCCTCCAAGTTAGTAGGTTCTTCCCCTGTCTCGATGCGGGACAGATGATCCGGACCCGCATTCAACCTTCCAGGCTTGACGATGATCTCAAAATCATATTCCTGAAATAGCAACAACCAACGGAAAATATTCCCCCCCAACACAGGCTTGTTGACAAGGTATTTCAAAGTCGAATGATCGGTGAACATTTTGAAGTGACCGCCCAGTAGATAGTGTCGATATTTCTATAATGCGTATACCATAGCCAGTCCCTCTCACTCGGTGGTAGAGTAGTTGTGTTCTGCGCCCGAGAGTTTCCGACTTGCAAAGGCAACCGGGTGATCAATATCTCCCTCCCCAGGTTGAGTTAGGACAACTCCCAAGGCGATGCCTAAGGCATCGACATGTACATGAAATTCCTTCGACCAATCAGGAAATATTAGTATGGGTGCAAAGATCATCTTCTCTTTGAGTAGTTCAAAACTCCTTTGACATTCCTCGTTCCAAAAAAAGGAAACATCTTTTTTAAGCAGTTTTTCCATGGGTGCTGTGATCAGTGCGTACCCCTGAATGAATTTCCAGTAATAGCCCATGTGTCCGAGAATAGAACGCAGTTGTTTTTTTGTTGTTGGGACTACAAGGTTTATAATTATGGCGACCTTCACAGGATCAACCATCAACCCTTGCCGACATACTATGTGCCCGAGCAAGATTCCGAAAGGTACACAGAAGATGCACTAATTGATATTCAAGGAAATCTGGTCTTTCTGGCATGCATCCAACATTAATCGCAAGTTAGAAACATGCTCCTTTACTAGGACGAAGACCGTCCAATCATCGAAATAAACCTCTAGGAACTTATGAATAAACTCCTTGAATACAACAACTACGACCCTTGAGAAAATAACGGGTGCATTCTTGAGACCAAATGGCATAAACGTATATTGAAAGGACCCCCATTCTATCATGAATGTAGTCTTACTGCGATCTTCAGGTGCAATTCAGATCTAGTGGTACCCTGAGAACCCATCGGTGAAGGAATAGGCTTCTTGTCCGCCCACGCTATCAAGGATTTCATCTAACAAGGGCATAGGTAAGGGGTCGTGGATGCAGGCATCATTTAACTTGCGTAGATCTACATAGATGCATATTTCCCCCTTTGTTTTCTTCTCTTGGATGACCATCAGACTTACCTAATCCGACTGTTCAACTGGTTCAATGATACCTGCAGCAAGCATTTTGTCCAGTTATTCATTGAACTTTTGCTTATATTTAGGATTCAGTCGGTAAGGTCGCTACTTTAAGGGGCGCACCTCAGGTTTCAAAGTGATGTGCATAATGCCTAGATCCCCCGTGATTCCTTTGAGCTCAGAAAACTTTGTCGGAAATAAGTCCTGATATTCTGTAAGTAGATCTGAAATTTTTCCTACGGTTCCCTCGTCCCAATAGTCCCCAATTTTAGCCAACTTAGGGTGTTCTTCCATCCCAATATTAACTTCGTGCAACTTTAGAGGTTGCATGACATCAATATTCTGCAGCGGGGGTCCAACAATGGTGCGTTCCCCTTCGGATTCTAGAACAGAGACGTTCCAAGGGTTGCCTTCTTCTTCGCCTATCGCCAAGCTCCGGCAGTTGACTATGTCTTGCATCTGCGCTTCCCATGTCAGGACCTCTAGTCCGTCGTGATGGTGCGAGTTATTAAATACAAACGCATCGATGTCCTGCAGAGCTTCTTCGAGCATCTCCGTCCCCCCAATTAGTCCGAATGTTCCTATAAAGTTATATTTTAGTATTTTGTAGTGGCGTATGCGCTGATGTAGCTCCGCATCTAAATACCATGCAATGGGGATAGGGCCCAAGGCATGAACAAATAAATGAACCCATTCTTCTGTAGTCTGGTCAGACCATTTGTTCATCCAGGTGAGTAGATGCGCACAGGGATCCCTGGGTCTAAGAAATATCCTAGTGCGTATGTCAGCTGGGGGTGCAAACTGCAGGATCATCATATCCAGACACGTCTCCCAGTCCGCAAATGCTTTCTTGTGGGTATCCCGCAGGTGTCCCACGCATAGCTAGATTAAGGGCACAGAGTCATCATTCTCTTGGAACCGTAGCTTCCAATGTTCTCAGGAATTCCTGGATGCTACCAAACTCATCAAAATGAGGTAGATCTCTTACGGAAATGCAGCAGAGAGCCCTCACGACCTGAGGACATTAAAACGCTGAGACATCGTGCAACCGGTTTTTCCAATTCTCCATCTCCTCATTAGAGTCAGAGAAGTACTCGCTCTTTGCTTCCCAATAGAGTACCCCATCCACCGTGGGATGGATCTAATCCTCGTTTTGTGTGGTCAAATTGAAAATGTGGTCTACCTTTTTGTTACTGTGTACTGGCTATGTGTAGCGGTTTCCTTTCGTAGGATCTAATGGTATTGTCACCTTTGTTCCGTTATTCTCAAATACCATGCTTCTTTTCTTGAGGTTGACGATGCCACCCATATCTATGGCCTAGTCGAGTCCTAAGAGTGCAAGGTATGGGTCTGCATCATCGAAAATCTGAATTACTTCGAAATCAGCCTGGGCCTTGACCCCGGCGATATCTACCGTGAGTTTTGGTAGTCTTCCCAAAGGTATGATCCTCTGTTGGTTAGCCATACGCAGTTGGATATTGGAGAAATATAATTTGGTTTCTCCCATTTGCTGCCACATCTTCTTAGGTAGCACGTTTGCATCTAACCCCAAATATAAGACAACCTGATCCATCTCATAATCACCAATTTGGGAAATTAATCTCATCTCCTTAAGAGTACGTTTCCTATATTTGCCTAACTTCTGTACATCCCAAACTTCTGGCGATAGGTTGGATTGCCCTGTAGAGCTATCAATTACTGCCTGAAGGTCTTCTTCAGCCCGTGGGTGACGTAATAGCTTTATACATGCCTGTAAGAAGGGTCTTACCTCGTCATTCACTCCTAGACGTGCAGGTGTCTGGTGGATTGCTTCTTGCCCTGGTTTGTGGCCCAACCCTTCTTGGTTGTCAGGTGCCTGTTGGCTTGGATGACCCCTTGTATCCTCCCTTGTGGGCTCCTTGGTGGCCATCCTACTGTGTGCTGCACTGAAGCTTCTGTCTCATAGTTCGGCCTTAACTCTTTATACATTCTGCGTTGGTGTTGGATGTTTTTCATGCATTTTTGCTATCAGGATCAGGTAGTCTTCAATCTCATGGTCCAGCCACCGGCAATATTTGCAGGATTGCCTGGTAGGGTTTGGGAAGTCCCTTGCAAAGTTCCCTACCTCTCCGTAGTTATAGCAGATTAGCTGCACCCGTCCTCGTCCTGCGCTTCCTCCCCGACCTCCCCTACCCCTTGCTGGGGAGCCACCAAAGCTCGCGAGAGATCTTGGCAATGCAAGGTCTGATTGTACCCTATATAAGTTCCCACGATCTATCATCAAGTCATAAGTGCGAGAGTTCTGCTCATCGTGTCCTACCAACCAGTAGAACCTACACCGCGGTTGCTTCAGTTCACCCATACTTATCCAAGGGCACTCGGCCGTATCGTGTAGTCCCACTACCCAGCAATCATCGCACCATAGCGCAGACCCGCTTGAGCCTGGACATAGCAGACTAGGCCCTCCTACCTGCATGTAATCTGCCAATAGAGGCCACTGATCCTTCGTATGGCCAGATACCCGACATCGTATGTACCAGAGATCTACGCTAGCTCCTTTTCCCTGTTCCTTCCATAGGTTTTGAATCTCCATGTGCATGGCTCCAAGCTACTCCTGAATTTGTTGTACTCCTCCCAAAGTGTCGTCTTTGGGTGCGGATTCTAGTTTCATGGTGGCTTCCAAAGATTTTTCCTACGACTCGAAGGTCTGGAGGCCCATCGGTATACGCAAGTGAGGTAGCAGCATAGCAATGAACCATTCAGTGTGTTGTCTGTCATCGTACTTAAATCCTGATTCTATGATTGCTTTTTTTAGTCTTTGATCAGCTTCCCAGATAGACTCAGTCACTCCTTGCTTGAAATATTTCACATCTGCTACAATCTGAGAGTAGGATTTAGGTTTTTGGAACTGCTGTTTTAGGGCATCCTTAATATATTGAATAGATGCGCTCCCTTTTTGAGATATGTATTGCATATACCAGTCCAGAGCTCTTTCTTCGAAGGCTAGGGACAACTATGCTCTCTTCACAGTATCACTTACCACACCCTGCGTAGTCCATATCGAGTCAACCAAAAACCAAAAACGATCCATGTCCTCATCGGCCGCACCTTTAAAGGTAGGTAATTTCAAGTGCGCTGCCATGTCTCCTTCTAGTGGGGTTTCGATTGAGGGTTTATTCTTCCATGGTTCTGACGTTGGTGTAACTGGCGGGTCTTGCGTGGCTGCTCTTTTCAGTGGGCTACAGATGGAGTTATCCCCTTCTTGATTGCTCCACGTTGTACTTTCATCCAGAGTAGAGCTCATTCACTCCCTTGTCAGGTTTCTAGTATTCACTTGTCATTACTCGATCCCTTCCTCAAAATGCTCCAGGTCCCGGCAACGGAACCATTTGTTGGCTCGAGGGGTCCTGACCCAGGTTCAGAGTTCAAGGTTTGCCAAAAAACCCCTATACTACTGGCTCTTTCGGCAGTGACCTGCTTGCACAGGTCAAAGTCTCACCCGAAGTAGTATGGGTGGGTGTTGGGAACCAGGTTTCCGCACCTTGAGAAAGGATAGGTAAGGCAAGTAGAGCTGCGTCCGGTCTAGATCACCTCTTTCTGCGTAGGGTCGATAGGTTTCTTTTCGCATCCACATGCACTAGATATATAATTATATACTTTTATGACAGTAGCACAATAATGCATAAAATGGAACAAAACAGATCTAGATACAGAAAACACACTTATAGAGATCTTTCGTAGCTTGAATACATAATACTCATAATACAGTAATTACCAATGATTTTCACAAACAGTACACATAGATTCAGTCCTCAAGCAACCTTTCTTATTCATCAATTCATCAATTCCTTCTTACAATACCCATCCCAGCCTGCGCACATAGCAGCAGGGTCCGCACACAGTTGGACTCTAGATCTCCGTGCACACAGCCAGTAGGAGTCCCTTCCCTAAAAACCCAAACATATATCTTAAACCATAGCTCGCATCAATAGCTCTTCATTGCCTACCTTACAATACAAAATGTTCCTCTATTTATAATAATCTAGCCTAAACTTTCCTATGGTCCGCAAACCGTGGTTTTCGGACCCCTGGATTACCCTTTTGCCCATTACAATGCTTTTGGGGCTTTGACCCACCCCAAAACCCCTGCGCTAGACTAAATATAATCAAAAGTATTTAAAATTGGACTATTTTATAGCTCGTATGAGACCCCGTTCAAACACTATCCATGACCAAACCAAATAAAAACCAAATTGACATTAAGGGTCTGCTCCTCGAATTTTGGAAATGTGCTGGCCTAGTTGATGATGTGTCCAGGGTTGATGAGATGGGAACCTAATCATCCTATTTGCTGAGTGTTATGACCATCAAAATATTCACTAATACTATTTGATTTGTCCAGGTGTTTTTTGTGCTTCAAAACTTTAATAAATTCTTGAAAAACTTAGAAATTTCTTTTCGCTACAAAAACAGAGGATTCTAGGCAAGTTCGTAGTGAGATATTCGTAGCAGTATTATTTTGACCTTTTCGGAAACCTGGTTGAATTCTTTGCTGATTTGAAGGCATCTGATAAGATAAAAGACTTAAATAGATGCCTTTACTCACTCCTTTTGAGACAAAACTTGATTTTTATAGCAAAAAATCATCTTCAGCGAGTTCATAGCGAAATCTTGGCTTTAAGCTTGGAGTATGCTATGAACTTGCCTGATAGCAGCAAATTTTGAAATTTTTTCTTTTCACCTCCCAAAACTTGAACGAAACTGTGTGAAATGTTGAGAACAAGGCAACATTGATTGAAAATATATCTTAACCTTCTCAAGAAGTAGTAGCTTCACCTTCAGCAAGCTCATCTACTAATATCATTTTCAAACCTTTCTTTTTTAATTATGTTTCTACCATTGCCATCTCAATTTCCATTTATTTCACCTGACTTAGAAGCCTTCTCCTTTTTGCATGCAACCATCTATTCCTTCTCATGGTATTCTTCATCATCTTATACAGACGTAAATTTATTATTATCATTTTCTTGGATCTCTCTACCACTTCATCATAAAATTTAATTTGTTTACTGACCTCCTTCCTAAACTCTGCCAACTCCTTCCTTTCCTGCTTAAAATATTCCAGCTCCAGCTTGGTCTCTATGAGTTCATTCCTTGCTTCTTTAAGTTTCTCTTTCAGGATATCTATTTCACACTTTTCTACCACTTTATCTTTGCCTTTATGTCCTTTAGCATTTTTTGTTTCGGTGGGAGATAATTCAATGTTCTCCTCTACCATAGGCTTCTTGTTTCTTTCTGCTCTTTATTAGTTTTGTCCCTTTTAAACAACTGTGACCTAGTAAAAGGATTTATAGGCTTAAAAACATAACAAAAATATTTATTGGAGAGATCCAGTATTTTTGTAGTTAGGCCCTTTTTCTTCAATTTTGTTCCGTTTATTTCCACTAGTTTAACCATAGGGGTTTCTTCTATGTCAATAGCTTGCAAAATATCTTCAAGCTTTCCCTTACCTTTTATCTGACTCCTAGTGATCCTCCTTGAAGCTCTTATGTCAGACTTCTTCTTATTGCTGGTGGATGGTGGTTGAGGTGCCACTGTTGTTTCCTCCAGATGTTCAACCTCCATCTCGATAGGCTCTTCTGTAGGTTACATGTCCTTTCAAGTTCAGCTTCAATTTCAACCACAGGGCTCTTTTACTTCTTGGGAGTATTTGTTTTTGACTTGGGAGTCTTCTTGGGAGTAATCACATCCACATCATAACCACTCAAAAATAAAAATGTAGCCCAATCTCTATTAAATCTTTGCAATTCCTCCAAAACCAGCAACTTAATTAATCCATGATGAAAAATAGATGCCTCACTACCTTTAGGTTTTTCTTGGAATTTATCTGACATTTTACCTAGACTTTTGAAAAGGAAAAATGGGAGGTCCAAGACGTGTTTACCTGTAAAATGAAGTAGAAGTCCGAAATGGTAATGATATATCATGTGGAACCTCCCCTCATATGTAAAGTACATATGAATTACTAGCATAAGCTTTGAATGGTTCTCCTTTAGACATCTACTAGGTATACCAGATGTCATGTGAAACCCTATGTGTTCTTTCTTCAAGAACTCATCACAATTATGCAACTTAAACTTAGTGGCTTTAAACCATTCTTCCCATGATCTAGGAATCTCTATTTCTTGATCAATGGTTTCAGGGGAGGCTGAAAAATTCAATATGGCTACGTTTGAAGCATTTCCCACAAAATTCACAGCAAAATATTTAGAAACCTAGGCATGATACCCCTGCAATTTCTGACAAAATCTCATGCAACTAGTTTTGGTGAAGGCCTCTGCAAAAATGGGATCTTCCATGACCAATTTTAGGTCCAAAGGTTCAGACCTGACCACTGAGCCTCCTTTTTTGGTCGTCTTTTGTGTGGCCATCTCCTCCAAAACAAAGTTGCTTCCTTTTACAATTGACACCTGCATAAGATGGCACCTTGAAAACAAGTTGTTTTGTGGATAGAATTTAGCAATAAGCCTTGACAATAACTAGATCGGAGACACAACATGGAATTGGTGGAAAAAAAATCTTACAAGGATGAAAAAGGTGAGTGTTTAGGCTCAAATACATAAGGTTTAAATTAACAAAAATAAAAAATGGAGGTAAAACGAAATGATGAGGTGGTGATGATAACCATGCATGACACACATTTAATTATGATCTAAAACAGGTAAGCATGTAATGGAGACTTGACCTCTACCCTCTCATAAGGTGAGAAATCATCAATCTCTGGCCACTACAGAAATACCAGAGTTCATAGCGAATTCTGTTATAAAGTTGGTAGATTCGCTACAGACTGGTCAGGTGAGTCCATAGCAAAAATTACCATATTTGCATAGTAATCTCTACGAATTCAAGTAAAAGGTGACACATGTCAAAAATAAATTATTTGAGTGTGATATTTTAAATTTGGATTATGAAAAGAATCTATTTACACAACACATAAACACCTTGGACCCTTCAAAACTATATGATAATCATGAAATTTTAAGATTTTCATGAATTTATTTGATCAACCTACTTGACCACCTACTTGACGTAACTCAAAATAACCTTTATGACTGAACTATTTTTATTTACGATAACAAGAGGAATGGCCATCTATGTGAGGGAAACAAGGGTTTCCACAATCTGGGAAGTGCAGGAGTCACAAGGATAAATAAGACTTGATCAAGGACTAGATGGCTATAATATCAATACCTATCACTTTTCCTCTTATGTCCTTCCGATGAGGATGTAACTTCTTCTTCTTACTTCATGTAACTGTTTCAAACCAATCTTGTTACTGAAGCTTAGTCTTCAAATTGAGAGGGCTCTCTCAAAGGGTTAACGATATTTGATAAGGATAGATTTAGATGGCTAACTCTACTTGGAAAACAACTTGCTTGTGATGTGTATAGGTTGAAAATAGTATTAGTCTGCAAACATTGGGCTTATGGAGTTAACAATTTCATTGATTCATTAGTAAGGTCACTTGACATGGAAGTTGAGGCAGGTAAGCATTTTTAGTAGAAGTACACACACATGAAATAGGAAATCACATAGTCAATTCGTCTATAAGGGAAGTTAGATAATTACATGAATGAATTCTAAATATTAAAGATGAAAACCACTGCAAATGGTACACATAAAAGCTATAGATAAGATAGGCACTGAAAACTCAGTCAGAATCTCAGGTTGGTCAAGAAACAAGTCTCTGTATTACTGAAAACAATCAATTTACATAAAGCTGTAGTATTGCCAAAAAATCTCCAAATCTTTACAAATTTGAATATCTGCCCTTTAATAGACTTTTTACATGAGAGATGATCTGCCTCTTCGATAGATTCATCGAAATTTTCCTAATGACACCTTGCATAACAAGAAAACATCTACTTTAATGAGAAATGACAACTATTCTATTAAACAGTCCTTTTCCTAATACGACTCAAACAACTAGTTATTACATCAACTAAATTATCTCTTGACACAGTTATACATATGAAAACTAATTATTCACATGTTCGAATGAGATATTATGGAGCTCATCACTACTTGAAATCTTGATTACCCCTCCTCCAAATCTGGAAACAAACCCTATTTTTTAGGAAAACAGTTCCTTATCTTAAACAAATGATTTGGCTGATGAGTTGTCTTCATATCATGGAATTCAAGTCTTGGATGACTGTTGGAAAAGTCCTTTGACCCTTTGAAAGTATCCACCTATCCAAAACTGCCGAAAAACCTGTTTATAAACCTTCAACCCAGTACGCTACAAAAGTATGACAATTTCGTAGCGTACTTTAGTAGCATAAAAAAAATGCCTTTTTCCATCAACTTTTTTGATTATTTCCTTATGAATTATCTTAATTATACCTTGAAACATCCTCCATACCATTTTAACCTCTTGTAATCTCCCAAAAATGGTTCAAAATGCAAAAAAAAAAGCTATAGTAGTTTCGTAGCATTTTCCTGGTTTTCAAGCCTAGGCACGCTACGAAACTGCTGAAAACAGTGAAATTCCCAGATTTTTTTCTAGCTTAAAAGATATGTCTTCCAACTATAAAAAAATTGTTTCTAACATGCCACTGAAATTTACATAAATCAGCTCAAACTATGATTCTTGAGGTGTTTCTTCCTCATTAATGATGAGTTGAGCTATTGGCTCCTCAACTATTGTCATTGTTAGGCCTTTCTTCTCCAGCTCCTCATGGATTAGTTCTAGATGTTCTTGGAGGTATTTAACTTGGTATTAAACATACCATAAACCCCTATGAATTTTATGGACCTCATCAAACTAATTAAGAACATAATCCATCTCACCTTTCATATTTAAAACCACTTTGCAGATTTTTCCCGTTTTCTCTGAAAACTAGGTCTTAGAACATAGATTATATCTCTAAATCCATGATGTATTTTACAAAACCAGAGGAGGTGTTTTTCAATAATAATTTTATGAATAAAAGCCTCTCTTTTTTTTTTGAAAAACATCTCTAGGTGTCCAGAACTTGCATTTGAAAAACATGTTTAAAACAGGAAAACTCTATTTTCTGAAAATAAGGCTCAAAGAAATCCTTGTATCTCCCAACTGATAGCCCATGTGAGAAAAGTGAGAGAGGGAATGTTTCCTTGTCCTATGCTTGACAATAACCTCTCTTAGTATTTCCAAATTCATCTCTGTTCATCCATAATCTTCCCTTTAAACTTACTACTCAAACAATTCAAAAACATAACAATTTCCTTGTTAACTCTAGCAGAAATTCAAAAAACTTGAAATGATGCATGCTTCAGTAAAGATAGGGTCCTCCATGAATATCTTAAGGTCCATGAGCTTCTATATTATCCACAGATCCTCCTTTGTGTGCTTTCTTGTACATGACCATCTCCTTTAATAACCAAGCTGCCCTCTTAAAAAGGTGACACTTGTAAAGCCAAATTGGACAGCAAGCTACTTGGTGTGATGAAGCAGCTCTCAAAAAATTAAATTGAGATGATTCACATGCAAGAACGGATGTTGAGCGATAAATATAAGCTTAGGATAAGGTTTTGTGTTTTAAATGAAAACTCATGCTTATTCATGACACACACATGCCAAAAGGGTAATGATGACCTCATACATGGTTATGTACCTTTGAATTAACCATAAAAGACTTGAATAACCTCCACCCTATCTCCTATAATCATGAAATGATACCTAGCAGTTTTTTTGACAAGACATACATGAATCCTTACTTTCGTAGCATGCTTGGTGTAATTACGGGCATTTTCGCTACGAAAGTATTAGCAGTTTCGTAGCGAAAGGTGCATTTTCTCTATGTATTTCACTACGAAAGTGTGGATTCTTGGCTAAAATGACCTTTTTTGTGTTATGAACTTGGGAAATGAAAAATAATGACTGATGTGAGATGGAAGGATTTGAATGAGGGTGAGTTTAGACCTTAGGATAGGCTAAATAAGAAAAAATAAAATTTTTTCTTGACCAAGTAATGAAAAATGAATTCTATGACCCTACCTTTGACACATGAACCTATATGACTTTGTCAAATGATGTTTCAAAAATTATGAGTGATAACGGTGGCTCCAATTGGGATGGTGTGCCCCTATGTTACACCAAAGAACCTGTAGTTCTAGTGCCATCCATCTTCTTAGAAATAAAAAATTTGAAATTTGCAAACTTCCTTCAAACTATAATGGCCTTCACCTCGAGCTCAAGCTTGATGATTACTATTGAAGAACCAAATTTGTACCTATTGAAAAGATGCTCAGTCTACTTGAGATTATTCACACGCACTCCTACCTACCCTAAAAACTACAATCTTCATGTTTGATTCAATCAACATGAAACTTCCAATGAATCCAATCATTGATCTGATTTGACACTTGAACCTCTTGACTGCGCTTGAACCAAAAGTAAACAAGATACTGAAATGACCAAGGCAACATAAGATGTATCTGATCTTCATAATTAAAATATAACTGGAAATTTGGATTGTAGAACTCTTTCATGTAGTCAGCTATAGGATCATGGAAGACATAATCTGTTTGATGATTCTCAAGACATTCTGTAGCTTCAGAAAACTCACATATGCTTTCTTTAGAAACATAAGATTTCTGAGGTGTGCTATCAAAATCATTTTAAAACTTATTTTCAAGAACAAGGTATTCTTCCTAAATCTCAAAAGAGAAAGGTAGCAACACCCTCTCTTTGTATTCTAGCATGAAAAACTTTTGAAAAGACTGATCTTGATCATGAAGCCTATAAGATTGAATTTGACCTTCTAACACTTCAATGTCTTTCTCAATTTTCTTAGCAACTTCATCCAAAAATTGAATCTTATCTTCTGACTTTCACTCAAATGATTTTAAATAAGAAGACAATGAAAAAGAAAAAATTTCATCTACTTCCTCATTAATATGATCATCATTCCATTGTTTAAAATCTTGAATTGAAGGAGAGTCTGCCACCAACTCTATTCCGTCTATCCATTCTTCCAAAAACATAAGCCAAAAATCTAGAAATGACTTAATATATCTGACAGGATAAATTTCAACCACTGTTTACATTTCCCTTGAAATGAATCATAGAACAATATAATGCAAACATCTTCATTTTTGACTCTAAGAAGTTCAGTAAAGTCACAAAAATATAATATATGCTCCAAAGTCAAACTCAAATATTCTCCATTAAATTTTGGACCATTCCTTAAAAAATATGCATCCTTGGGAAAAGGATTTGGGAAACCATAAATTCCTGAAAAATCTACACATGAATACCTTGAAACAAGAATGGTAACAACTGAGTTCTTCATAAGTCTAGTGGAATCACCATGAATCTATGAAATTTTGAATTCTTCAACAATGGAGTCACCAAGGTAGTTTCAGCCTCGAACAAATTTTTGAGCTCCTGCTACCTTCAGAAGTTCATCTTCAAAATTTCAGGAAAATATAGTCTTCAGGCTCCCGGTAGACGCACAAAAATGTTATCACAAAATTGCACCTGATAGGCTACTAACCAGACAACTTCATGTAATTGTTTCAAACCAATCTTGTGACTGGAGCTTAGCCTCTTCAGTTTGAGAGGGCTCTCTCAAAGGGTTAATGATATTTGATAAAGATAGATTTAGATGGCTAACTCTACTTGGAAAACAACTTTCTTGTGATGTGTATAGGTTGAAAATAGCATCAGTCTACAAACATTGAGCTTTTGGAGTCAACAATTTCAGTTATTCAGTAGTAATTTCACTTGACATGGAAGTTCGGACACGTAAGGGTTTTTAGCAGAAGTACACACACATGCAACAATAAATCACACAGTCAATTAATCTATATAGGAAGTTAGAGCATTACATTAATGAATTCTGAGTATTAAAGATGAAAACCACTGCAAATGGTACACATAAAAGATATAGATAAGATAGGCACTAAAAGCTCAATCAGAATCTTAGGTTGGTCAAGAAACAAGTCTCTGTATTACTAAAAACAGTCAATTTACATAAAGCTGTAGTATTGCCAAAAAATCTCAAACTCTTTACAAATTTGAATATCTGCCCTTTAATAGACTTGTTACATGAGAGATGATCTTCCTCTTGGCTAGATTCATCTAACTTTTCCTAATTACACCTTGCATAACAAGAGAACATCTACTTTAATGAGAAAATGACAAGTATTCTATTAAACAGTCCTTTTCCTAATAGGACTCAAACAATTAGTTATTACATCAAATACCTTATCTCTTGAAACAATTATACATTTGTCAACTAATGGTTCACATGTTCGAATGAGCTATTATGGAGCTCATCACTACTTGACATCTTGATCACTCCTCCTCCAAGTCTGGAAACAAATCCTATTTTTAAGGAAAAAAAATCCATATCTTCAACGAATGATTTGGCCAATGAGTTGTATTCATATCATGGTCTTCAAGTCTTGTATGAATGCTGGAAAAGTCCTTTGACCCTTTGAAAGTATCCACCTATCCAAAACTTCTCAAAAATCTATTTATAAACCTTCAACCCAGCACCCTACAAAAGTATGACAGTTTCGTAGCGTACTTTAGTAGCATACAAAAAATGCCTTTTTCCATCAAATTTTTTGATTCTTTCCTTCTACATTATGTTCATTATACCTTGACACATATTCCATACCATTTTCACCTCTTGGAAGCTCCCAAAAATGGTTCAAAATCCAAAAAATAAATCTATAGTAGTTTTGTAGCGTTTTCCTGGTTTTCAAGCGTAGGCACGCTACGAAATTGCTAGAAATAGTGAAATTCCCAGATTTTTGCCTAGCTTAAAAGATATGTATTCCAAATGTAAAAAAATTGTTTCTAACATGCCACTGACCTTTAAAAACATAAATCAGCTCAAACTATGAGTCTTGAGGTGTTTCTTCCTCATTGATGATGAGTTGAGCTATTGGCTCCTCAACTATTGTCATTTTTAGGCCTTTATTCTCTAGCTCCTCATGGATTAGTTCTCGTTGTTCTTGGAAGTATTTAACTTGGTATTCAACATTACATGAACCCCTCTACATGTTATGGACCTCATAAAACTAATGAAGAACACAATCCATCTCACCTTTCATATTTAAAACCACTTTGCAGATTTTTCCTTTTTTTTTTTTGGAAAAATAGGTCTTAGAACAGAGCTTATATCTCTGAATCCATGATGTATTTTGAAAAACGGCAGGAGGTTTTTGTCAATAATAATTTTATGAAGAAAAACCTCTCTTGTTGTTTTTAAAACCATCTCTAGTTGTCTAGAACCTACATTCGAAAAACATATGTAAAATAGGAAAACTCTGTTTTCTAAAAATAGGGCTCAAAGAATTCCTTGTATCTCCCAACTGATAGCACCTGTGAGAAAAGTGAGAGAAGTGATTTTTCCTTGTCCTATGATTGAAAAAAAAATCCCTCAAGTATTTCAAATTTCATCTCTGTTCATCCATAATCATCTCTTTAAATTTACTGCTCAAACAATTCAAAAACATAGCAATTTTCTATGAGACAACTTGAATTGATGTATGCTTAAGCAAAGATAGGGTCCTCCACGAATATATTAAGGTCAATGAGCTTCTACATTATCCACAGAGCCTGCTTTTTGTGCTTTCTTGTACATGACCATATCCTTTTATAACCAAGTTTCCCTCTTAAAAAGGTGACACTTGTAAAGCCAAATTGGACATCAAGTTGCTTGGTGTGATGAAGCAGCTCTCAAAAAGTGACATTGAGATGTTTCACATGCAAGAATGGATGTTGAGTGACAAATAGAAACTTAGGATAATGTTTTGTGTTTTAAATGAAAACTCATGCTTATTGATGACACACACATGCCCAAAGTGTAATGATGACCTCATACATGGTTATGTACCTTTGAATTAACCATAAAAGACTTGAATAACCTCCACCCTATCTCCACTAATCATGAATTGACACCTAGTAGTTGTTTTTACAAGACAGACAAGAATCCTTACTTTCATAGCGTGCTTAGTATAATTATGGGCATTTTCGATATGAAAGTATTAGCAGTTTCGTAGTGAAAAGTGCATTTTCTCTGTGTATTTCTCTACGAAAGTGTGGATTCTTGGCTAAAATGACTTTTTCAGTGTTATAAAATTGGGAAATGACAAATAATGACTGATGTGACATGGAAGGATTTGAATGAGGGTGAGTTTAGACCTTAGGATACGCTAAATAAGAAAAATTAAAAATTTTCCTTGACCAAGTATTGAAAAATGAATTCTATGACCCTACCTTTGACACATGAACCTGTATGAATTTGTCCAATGATGTTTCAATTATTATGAGTGATAACATGGTAAATGAAGATGTTCTTGTGGAAAATTCCTCTTCACCTCCCTATCCCTTGTGCTCTACTATTTTTAATTCATTAAATTGTGAGAAAGATTCTCCATGCTCTTCAAGTTCATCATCTAATGAGTTGGATTTTGAATTGACACAAGGTAGTGAGGTTATCCATGATGAAAAAGAAAACACTCAAATAATTGAATATCTATTCTATCCATTGTCACTTTAGTCTTGCATGAAGAAAAATCTTCTGTTTGGGTTACTCATGAGATTGATCCAATCTATCCATGCTTAGATGTTCAATTAGAAGAATCTTTTGACTTGATTAATTGGTTGTTGAAGTTGTAAAATACGATCAAATTAGCGATGAAGATGGTTGAAATCCGAATAGTAGTGTTATTATTGCTATGATCTGGCAATATTTAAAATGTGGTTTTACAAACATTGAAAGTTTCGGGACTTTTCAGGAAGTTGAATCACTTCAACTTCAGTTGATGGTTATGTCAAGAACTCGCGATTATGGTAAGATCCCCGAACTAAGTCAAATCTAAGTTTTCTCGCAAAATTATTTTCTTTTTATGGCTTTAGTGGATGTAAATTCCTTGAAATATTTTTTCTATTTCATATATAGTCTTTCTAAATTTCAATATTCGATTTCTGATCAGATTGAAGATTGTATTTCAGTGGATTCATCTCCATGCAAGACTCTTGTACCTAACTCAGGTTTGCAGTGTATATCTTTCATGGAGGCATGGAGTTGTGAATTTTATCATTTCAAATATTATCTTTGGCTAAAGGAATCATGCCTATCATATACAATTGAGAATAGTCAACCCCTCGTTTTTCTTGTGAATGTCACTATTGCTAATATTTTTCTTCATTGCACCTGAAATCCTCTTTAGTGCTAGTGAATGCATGAGTTATTTGGTGAATTAAATTCCTCTTGACTCATTGTATATTGTTTGGTTTCATGTGGTTTTTATACTGGAATTAATTAATTTTCACTTCTTTCGACGATTATGACGCTAGTGCTGTTTGTAACCAGGTACAAGGAAATGGTTTGTCATATTTATCGTGTGAGGGAGATGATTCTATCATTCATAGAATTTGTAGGGTTTTCAAACTGATCTACCTTTGTTGTCTAATAGCTAAGAATATCATGCCATAATTGGTCCATATAATTATAATGATTGTTTTAGTAACTTCCATTGATCTTATAATTTCCCCACCAGCATATCCATTGACAATTGTTTTACATCAATTGATCTTTATGGTTTATCTCACTATTTAGATACTTTTCAAGCAATTGATGCCCTTTAGCCTTCACTAATGGTTATGTTAGGTCCTGACTATCTTGACAAGCCTTTTTAACATGATCATATTCATTTTTCCTTATAATATTCTCATCTTGATCCCGTGATTTTAATTGAAAATTCATTTTTTCAAGGATTTCAGGGTTTTCAAGAGGATTGTTTTGAATTTCATGATCCAATATATGATCAATTGGAAGAATTTTACTTACCAATACATTTTTCTAATAACATACCCTGATATTTCTTGACTCTTGCTAAGAAGGATAACATAGATGAAGGTGCATTCACAAGAATCTTTTAAGGCTCGTTTGATTATGGTTTTCATCGAAAATGTGAGATTGTAATTTGGTTGGAAGTAGTTGCTATGAAATATATTTCTACTGACAGGAAATACCTTCAATTTATTGTGCAAGTTATTCAAGCTCTTATATTTTATGTTGCACATTCCTTTATATTGGATTTAATTGCTCATATATTTGTGATTGCATGTCGGCAGTAGTTACATTGGCTACATTGGAAATTTCATTATACTTAGCCATGAACTTATTGTTGGTTAGGTTAGGAGTAGGTCTAGTTGCATTCTAGTTTCCTTGCATACTCATCATGCACTTGATCTCCATCTAGTCTCTGCATTTGTTTTATTTTTTATTTTTTGTGGCATGTGTTGTTTTAGTTCAGTTCTCCATCCACTTTGTTCATTGATCTTGTTTTCTAGGTTTGTCATGTATTTTATTTTATGTTTTCTTCAATAAGAATTTGCATGAAAACTGCTCTCTCTTGGCTCAAAATAAAACGTAGAAAAAAATTGAAAAGGGAACTGTGATTACATATCTTTGAAGTTGATGATGTCTGAACAAAAAATACAATTTGTTCCATATGGAAAGCCTTTGGTTCAACTATGAAGCCTGTATCTTTATTAGGATCTTCATTCCAACTCATCCTTGCATTGAATAGTGTTTTGACATGTCAACTCAACCACGTAGGAAAGGGAAACGAAAAAATGTTAAACGAGCATATTAAATTTAGTTATCTTTCTAATCCCTTAAACAAGGAATAACCTCCCATTCTCTTAATAAGTCAAGATCACTCTTTCACTCGTACTAAAAATGTTCAATGAGTGCTTCAAGGATATCTTTAAGAAAATAAAATAAAGGATGAAGAAGAGAAAGGCTTCATGCACAGAGAGGAAAAGCAAGCAACTTCATCGAGGTTTAGTCTAGGCCTGCTAGAAACGAAGTGATGCTTGTGTCTCCTTGAGGTGACTCCATTGGGGCACTATCCAAACTCACTAATAGAAGAGAAACACCAGGGAATGTGCTTAAAAAATCTCAGTATACTTAGTATCCTTCTCCCCTATCAAAAGGTTGAAGTATGACTCTTTTTATGTTGACATGTTTCAAATTGAGGAAGGAATAGAAGGGATCATATATTTAATCAATAAAAGTGGAAATGATGAGGCAATCTACATTGTGAATCAATGCTTCCTGAAATATTGAGATCTTGCACTTATATATGAAACCTAAATAGAGAAGCTGGAGTTCTACTAGTGTGTCTTCAAGTGTTGTTGCTGCGATAAACACACTCGAAACATTTTCTTGTGCCTGAATTTTGGAGCCTATTGAGGATCTTGTGATCTATCACTCCATGGTCATCTAATGTTTTTCAAAGTATTTTTTCTTATTATAAGTTTCAAAATCAATTTCTCACACATTTTATGTCTTTGATGAATTCACAAACAAACATATTTCTATGCAAGATTAGATAAATATTGCACAAATATTGAAGGTAAGGATTACATAGTCACTAGTGATAGTGACTGCGCAATCCATAACAATAATATGCTATGAAACACATGAGACAGTCATTGCGCACTCTCTCTTGACAATCCTCCTCACTTTGATTGCGATTGTAATTCTATTTTCGTGAGTTTTCTGAACTGTCGCTTAGGCACACCTTTGTTTTAGAAAGAGTCACTTTCACGTTCGCAACTATTATTTTTGCTTGCTTTCACTTTAACTAGTGTCATTTTCATGTTATCTTAGCTCTAACATGTGTTGTTGTTTATTTCTTTAAGCTTTTGTAAGTTACATTTTCACTTTCCTCTTACTTTCACAAGCTTTGTCTTGTGGTTAGGGAAGTGTTGCATCCAGTCAAAGGGAGTCATTAGTACATTCTTGAATGGTAGTTCTGATGCATTCTCATGCACTAGTGTGTTCTATATATCATAAATACATGTATTGGACACACTCCCAAAGTCCTAAGCATTGTTTCACGAGTGTTTTCACTTGCGTTGAAAAATGTATCATAAGTGTCGCACGTTGTAAAAGTGGAGCTATGGTTCATTTTGAGAGGAAAATTCTGTACCAATGGGTCCTATTTATTATACATACATGTATTAGACTCGTTCCCAAAGTTTCATACGCTGTCGCACTAGTGTCATATTTGTCAACGCAAGGTGTATCCTAAGTGTCACACTTGGAGAAGGATATTATTTTTTCGTCGCATCAAGGGGATAGTGTTCAATGTTATGTTGTCGATTGTTCTAGGTGTGTGATCATGTTCAAGTCCTACCTTAGTTTCATCTTGATCTCACTAGTCTTGCACTTAGTCAAATTATGAAATATATTCTACCTAACTAACTTGGACCTTGTTTGCCCCCTCTGAACTGCACATTACGCAGTTGTAACTTCTATTCATGCATCCCATCCTCTTGGAATTGCAAAATCCGCAATTTATGCCTCCAAGGACTTCTCATTGTGCAATCACAGTGCTTAAGATCAACCTCCTGCTCCTCATAATTGCAAAATTCATCTTTCCAATCAACCTCTTTTTGTGCATTGTGCAGTTGCAAACAATAGTCTCTCTCTTTGGATCCTTGAATTGTGAAACTACGCAATCCAGTTGCCCAATATCCCTCTAGAGCTACACATTGCATAGTTACAATGGGAAAGATTACCTTACTATGACCCTAAACTGCACAATCCTACTCTCCAGACCTCTAGTTGCTGCGCATTACACAATTGCAAGCCTCAGTCCCTCACTCGTGTCCTCTGGAACTATGCATTGCATAATCCCTGAGCCTTCCTATTAGTCCAGTACTCAGTTTTAGATCAATCAATGACTTTCCTAAATAGATTTAGACTAGGAAATTTCCAAACTAATGTCATCTTGTCACAACTAAATTTAAGTTGTAGGTACTATGTCTTGACACGATAGCATGATGTTTATAAAGGAGGAGAAGGAAACTATGTTGGAAGACACATATGGAACTGTGAATACAAGTGATCATAGAATAAGAAGATGAAGGGGCACAAGATTGTGACAAAAAATGGAAGACCAAGATCATAGTGGAGACTCCCTATCTTAAAGCCTTTGGAGGAAGAAGTTGAAGAACACATAGCACCTTTCATGAAGACACAAAGATAGCAACAAAGGGGTCAAGATTGACATTGACACATCATCTTAAGTCCATGTCATTAATATAAATTCATGTCATGTCAAAGGGTCATCTAAAGATTCATATGATTCATCACGTGTCACATCATTTGTGGATGTAATTATATAATTCTCAATGAAATGAGAAATGTAAAGCAAGTGGAAGTTCAAGAGTCATGTGTGGAATATTAGAAGTCACTTGAGGAAAAATGAGTCAAATAGAAGTTCACAAGTCATTTAGGAGCCCAAGACTCATGAGGGTAACTCAAGAGTCATGGGATATGAAAGGTCATTCCTTTTGTTATAAATACACCCTCATAACTCAAACAAAGGGCTTTTGGAGGCTTAACCTTTGGAGAGCTAGCCTTGGATTCTCTAGCTTAGCATAGGAGAGAAGATCACTCTTTAGAGAAGAAAGAAGTGACTTAATGTTCCACTATTAAAAATAGTGGCTTGCCATTATAACTGTGTACTTGGATCTTCCACCTAATAATCAAAAGCTCGATGAGACAACATATTTTCATGCATGTATCATGAATGTAGTAAGACTATTCTTTATATGTTTTCGGTATGTGTTTTGTTCACATGTACTAACGAAATTGAACTATTTCGATGGATTTGGTACTTATCTTATTGAATGTAGTAAGACTATTCTTTATATGTTTTCGGTATGTGTTTTGTTCACATGTACTAATGATTGTTCATGTATCATGAATGTAGTAAGACTATTCTTTATATGTTTTCGGTATGTGTTTTGTTCACATGTACTAACGAAATTGAACTATTTCGATGGATTTGGTACTTATCTTATTGAATGTGTGTTTTATTTGTTTGAATGATCATTGTATCTATGTTAAATACTTCTCTAGATAAATAATGAACCCTTTCATGCTCTCATATGTCTCTCTTAGGTTATTACTATTATTTCCTTCTAGAGAGTCACTCCTCTCTCTCCACGCATGAAAACCTCATTTTACACGTTGCAATTGGTGTGTCACAATGTCAACTTTATTGTTGATTTCAAAGGTTATGTGCATACTCTCTTATGTTATTCATTGCAGCTAATGAAAACCTTTAATTTATGGTGGTCGGTTCGATACACTGGATGGGGGCTCCTACTTCAAACAGTGTGAGGTATAATTGGGGCTTCACATTAGGTAGACCCCTTTGGTTGACATATTTCCAACACTGTCAACAAGTTCCTAGAATGAAATACTATCAAAATACTTCTAATTCTCCGAAGTAACCTATCCAGAGTGTTTTCTTTCAAATTCCTTCCATTATTGAATTATTGGATCAAGAGTAAAGAGTCACCTAAGATAACTATATCATCCACATATTTATCTTTGGCGATGAGTAAACCTTGAAGGAACCCATACATTTTGGATTGGTTGTTTGATATTATTCCTAAGCTCCACACAAAATTGAATTTAATTATTCCCTCAAGATTGATTAAAATCCCCCCCCCCCCTTGCCACCCTTGGGTTTCTTATTGAAGCCCCATAAAAATGAAGCATCCATTTTTTCTATTGCAGTTTCCACTCTTCCAATTTATGTTGTGGCAATTATAACTTACATCTAGGGCACAAAGGATTTGAGGGAGGATACTTAATAGGAGAGGACTCAAAGGAAAGATAAGACCCATTTGTCTTTAAGAGGATCCTATTATAGGTCAATTTTGGCACCATTCCCAATGACCTGGTCAAACTGGACATCATCCCCAAGACTAATGAATAGGGTCTATCATTCCCTATAATTTTAGTTGCTACTGTAGAAATTATATAACATATGCATGTATATATCCAGATTCTCCTGATATAACAATATTTATCTTCTTGCTAAATACATAACCCTTCCATTTTTAATCTTTTGCGGAAATTTAAAAACTCAATTACAAACACATGAAGCAATAAAAACAATCACACATAACACAGTTGTTTAACAGGAAATCCTGAAGCTAAAACCCCCAACTATCATATATTATGTATCATGGAGATCATGTAACAATCTCATACAAAGCTTACTACATCAAGCTCTGAGTACAATCAATCATCACACACTAACATGAAGAAATCTGCAAATCCATGCACTGATTTCTTGCCACCTGATAGCCTCCCTCCACTGCGCAATCCTCATTGGCATCTCCAATGTGTTTGTGATGAAATTAATGAATCACTATAGTCACAACAGATAGTCCATCTCACCCTTTCACCTATCTCTCCACTGGGTCTCCACTGGAACTGACATGCACTATAGTTAACTGTTGTATTTGTTCAGTTGATTAGTGATGCAATTAATACATCAATATAGTCACAATAGATAGTCTGTCTCACCCTTTCACCTATCTCTCCACTAGGTCTCCACTAGAACTGACATGCACTATATTTAACTGTTGTATTTGTTCATTTGATTAATGAGTTATTATTTTTGAATTAATTAACTAATTAATTCACTCCACTCTCATTAGTGTATCATTCAGTTAGACTAGATACAACTAGCTCAACTGAGTTTAACTCCATTAACTGAGTTAAACTGAATAAAAACTCCATGAACTACTCTTCCAACTCTGTCATAACTTTTCCACTTCAGTTCTAACTGAGTCCTCCATGCATGAATCACCAGTAAACCCTAGGAATTGCATAATTCCTTCAGCCCACTGATTTGCCAAATCTGTTCACTGAAATTAAGTGCGCCAAGAGAATAAGTTGATATTTAGAGTCTGATTATTATTAAGGACTAATAATAATCGACACTTTTATTTTTAGATCGACGATCTATAAATAGACTTCGCCAATATTCTAAACATAGAATTTCCATTTATTTTTCCAACTTGACCAACCATCCACAAATAGCATCTTGCAACTTCTGAAATGTGAACACCATGTCTAAAAATAGACATAGTCTAAAAATAGACTTACACCTAAAAATAGCCTATGGGCCCACTTAGTGAAGGTGACTGATTTTAACTAAGCTTCATCATCTTGTTGAATCTCAACACTCCATCTCAACAATATAGGGATTATCCTTCACCCTGATCCTGCCTTTATGGTATTCGAATTTTCTCCCGGTGAGTGCCTTTGTTAGAATGTCTGCATCCTGATCTTCCGTAGGAATGTACTGAAGCAACATGATCTTCTGTTGCACACAATCTCTGATATGATGATACTAGATATCAATATGTTTAGATCTATCATGAAACACATGATTAATCGAGATTTTAATGCAACTTTTATTATCACAATGTATCACTGTAGGATCTAAATGTGGACCGAACAAACCGACCAAGATATTCCTCATCTAGATAGCCTCACATGTAGCTTGAATTGCTGCCATGTATTTTTCTTCCGCTGAACTGAGTGCCACGAATATTTGTTTCCTGTTGTACCAAGAAAATGCTGTAGATCTGAAGCTGAAAGCCCCTCCTAATGTGCTCTTTCTGTCCGTTGTGCTACCTGCCCAATCTGCATCCATGAAGCCATGCAACTTCACCTCATCCGTCTATCTGTACCATAAGCCATACTTAGATGTGCCCCTGAGATACCTCAGGACATGCTTGCGTGCCTTCAAAAAGAGCTTTGTAGGCTTAACCATCGCTTGTGAAAGCTGGTTCACTGCATAGTATATGTCCGGTCTTGTATTAACTAAATACATGAGCAAACCCATCAACTGTCGATAAACAGTGGCATCCACTACCTCTGCCGATGTAGCATCCTCTTTTCTCCAATTTCTTGGAAGAGGAGTATCGATAGGCTTGCAAACTTGCATGTGAAACTTCTCAAGTATCTCCCGAGCATACTTGCCTTGAGACGCAAACAGTTCACCTTCTCGCTGCCATATTTCCAATCCAAGGAAATAATGAAGGAGGCCCAAATCCTTCATCTCAAACTCCTTTGCAAGATCTACCTTGCATGAGTGTATCAACTGCTCATCACCTGTTAGTATTAAATCATCAACATAAAGAAAAATGATTAAAAGCTTACCCTCCACCACAATTTAGTACAGGTTTGCATCCGCCTCACTCTTGGTGAAGCCAAGTTCAGTGAAATAACTGTCGATCCGAGTGTACCAAACACGAGGTGCTTGTTTCAGCCCATAGAATGCTCTTTTGAACCTGCACACATGTGACTCACTGCTAAAGATCTAAAGTCCTTCAGGATGATCAATTTACACCTCTTCCTCAATGATCCCATTAAGGAATAGAGTCTTCACATCCATCTGGTGAATGTGCCAATCCATCTGCACTGAGAGAACAAGGATAGTCCTTATGGAAGAATACTGTGCGACAGGTGAAAATGTTTCTTCATAATCAATCCCCTCGATCTGTGAGAAGCCCCGGGCAACAAATCTTGCCTTATACTTCTTGACGCTCCCATCAGCAGCTTACTTTACCTTGTAGATCCATCTTGATCCTACAACTGATTTACCCACCGGCCTTGGAAAAATCTCCCAAGCATTGTTTCTGATAATGGAGTCATACTCCTCCACCATGGCATATACCCATGTGGGCTCTTGCACTGCTTCTTTAAAATAAGATGGCTCGGTCACGATACACTTGCTCATGAGAGTGGTGTATCTAGTAAATCGGTCAGGTGACTGTCTCTGTTTGCGCTCTGATGTAGGGACTCCTACATTATGTGCCCCATCAAGCTTCAGTCTCTCAGCTTCTGTGGTACGCTTTATTCCTTGTCTGATGTTTGGTTCTGCATGAGTGGACTCCTCCACTCCATGAACTTCCTCCTGTGGGTGATCCACATCTGGAGGCTCATCCTTTGGAACAGGCAGTTCCTCCTCTGAATGCAATTCTAGCTCCCTCTCAAGCATAGCTCGTGTAACACCCATGATCATTCTGTTCTTCCTCTCCACGACCCCATTCTGCTATGGGTTATGAGGTGCTATGAGTTCCCTTCGAATTCATTCTTTTCTACATAAGTCTTTGAATTCGTTCGAGATATATTCACCACCATTATCGCTCTATAGAGCGTTCACTTACTTCCCCGACTCCTTCTCCACCAATGCTTTAAACTCACAGAACTTTGAGAATGTTTCGCTCTTCTTCTGCATGAAGAAGATCCAACATATATGAGAATAGTCATTAACAAAAATAACATAATACCTGTGTTTTTTTGTTGAAGCAACTAAGAAAGGTCCACACACGTTTGTGTGAATTCTCTCCAGGATCACCGAAGCACTGTCCTCCTTCTCATGAAAGGTGGTCTTCACAAACTTACCCATAGTACATCCCTTGCAATGATCTGACTGCGCAAGAGTACCCTTGGGAACTCTAGTAGAAATATTTTGCAAAATATTCAAAGCGCCATGGTGAATATGGCCCAATCTCCTGTGCCATAATTCGCCCTCATCCTGGCTCACCACTTCTTCTACTTTGCCCATCATTACAGTGCAACCATCTACCTCCAGCTTGTAGATATTCTTAATTCAAATCCCTACCCTCTTGGTTTGACCTGTTGTTTTATGTCGCAGGAAAGCTTTTCCCTCGATGAAAACAATGCAATAACCTCTATCTTCCAACATTGCGACTAAGACCAAGTTCTTCTTCAGTCCTGGAACATGAATAAAATCTTTCAATAGAAATGGATTACCTAAATCCCTCTCAAAGGTAATGGTCCCAATGTCGGTCTCACTGTATTGACCATCGTCACCCATCTCTATATGCATTTGGAGGTCCTTCTCCTCCAAGTCACTAAACAACTCCTTGTCTCCCATCATATGGAAAGACGCACCACTATCAAGATACCACACCGATCCCATTGAGCTTGAAACCAAGCATGCGATCAAAGATAAATCAAGTTCAAATTGTGAGGCTAAGGCCTCTCCAACTGCAGCTCCAACGACCTTCTTGTTATTCCTTTTCTGTGGGCAATTA
This sequence comes from Pinus albicaulis, assembly GCA_034641835.2. Lineage (NCBI taxonomy): Eukaryota > Viridiplantae > Streptophyta > Pinopsida > Pinales > Pinaceae > Pinus > Pinus albicaulis. Next base: position 957,929,662 of record CM076581.1, on the reverse strand, counting down.
ATGGCGAAATGCCCATGTTCGTGACAGTGAAAACACTTCACCTTGGACAAATCCCGCTTCTTGCCTTTAGCTTCAGATTTTGGAGGAAATTTCTTCCCCTTCCCTTTCCTTTCTTTGGCAGCCAAAGTGTAATTCTCTTCATCATCATTAATCGATGAAAATCCATCCCTAGTACTTCACCTTATCTCCTCCTACACAAGATCCGACCAAAGTCGCTCCCACCCTGGTAGTTTCTCCCGTCCATTGACAGAGTCTTTGTAGCTATGCCAACTCTTTGGAAGCCCAAGGAGAGCCAAGCCCACCAATTCATCATCATAAAAAGTAATCCCCACACTTCCCAGTTCATCCCTACAGTGGACAAACTTCTTGAGATATTTTGGAATACTGTCGCCCTTCTCCATTTTTATTTTTCTGAGCTTATCTTTCAGCACCACCTTCCTTTGCTCGCTGCTGCTTTGGAAAAAATCTGTCAAAGCCTTCCACATTATAAATGGAGTGTATTTCTAGTGAAGGCTAGACACAATATGGTCCTTCACACCTTCGAATAGAATTCTTCTTGTCTTTTCTACCTTCTTTTTCCATGCGTCAAGTAATGTAGCATCAGTAGATCCTGGCTTAGGAACATCGCTATCGATGAACTCCTTCAGTCCATTATCTTCCAGCACCTCCTCCATCTTATCCTTCCAGGCTATGTAATTCAAGCTTCCCTCAAGGGCATACTCCAATCGCAACCCATTCAAAGACATTTCAATGTATACTCAATAGTCACACCAAGAAATTTATGAAGCAAATTCGAATTGTCCACTAGCACAAACTCAACAATTCTTCACAATTGCAATCTTCAAGAATTAACACTGCTACGATACCATGTAGAAATTATATAACATATGCATATATATATCTAGATTCTCCTGATCTAACAATATTTATCTTCTTTCTAAATATATAATCCTTCCAATGTTAATCTTTTGTGGAAATTTAAAAACTCAATTGCAAACACATGAAGCAATAAAAACAATCGCACATAACATAGTTGTTTAATGGGAAATCCTGAAGCTAAAAACCCCAACTATCATATATTATGTATCATGGAGATCATGTAATAATCTCATACAAAGATTAGTACATCAAGCTCTCAGTACAATCAATCATCACACACTAACATGAAGAAATATGCAAATCCATGCACTGATTTCTTGCCACCTGATAGCCTGCCTCCACTGCGCAATCCCTGCTGAAGAAGACCCCTGAATGAATTCGAATTGGCCTTGCCTTGACTACACAATCCTCATTGGAATCTCCAATGTGTTTGTGATGTAATCAATGCATCACTATAGTCACAACAGATATTGCATCTCACCATTTCACCTATCTCTCCACTGGGTGTCCACTGGAACTGACATGCATTGTAGTTAACTGCTATATTTTCTCAGTTGATTAATGAGTTATTATTTGTGAATTAATTAACTAATTAATTCACTCTATTCTCACTAGTGTATCATTAAGTTAGACTAGATACAACTAGCTCAACTAAGTTTAACTCCATTAACTGAGTTAAACTGAATAGCAACTCCATGAAATACTCTTCCAACTCTGTCATGACTTTTCCACTTCAGTTCTAACTGAGTCCTCCATGCATGAACCACCAGTAAACCCTAGGAATTGCGTAATTCCTTCAGCCCACTGATTTGCCAAATCTGTTGATTGAAATTAAGTGCTCAAAGAGAATAAGTTGATATTTAGAGTCTGATTATTATTAAGGGCTAATAATAATCGACACTTCTATTTTTAGATCGACGATCTATAAATAGACTTTGCCCAATATTCTAAAAATATAATTTGATATATTTTTCCAACTTGACCAACCATCCACAAATAGCATCCTGCAACTTCTGAAATATGATCACCATGTCCAAAAATAGACATATTCTAAAAATATACTTACACCTAAAAATAGCCCGCAGGCCCACTTAGTGAAGGTGATTGATTTTCACTAAGCTTCATCATCTTGTTGAATCTCAACAGCTACATTCCCTAAGACAAAGAATAAGACAAATCATCCATGACTTCCATTGCAAGGTTTCCAAGATTTGAAGTACATGATAAATCACCTATGAGCTCACTAACGCAATATCTCAAGGGGCTAAGTGCTTTTCATATGCAGGTAACCACACTCAAGGTTGCTCTGCAAAGCACTTTCCGACACTCAAGAGTGCGTTGGTCAAATTGAGAGAAAAATTCTCATTGTTCCGGAATCTCCACTTGGCCAATGCCTTCTAGAAGAGTGCATATGTGTCAAACTTTGAATCCATGTGTCCATTTGACACCTCTGAGGTTGGGAACATGTCCTTCCTATTATTAGAAAGTCATTGATTGTAAAAATACCTTCATTTCATGTATAAATTGAGCACAGATCCTAATTCTTGAGAAGGAAGAAATTGAGTAGAGAAATGCTAGTGGAATTTCAATTGAGGATTTGATTTGAGTGACATGCCGCTGGAGAGATGTGCATGGTGATGAGGCTGGGATGATGCTGGAGATGGTGACATTAAATCAATTTCTAGTTGCAACCTCCCCTTCTATCCATTAGTAAATATTGCTGCTTACTTTCCCACATATGTATATGTATAAGATTTTGTCTTTCATATTATGAATTCTTATCTGATGTATATGGTTCATGTTTCATTGATTTAACTAAATAACTTGAATAGGCCTCTGTATATTGCTATCTCTTTGTTGTTTAGTCTTCATTCTTGTAGGAAATATTTTTGCAATCTAGCTTGGATTTGAAGCTACAGCAAAAGCGACAGAAGGAGGCTTGGAAGCGCTTGGACTCCTAGTAAGTTTCTTGATCTATTATGTGTGTCTATTTATTGTTAGGAAAAGTAGTTGCAAAGTCTTTAACCTATTTTTCTAAATGAGCACCACATTTAGGGAAGAATGTTTTATTCGTAATCCATAATTCCACATAACAAAGTTGTGACTCCACTGGGGAGTTTACCCTTCATCCTTGGTGTATCTTGCCTATGTGATTCACCAAGTAGCATTTACTCTTAAATATTAGGCTTCTTGAATTCAAATTTTCATTAGAAGTGTGTCAGTAGTCTGCGTTTTTTTTTCTCTACTGCGTCCAATGCACTGTTGAACAGGACACAGTGCTTTGAAGAGCACTATCTCCCACTCAGGGGTGCTTTGCAACGCACTGTCTCCCCTTAGAGTCAACCAAATTCCCATTGAGTTTTTCATTGCATTTGCTTTCAGTTTTTTTTTGCTGTGTTTTCAAAGTGCCTGATGCCTCATATTGACCAGTAACTTTACCTAACTCTACCTCCTTTGAAAGAAAAGTTTGTTCAATGTTTATTTAAAGTGTTTTTATTTATCGTTGACAAAATAATTTCAAATTATTTTCATTGTTGCAGTAGATCCATTTTCTTTTGAAAAGGAAATTGTCGTTAAATTTTTCATTTCCTTTAGGAAAAATTGTAGTTCCATTCTTCATTTTTCCTAAAAGAGAAATTGTTGTTCAATTTCTCATTTCTCAAAGTAAAAGGCATTTGTTTTTGTTGATTTGATGCACTTAGTTTCCTTTTTGCATTCACATTAAGGGGACTGAAAAGAAAACCCTGCATTTGCATATAGTGGATTGTGTGTTTTGCAAAGGAACAATTAGGAAAGCTGCATATTAGTTTGTGCTCTTTGTTGTTTGCTCTCAAAACTGATTTCTCTTTCCCTTTAGTAGCTAAGTCTCTCATTGAAAAAGCTAAAAGTGAAAATTTTTCTTATCATTTTAGTTTGCATTTTAGGAATTTCCATTACATCATCATGGTGAACCTTGAAAGGCAAATTTATAAACAAGATCAACTTAAAATTTACATCAATTTACCTAACAAAGAATTGGAACCATAACGATAACATTTAGAAGGTGTAGGCTAGAGACGTGTTCTGACGTCGTAAAACATAGTAGTTGTCATTAATTATCTACGATACATTCCGAGTGTGATAACTCACGCCACGTACATAAGTATATCTAAGCTGGTTCATGTACTTTTAGGTATATCAGACGGTGTTACAGTATGAAAAGTATAAAGGGGTGCTCTCACTATGCGGTTTCACATTAGACAACGCTAATATGGACTTGGGCCTCCACATACCTTTGGGTATATTTGGGAGGATAAATTTATGTTGCTATCCATCCATAGTGAACCGAGTCAGCTACCTTGTAAATTGTGATACAATGAACACAACATTTAGGGAGATTGCCTGCCCGTACTTCTTGTTTCGCCAGGAGGTATTCTGCAGTTCATAGTTTCTTGGTAAACCTTTTGCCTAGAATTACCCTTTTATTTTGTTTATTTGTTTTTTGGTTAAAATAAATCAGTCATCGTGGAAGAAAAAATTCCTTTTCCCCATCGTTCATGTAGATTAGCATTGAAACCACCTTTACCACCAAAAGTTAATCCTGGTCGGTGAAGGCGACATCACTCTACCAAAATCAGTACTATCAGTACCTCTGGTGAAGCATCATCTTCCCATATACCAGAGTTGGCACAAGTAGTTTCTACACATCCTGATTTGTCTACTGTTGTCGAGACGGAGTCCTCACAACTACTCGTGGTCACGATCCATCCAATCAGTGAGACCATACCTCCTGAATCTGACATTGTTCAACCAGAAGTTGATCGGGATCCTGTCTCTTTTTTGCCAAAACATCTGCATCCCGAAGTCGAATGATTGGAATTTGTTCCCGCATTGGTCATCCCACATTCAACTGTAGTTATTGAGTCTCCCATATCACACAGTCAACCTCCTGAAATATACTTTGGACCTGATGGTGAAATAATTTCACCTGGTTTAATTTCTATTGAAGAAATCCCACATGACGAAACACCTTTAACTCCAACCTATTTTGGGAAGGATCTTTACCTGTATGAGTCTTTTCCTCAATCACCATCCTCTATTTTTCTTGATCCTGTTCCTATTCAAATCCTCGTCGATTCAAAAGGGTATACATTTTTTCAAGTAACCATGCATGAACCTACATCTTCATTTGGACCATCTATTCCAATTGCGTCAGCACCTACTCTCGCAACATTGTCTATGTTCAAAAATTCACCAAAGTCATATTTTCATGGTGGCCCTTTGGTCCCATCAGGTTATAAATATTTATTTGGAATTTTCTCTGGTGCATCTTCAAAACCATGGACTTCACCAATGTCATCATTCGATATTTTAACTAGTAAACCTATAGTGAGTACTTAATGGCTTGATTCTTTATAGACATCATCAGGGAAATATCAAGATGGTCCTTTTGGGTCTATTCCATCCAGTACTATATCAACTAGACTCCCTACTTTTGGAGAGAAATAGTTTCCGTGTTATTATCCTCCTCATGCTAGGGGACAACCTTTGGTCACCCACTTTGACAATAATATGTCATTTTTTGGTCAATCTAATGCCAAAATGAATGTTTATCAATGGTAGCCCACTCTACCTATCCAACCACAAACGGTTGTACACTCGTATCAACCAGTTCAACCTGTTACACCCACATCACTTCCACTTGTAAATACATATTTACCTCTATTACAGAATCAAAATGTTGTACAACAACCATTTCAGGCGGGTCCTTCAACTCAATACCCTCAAGTATTGGGCCCAAAAACCCCAAATCCTTTGGCTAATTTACAACAACAACCTGTACCTGGAATCATATATTCACAAGCTGGTTTACCATATTATGGGATTTCACAGCCACAACCAGGTTATACCTATCCTCAATCGAATCCAAGTTATTATAATTTGGGTTATAACATTGGTGGATAGACACCTTGGTAGCCTCCAACGCAAATGCCTTAACCTTCATTTCAACAAGTATCATATCCAGGTTTTGGTAAAAAAAATCCTCAAGTGTTTACTTATCAAAACAACCCCTATCTTGGTTACCAGCAGCAGATTCCAAATGCTGGTGCTCAAAGACCTGTTTCTCAAGCAATTCCATCATATCTTGGCTATGCTCAACCTGACCTTAATCGATAGTTTCCTTTTGTTGCAACTTTAGAGTTACCAGATTTAAATTGGCTCACAAATGATCCAATCAACTATGCTCCTTGGTGGTTGATGATACATCAAAAATTACCCTCAGATATTCCTAAGTTCAATGGAAACCCTGGGGAAGATCCGTCGACTCATGTTATGACTTATCATTTGTGGTGTTCATCAAAATCCCCGAATGATTATTTTGTTTGGCTACATCTTTTCCAGCGTACGCTCACTGGTCCGACTGCAAAATAGTTGGTGAACCTCAAGATTAGCCTCTATTTGATAGCTTTTCTCACCTCATTCCATCATTTTTCCATAAGATCAAAAACCCTAATAAATGAAGAATTCTAGGTTTTCTCTTAAGGATGCATTTAAATGATTGGCATATTATATTTTCATTACTTTTCTATTTGGATAAGTTTTTTCAATTTAGCTACAGAATGCAACCTGTTCTACAACTAACTGTGCGTTCTGTAGCCACTCTTATGGTTTAGCAGGTTCCAGGTGTCAGCTGAGGAATTGGGCCACATGGGTGTTTCTAGAATCATGCCTACATGGATTCTATCCTACTCACTCAGTCCAGATCGACATAAAAAGGAGCCTAAACTCATGGTCAAAGATACAAGTCAAAATACGTTACCTGCAGCGGCATCACTCCTGATTTTCTTTTTGTAGCAAATCATGAGTCCAAAAATCCTATTTCAATTGCAATTCGAGTTAGACACTTGTAGCTAGTTTAACCAATAATTAGTTATGTAGTTTCCCTTTAAATATTGGTTCCAAAAAACAGAGAGACAATTCAATACATTTTAGATTTCTAAGTGTAAACATAGGCTTTCTATGGATACTCTGTTTCCAGACTTTATTTTCATCATAGTAAGAAGTTCAAGCTGTCGATGATTGCTTCATTACACCTTTAACAAGCTAGGAGTTCAACCACATCAGTTGCAGAGGGCCCCTGCTTTTGAAGGAGGTTTTTATTTGTGTTTTTAGTTAAATTTCCTTTACTTTGTTTCAGAAATTTCTATTTCTAATTAGGCTTATGCTTCATTTCCAGTTTTTAAATAGTTTAATCATAAATCACAATTGTGCAGACTTACTCTTCCAAGACATTTCATGGAAATAGAAACTCTATTTCCAAAAATAAATTAAGGATTGAAGTGCTAAGAAACCATAGTTGTTTAGTATTACTGTTCTTGTCTTTTATTTCCATTACAATAGAGTTGTCAATTGATGTGTCAACAGATGTTTATAAAATCCATTTTAAATATGATAATCCTACATTAAATGGTTAAATATCTCACACATACAGTAGTTGAATTTACCTTGCTTATTTTCATTTGCTTTCCAAAGGCTAAGGTATAATTGATTTCTCCTAAAGCATCTCAAGAGGCTAAACACTTTACATTTGAATGTTGCAGAAAAGTCAATTGTACATTATTTGATTTTAGTTAAAAATTACATGCTTTTACTTTCAAGGCCCTCACTTAATTGAAAACACTAATATTCCTACAAATAATTCTAAAAGAGATTGATCTAATCATGTTTCAAGATGGAATGGTTGAATGATTAATGAGTGCAATTTTTGAGTTATCTTTCTGTAGATTTTACTTAGTTTTCTAGTTCAACAGGTGTAATTGGTTATCTAACACTATTTCAAGAAGATCACTCTTTACAATTGAATATTGAAGGTAACTAAACATACCTTAGGTGTTTTCCTTACATTATTTGCTTACTATCTTAGGACATTAGCATATTAAAAGTACAAACAGTTTCTTAACACCATCGCAATAAAGGTCATACCTAATCATTGAATGTTGAAGTAACCAGAGGTACACTAGTTGTTTCATTTTCTACTTTCACTTTAGATCGGCATTATAATTTTCAACCTTAATCTTAGAATTAGATCCATGGATTAGGACTAATAATCAGATAAGATAAATGCTTTGTTTTCCAAATTAGGTCTTAACCAGCCCACAATTTTTGGTTTGTTTTTATGAAAATTATATTAGTTTAGGAACACTTCCTTTTCTTCCTTCTAAAATTCATTAGATTCACTTAAATCTTTCCATAGTTTTAGATTAACCATTCTAAGCTATAAAAGAACAAAACCCCCCCTAAAAACAACATAAAATACATACAACGAATCAAGAAATAGGCTACTAGCATATATAGTGCACCACACTTCACAAGATTACTAACCTCGGTCGATAATTTATGTAATCAATTTATGACACTAAATTGACCAAAAATTTTGGCACCATTTTCGAGGAAGTGTAAATAGGAGCCTTTTTCTTTTCATTAAAAAAAAAAAACACAAAACTTCAATCACCTACCACTCCCACTATATCATGTGGTGTAGTAAGAGCCACACATCCACATCATGAATACTTATTTTTGCAGGTAGAAGAAGAGGTGACAAAGGAGGTTGAAGAAATGGATGGAGATGATGACAATGAGGAATATCCTTTTGGATTTCCCATTCAAGAAACTAATATCAACATTCAAATGAAGAACATCCCTCCATCTGTACTTCCTAACTTCAAAGGTATGAGATCAGAAGACCCAAAAACCTTTCTTTTTGAATTTGAAATAATTTGTAGATCTTATGGCTACTCATTGAACATTAAAAAATTGAATTTGTTTCCGACAACATTGAAGGATAGATCTCTTAGATGGTTCATGACTTTAGGAAAAAATTCTATAAGGACATGGGATGATATGAAAAGAGTATTTTTGGAAAAATATAAAGATTATTGCATACACCATGACTTTAGAAATGAAGTCTTTAAGATGAACCAAAAAGAGGATGAAATCCTAGAAGATTTAGTGGAGAGATTTACTTATAATATAAAAAGATCTAAATTGCATAATTTAGGATCAGATGCATTAAAAATTCTCCTACTAAATGCTATAAAGGATGAATGGATTAATATTCTTAATCTGGTGGGAAAAGGAGATGTCTATCAATTGTCATTTCAAGATATTTGTGAACTGTGCAAGAACATATCAAGAGGAAAAGAAAAGTATGTAAGATACCCTCAAGGTCCATTTATGGCAAGAGTAAGTAAGTCGATATCAGGATTGGTAAGTCAAAATGAACTTAAAAATTTGCTAAAAATTCTTGGTAATTTAAATAAACAAATTAACATTCTGAAAATGAAAAACATACAAAAAGTTGAGAATGCTACTTCATTTATATTTTTCCCTAAATGTAGAAAGAAACATGCTTTTCATGAATGTCCACTTGATAACATTAAAATGTGTAAAATTTGTGCAGGATCACATACTACTGAATATTTCCCATCATTACCAGGGTTGAAGGCAATTTACCAGAAGGATAATGGAGCAAATCAAGCACAAGAGAAACTTTGTTATGTAGCCCCAAGAGGACCATGGCAACCTCAACAACCCAATATGATGCAATATTCTTATGCACAGTTTCAAGGTTATGCACAACAATATCAAGGTAATTGGAAAACACCCTTGCCTTGACAACCTTGGGCATCTCAATCCCAACCTCAAAACCAACCTTGGAAACCTTGGCCATCTCAATCCCAACCTCAAAATTGATCTTGGCAACAGATTTGGCAAAGGCCCTACAAAGGAAATCCACCATATCCTCAATATTTCCCTCTCTATCCTCAATACCATCATCAATGTTATCCATACCATTAACCTCCACAAAAACATCAATATCACCATCATTTGACCTCAATTCAACCTTTACCATTATCATCCACACAAGTACCTCAAACATCCATTCCCACTCCTCTACCTGCACAACCATTTCATATCCCCAACAATAAAACACCTCAATCAACTAACAATTTTGAGGTATTGCAAAATGATTCACCAGCTATCATTGAACAACAACAACCAGAAGAAGAATATTAAGATAATGTCCAAGAATCATGGATGTCTGTCGATAAAGAGAATTTGTTGGAACCAAAGATTGAAAAGTCTCATGCGTGCCTATCACCAGATTCTATGAATAAAGATCACATCTCCGAAGACTTGCATTGCATGATAGAGGAAAGACAAGGAATACAAGATTGCATTGAATCTTGGTTCAAGTCAGTCATCGGATCCCAATGATCAATTCTTCAATATCTTCTGGCATCATCTAAATCAAGAGAATTGGTCTCTCATATATTGGTACATATCAAAGAATATCTTTCGAACTTGCATATGAGTTTATCTATCATCTTGTTACAGACATGGTTCCATTGGAAGTATTCATATACTTGAACAAGATTTTATTTTTCAAGTAGAGTAGGACATATATAAAAAAAAGGAAAGAGAAAAATAATTCCTATTGTGAAAACCAGCTTGTTGGCACAATTGGACATGAGCTTTGCTTGAAAACCAGGCAACTGGCGAGCAAAGTTCACAATAATTTCTGCAATTTCATGATGGTTTCAATATTTTAGTATGGTTCTTCAAATAATTTTTGGTTCTATGCTCGATTTGGCTGATGTGGGATTCCTTAAGGCCTGCCTTCCAACAGATCTTGTCCCATCGACCTCAACACCTTATCTGGGATCAAGATCAAAGATTATTTGGAGTGCCTTGGAGCTTGCATACATCAATGGCAAGCCTCTTTGTTGATAACAATGGGAATACAACAATGTCTCTTGATTGTCAAACCTTGCAGGTGACTTGACTTCGACACATTAATTCATCCCTATCAAGAAGCACTCAGGTACCTTGACACTCATTTACATTATCGGTGAGTTGTCTTGCATTGGTTAACGATTTTCATCATTGATTGGTAATCCAATGATTTCTTCCCTGCTCGATTTCGACACATTCATTCGCATGGTAAGAATTGTACCATGAATTTTGGCTTTGATGAAGACTAATAGTTTTATGGAATCAACAACAACTTGCAGCAGTGCATTTTATTGGTTTCTTGTAGCAACATGTTCATGTTTTTGTCATTCAATAGCAGCATGATGGCACCATTACAACATTTTTTCATTCATTTCATTTTCAAGAAAAACAATAAATTTGGGACTATTTTAGTCAATGTGCATTATGTTTCATGGTTTCTACTTTAGTAGGCAGTACACAATTCAAATCAGCAGTTCCAACTCGGAGAAAAACAAATTTCTGCAAAAAAAATTGACAGCTGCGGAAAGTGGCCATTTTTGCAGCTATTGCTATAGCAACCTGTTTTTATTGTTGCAACTTTTTCCAGAGGCAGTTTTAGCACAAATATTGCAAGAGATTGGAGTAGTGAAGATTAGAACAATAGATGAAGAAAAGATGAATACATTCTACAGCTGAGTACATTCTGCAGTTGATTCTATTCTGCAGCTAATTTGATTTTACAGCCACTTTAGTAGTTCTGACATGATGATTTCAGGGGATTAAATGATATGTTTTTGAATACCACCATGCTACAAAGAGTACCTACTGAACAACATCAAAGCAAAGCAACAAACACAAACGTTAAGTTCTGAGGTAAAGTTTAAAAATTAATATATATAGCAAAGTTAAAAACGTGAAACATGTATAATATGCACATTCATATGTGTCCTTGCCAAATCATTATTCGAATTGATTGCAATCCTCATAATATATATTAGTCATATCTTTCGTATAAAGTTGCATAACGGTCCATCATTAATACCCTTGATTGATGAATAATGGTCATGATCATAACGTGACATGCTTGTCTACGTCTCTCCAAGAACATACCATCTATTTATTGCCTACAAATCTCCATAACCTTCCATCAAATCCGCAACTCATTCATCTCCATCGATTCCACAACCAATTCATCTCCATCCATTCTGCAGCTAATTCATTTCCATATAACATAGGGGTAATTCTGAAGGTTGAAAGTACTTTGCATAAAATAAGGATGGGATTGATTGTTAGATCAAAACCAGTGGGGATAAAATACATGGAAGGATACCCACAGGTCAAATAATTGCTACAACAAGCTGGATGGTTGAGGTTTATAGAATAATTAAATGGTTTTCATAAGGAAATTACAAAATCCTTTGCCCGGTCTTTTGATGGAACTGAGGTAGATATTGGGGACATTAAATTTGCAGTGACAGATTCATTCTTGGCTGAGGCTACAGAAATTCCAAGGCATGGAGAAAGATGGTTCAAGAACAAAGATTTCCATAGTGAATCTTGGAAGGTGATACTCAAAAAGCCAGGTATGGATGTCTCAGTTTTTAGAAAAGGAATCCCCAGTACAGCTCTTAAAATCAAATCGAGAAATATGCTCTTGATTTTACAGAAATTCATAACTTGTGAAGGAAGATTTGGAACCATGTATGTTTACCATATCTGTTTATTAATGAATTTTCTAGAAAATGGTGAAATCAACCTTCCTTTATATCTGCTCAATAGTTTTAGAAGGATGGCCTCAAATGTACAAAAGAGAAAACAATTCATAGAGACCACCATGCATCATCATGGTTTGGTGAAAATATTGATTGAATTTCACTTAAGGAGCATAGGAGACACTTGGGAGGATTTCCTTGTTAGGAATCATTTTCAAGAACAACCAGAGTCACCACCCAAGGAAGATAATGTTAGGAGAAGAAGAAGAAAGAAAACTGATATAATTATTGAAGACAGACCTAGAACTTCACTACAGAAGAACGATGAAAAGCTAATTTATGAGGAAATGACATAAATTAGGAAACAAATTAAGGCTAGAGGAAAGAAAAAGAAAGAGAATGAGGTTACAAATGAAGGGAATGAAAGTCCTCCAAAACTAAGAAGGAGCTCTAGACTCCGAGGTACCATTAAGAAGACACCATCAAGAGGGACATAGCTTATAAATACAGAAGAAGAAACACTAGTACCATCACATGTTAATATTTCTCTTGTGCACAGTCCTCAAGACTCTCCTGTTTATTATTTTGAAGAAGGCCCTAGCAGAAGATCTCCTGGTATAGATCCAGTTCAACAATAGATGTATGATTATGTAGAATCATTGGAGAGAAGAAGTGCCTCAATGAACCTAGAACCACTTGTCAATCCACAAGAACCTCTAATTGATGCTCTTAAGAAGGATATTTATGAATTAGAGATATTGAACAAGAACATCAAGCAGGAGAATGATAATCTTAGCCATTGATTGGTGATATAATCTCGACCATTGATTTGTCAATGAGAAGGCTATAAAGGAAGACTTGAGGGTCATTTGTAAAATACATCGAAAGGATCTAGAGATCAAATTTTTTTGACGGAGCAATGCTTAGAAAAAAATCAGATCTAAACTGATTCTTGATTGCAGTGAGGGGTAGAGTAATTTCGGTTGGAGGTTTTCCTGAGCTGGGAATACATCGCGGAGATTTTGAAGGAGCAAAAAAAATTGGACAAGGCAATGCATGATAATACTACTTTGCAGAAGCTAGGACTATGGCATAAGAGAAATATGAAATTGAAGAAGAAGAACAAGTCATTGAACATAGAAATCATTAACCTTAAGTTCAAAATTCTTATGAAAAGGCCCAGAATGACATTGAATTCAAAGAAGAACAAAAGAAGAAGGTTGGATGTCCTAGCTGAGGTATCTGAGAAAATGCAATAGGGGAGAAGAACTCACATTTTTGACAAATTTCATGAGGACATGCAATGATTTTGCAGTAGGGGTATGTTGAACCTTAGGATTACCCTCTCTTTGACAATTTTTGTCACCTCATTCCATCATTTTTCCATAAGATCACAAAACCTAATCGATGAAGAATGCTAGGTTTTGTCTTAAGGATGCATTTAAATTATTGTCATATTATATTTTCATGATTTTTCTATTTGGATAAGTTTTTTCAATTTAGCTACAGAATGCAGCCTGTTCTGCAGCTAACTGTGCGTTCTGTAGCCACTCTTATGGTTTAGCAGGTTCCAGGTGTCATTTGAAGAATTGGGCCACATGGGTGTTTCTAGAATCATGCCTACATGGATTCTATCCTACTCACTTGGTCCAGATCGACATAAAAAGGAGCCTAAACTCATGGTCAAAGAGACAAGTCAAAATACATTACCTGCAGTAGTAGGACTCTTGATTTTCTCTTCATAGAAAATCATGAGTCCAATAGTCCTATTTCAATTGCAATTCAAGTTAGAAACCTATAGCTAGTTTAACTCATAATCAATTATGTAGTTTCCCTTCAAATATTGGTTCCATAGAACCGAGAGACAGTTCAAAACAATTCAGATTTCTAAGTGTAAACACAGGCTTTCTATGGATACTCTGTTTCCAGAATTTATTTTAATCATAATAAGAAGTTCAATTTGCCAATGATTGCTTGATTGCACCTTTAAAAAGCTAGGAGTTCAACCACATTAGTTGCAGAGGGCCCATGCTTATGACAAAGGTTTTTATTTGTGTTTTTAGTTAAATTTCCTTTACTCTGTTTCAGGTATTTTTGTTTCTAATTAGGCTTATGCTTCATTTACAGTTTTCAAATAGTTTAATGATAAATCACAATTGTGCATACTTAATATTCCAAGACATTTCATGGAAAAAGAAACTCTGTTTTCAAAACTGAATTAAGGATTGAAGTGCTAAGAAACCACAGTTGTTTAGTTTTACTGTTCTTGTCTTTTATTTCCATTATAATAGAGTTGTCAATTGTTGTGTCAAAAAATGTTTATAAAATCCATTTTCAATATGATAATCCTACATTAAATGGTTAAATATCTCACACATACTGTAGTTGAATTTACCTTGCTTATTTTCATTTTCTTTCCAAAGGCTAAGGTATAATTGATTTCTCCTAAAGCATCTCAAGAGGCTAAAAATTTACATTTGAATGTTGCAGAAAAGTCAATTGTACATTAGTTGATTTAGTTAAAAATTAAACACTTTTACTTTCAATATCCTCACTTAATTGCAAACACTAATATTCCTAAAATTCATTCTAAAATAGATTGATCTAATCATGTTTCAAGATGGAATGGTTGAATGATTAAAGAGTGCAATTTCTGAGTTATCTTTCTGCAGATTTTACTTATTTTTCTAGTTCAATAGGTGTTATTGGTTATCTAACACTATTTCAATAAGATCACTCTTCACAATTGAATATTGGAGGTAACTAAACATACCTTAGGTGTTTTCATTACATTTTTTTTCTTACTATCTTAATAAGGTCATACCTAATCATTGAATGTTGAAGTAACTAGAGGTACACTAGTTGTTTCATTTTCTACTTTCACTTCAGATAGGCATTATAATTTTCAACCTTAATCTTAGAATTAGATCCATGGATTAGGAGTAATAATCAGATAAGATAGATGCTTTGTTTTCCAAATTAGGTCTTAACTAGCCCACAATTTTTGGTTTGTTTTTATGAAAATTAGATTAGTTTAGGAACTCTTCCTTTTCTTCCTTCTAAAATTCATTAGATTCACTTAAATATTTCCATATTTTTAGATTAACCATTCTTAGCTATCAAAGAACAAAAACCCCCCTAAAAGAAACATAAAATACATACAACGAATCAAGAAATAGGATACTAGCATATATAGTGCACCGAACTTCACAAGATTACTAACCCCGGTCGATAATATATGTAATCAATTTAGGACACTAAATTGACCAAAAAACGGTACATTGAATTACCTAGAGCTTCTTTTGATAATTTCACTACCCTGTCTACTGTATTTTTGACTCACTTCTAGTTACCCATACGCTATGAAACTGAAACGGAACTCTTGACCAATTTTAAACAGACTAATGCTACTCGCATTTCTGATCATATTCATGAGTGGTGTTGTCATCGTAGAATGGTTAAGACATCTGTTCCTGATTAGATTCTTGCTGAGTGGTTCATTAATTCCCCGTTACCATCTATAAATGAGGATGTGGCTAAGAGTGGCATTGTTACATAAGAGCAAGTTATTGTGCATGCCCAATATTTAGACTTGATCTATACCCAGTCTGGCACGCTCTATGAAAAAATTCCTAACGCGCCGCGATCTAATTTTACTGTTCCTCTTCATTTAAAGGACACTCATGCCAAAGACTGTTTGATTGGTACTACAAGCACAAATCATACTACTGCATTTGATCTTGCAACTTCTTCCAAAATCAATGCTGTCATTTGACAAAGGCAAAAGTGACAAGCAACCCAGAAGTAATAAAAAAGGGAAATCTAAGAAAAAGAAAACTTCTAACCTGCAGGAAATATCATCTGATCAATCATATGGAAATATGAAACCTCATTATCCATGCATAATCTGTAATGAATAACATTTTTTTTGGGATTGTCCTCACCGCACTGAAGTCTCAAAAATCATTAAGACTTCACATGTGTCAGTTGTGTTGACAGATCCATTTCCTAATCCGTAAAAAAATTTTGGTTGCTACAGATCTAGCTTCTATTTCCCAAGTACTTATGTTATCTGTCACAAAAAATTCAATAGATATTTTGGTGTTAACGTGTAATAAAGATTATGGTAGTCAGGCCATTGGTCAACCTACTACCTCGACCACGAATCCGTCTACAGAATCGGTACTGCCTACTACTATTCCTTAATTGACGATTAAGACACCAAAGGGAGTCATTCATAAATTGAAATATAATCCTCAAGTAAGAGCTGCTCAAAACTATAATATAGTTGAATATTTGGCTCAATCCCCTTCAGTTATGTCAACTCTTGAGGTATTACAAACTTGTCCCTCCCAGAAACAGACTTTATTGTCGGCTATTGGTGGAATTGATTCGATTGATTCTAATCTTGTCACCTTTAATCATACGGGCTATGTGCCACAATTACCCACAGAATTTGCATTCTCCATACAGGTAAATGTTCTCAATAACCTTGTTCATTGTACTATTATTGATGAGGGAGCATCTACATGCATTATGTCTCTAAACTGTTGGAGGTCACTTGTCTCTCCACGCTTATCTCAGTCATCAACGACGTTGAAGGCTTTCGATGGACATACATATAAGCCTTGTGGTATTATTAATAGCTTGCATGTTGAACTAGGGGGAAAAAAAATGAATGTTGATGTCGAGGTTTTTGATGGACCCCTTGACTATAATATTCTACTTGGCAGGCCATGGGTATATGCTATGACTGCAATTGTTTCTACATATTTTAGAATGATCGCCTTTCCATATAAAGGTGCCATCACAATCATCAATCAAATATCCCTCTTTGCCTCCGCTTCGCAGGTAACTGTAAATGTTTTGTTCGTTCACGTACCGCAACTAGCACTTTAGAACATTGGTGTAGGACTCTTAAAGGATTCCACTCTCATGGGAACGTTTGCATTACCACCGCCTACAACGTCAGCAGAAATTGCAAGTATAGAGACCTGCTACATGATCTCTTCCACTCCATCTGGCTTAAGGGAGAGTACAGGTGGTTTTGAAATTTTTACGTTGGATGAGTTTCTACTGCCCAGCCCTATTGAGCTGGCATAGAAGTCAATCTATTTGGATTTGGCAGCAAATCCGAAATCAGTGTCACTGGTTTTTTGGGTTGACCGTTCCTTAGATTTTGGTACTCCAACTGATCCTTTTTCCTCAAATTTCTTGACAGATGAGAATATTTTGGAAACCATGATGCCAGAAGGAGAACCATGGGAAGATTATCATCATCATTCCCATCATCCTTATTATGAATAAAATTAACTTAGTGAACTGTATCACCCATCGATCAAAAATTTATATTTGAATTCTTTACCTATTAATGCAATTGATTCCAAGCAAAATTTGTCAAATATTGAAGAAACCATTTCTATCGATATTTCGACCAAACTTGGCATTGTAGAAAATATTCATCTCGGCGTATCTTGTTCTCCATCAGAAATTGAAACATATCGCTCTCTCTTTCATGAATTTCGTGATGTATTTTCTTGGTCTTACGAGGAAATTCCACTTATAGATACTAGTATCGTTGAACGCACTATTAATATGTATCCTGATGTCAAATCGGTGCGCCAATGCCTTCGTCCTGTTCATCCAAAGAAGGTCACTAGCATTAAAGAAAAAGCTGAGAAATGTTTGCGTGCTAGTTTCATTTACCTTGTTTCACTAACTGAGTGGGTTTCCAACATTGTTCCTGTCATGAGAAAACAAGGAACCATCAGAGTGTGCATCAATTATCGAGATGTCAATATTTCCTTTCCAAAAGATAACTATCCTACTCCGTTTATCGACCATATTATTGATGATTGTGCTGGATGTGAAATCTTTTCGTTCATGGATGAATTTTCTGGCTACAATCTAATAAATATCTGCCTAGATGATCAACATAAGACATCATTCATCTGTCTTTGGGGCACATTCTCTTATAGGAAACTGTTGGAAATACTGAGAGGGGGGGGGGGGGGGGGGGTGAATCAATATTCCTTTCAATTAGAGCATTAGTTAATCTTCAATTATTATCAAGACAAAGCAATGATAATAAACAAGAGGAACACAAATGCACACAATTTTTAAGGTGGAAACCCACTCCGGGACAAAAACCACCTAATGCTTTTCTAATAATTCTTTAATATTCAACTTCAATTGAAAATAAAGCTCCAACTTCTTAGAATCTAGAAAATAATTCTTCTCCAGCTCCCACTGGATGGACACTCCAATGCCCGAGATTCTTCAGTAGTCAACTGAATGGATGCCCCAACACCCAATGAGCTACAACTCACCCTAACACCACCCTACCACCCTATAGAAGAATAAAAGAAGAATGGACTCATGTACCAGGGAAAATGGTGCACTTTATAATGATATAGAATGATGTAGAAGAAGAAGATATACTAGACCATAACCCCAACTTTGACACAACCACCTAATGATGATCCTAGACCTCCCAACACTACCTCTTCAACCCTTGGCAGATAGACACTAGGACAATTTGTACAATAATGTATTTACAATGACTAAGTACAATGATACCTTTACAATGATTGTATGTAGTGCTGCCCACTTGAAGACTTCATATGATGAACTTCTTGCTGCTGTTATGCACCTTGGTTACTGCTCTTGTCATGCTACCCTCTGTTGCACCTTGCTTTGCTTTGCCACCGTAGAAAGTTTGGTCCTTTGCAACCCTTGACAACACATGATCTAACTTTTTCTTGCCTTCTAGGAGCTCGATATTGAATATGGTATATCTCTGTCATTTTAGATCCTAAATATCTGATTTTCAGTCCTATAGTATTCCTTTGAGTCATGTTTCCAATGCCACAGTTCTGATCCAAATTGGATTCTTCAAGGGAGAGTTATAACCAATCTTTTACAATTCCCTAATTATAGACTGTTTCAGTAGAGCGCACTTGTACGGAGTGCCACGTGCCACTGTTCCTTCATTTGGATCTAAAATTGATAGAACAAAAATAGCATACTGTGCACTATCTTCCAATTTTTACAGAATTCCAATCCGATACTCAGAGAGAGAGTTATGATGAATTTACCAAGGTCACTTCTTTGAGATGAATTTTAGGAGCCTGCAAAAACCCTGAATTCCACAGATCATATCTCCAACAAAATTGCACACCTTGATCTAAATTTTTTACAGTAGTGTCCTCAAAATTTCGGCTTCACCTCATAAAAATTTCAGCTTCTGAACATTCGTAGAAGAAAATTTAGAGCGCGAATTCCACGATGATCTGTTTCAGATGGCGAAATCCCTTGCATTAGGAGGAAATGAGGATCACAATTTATATAAATGCTTAGGTTGAGAGGGGCTTCAACAAGTGAACGTGGGAGGGATTTTTGGAGCTTAAAAAATATTAATTATGACTTTTCAATGACCCATGCCCCAACCCCATGGGGTGTTAGCCCACTAACTGGGAATACAAACTTCAAACATGAATATCTCTCAAACCGTGAAGAATTACATGGCGTGCCATATATCAACAGAAACATCTTGACAAGTAGAAACCATAAAAAGAATTATTGACCCAGAATATACTAATTTTTTAGGTCAAAATTCCCATGAAATATTGGGTTAGCCCTTAGTGCTACTTGGGTTGACATCAATGACAACCACTGATCAGAAATCTCCCCCTTTGGCATTGATGGCAACAAAAGTACTCCCCCTGCGATCATGACACCTCTTCCTACAACATTCTCTCCCCCTTTGACATCAATGGCAAAGGGTAACTCCCCCTGAAACATAACCATCCTGCAGATCTGTACACACTTCCACTCCCCCTGACACACAACCTTCCTGCAGAGCTGTAATCTACTTCCACTTCCCCTTTATATTCTGAAAAAGGAAAATCTAACGAGAAATTGGGAGAATCCCAAGCTTCTGGTGAAGATATTCCAATGCTGGCGAATATTTAATATGTGATTCTTTTGGTGCTGCTTGGAATCTTTCTACTTTTCCAACTGCTTGCAAAGCATCTGGTCGAGAGGCTGTTACATATAGAAGACTACTAATCATAGATCTGTACAACCTTTGATCCGCATCCTTAGATGAGTCGTCTATGCTCAATTTGAAACCTGTTACCATTGGAGTAAGGATGGGTTTTCAATCTTCCATTTTAAATTTCTTGAGCATTTCCTTGATGTACTTGGCTTGACATATAAATATTCCTTTCTCTTGCTGAGATATTGGAAGCCCTAAGAATTATGTTAGCTCACCAAGTAAAGACATCTCAAAATCACTTTGCACCTTTGTAGCAAACTTATTACTTAGTCGATCATCATTTCTACCAATTATTGTATCATCCTCTTTAGTTATTATACATGCTTTGGTTGCTTCATCTAGAACATATATGTCGTTTGGAGCTCGACTTGCTGTAGCCACAATTCAACCAAACACGCCTTTCCCGATTTCACATTTTGTGGAGTTGAATAGTATTGTGTGTCCTTGATCACACATTTGTCCAACACTGAGCAGATTTTGATTCATGTTTTCAACCAATAGAACATTCTTGGCTAGAGAATCTTTGCTTCCGAGAGTGATAGTACCTGATCCTAGAACATTTTAAGATCCATCATTTCCAAAGGACATGGTTCCATCCTTCTTCTCTTTCAGAGATACAAATTTATTTCTATCTCCAGTCATATGCGTTGAGAAACCACTATCAACATACCACAAATCTTTATTCTTTTGAGCCTTGAAAGCGAGAGAACAATTATCACTCTTCTTCTTCTTCCATGTTCGTTCGTTCTATGGCTTCGAATATTCTTCTGGAGGATTTTCAAGTCTGTAGTCTTTGGCTATGTGTCCAAAGTTTCGACATTTGTAACATTCAATATTATTTCTTAAATGTTCAAATCTATTGATGTTTCGGTGAGCCCTGGGAGGTTCATATTTGACAGATCTCCTGGAATTGTATTCGTTCCTAGGGTATGTGCGACATTCTACAAATTTATGACCAAATTTTCCACATGAATAATAGTAGCCATAAAAAATATGTTGGTACCTGGATGGAAATTTTCGTCGAGGAATTGTCTTCCAAGTCTGTTCTTGTGAATCTTGTCCAATGAAGTCTACATGCATGTTAGATATAATAGGTTCATTGTATTTTGTTGTAGAAGGTCCTGCTTCTTCTTCTTTGTAACTGATGCTAGTTTTGTCGTTGTAAGATCGTTGATTGTTGATGAGTTCTTCCAAAGCCCTTGAGCTGTTGGCATAGTTTTGGATAGTTTTTCATTTTTTCACTTCCTCACACAACGAGACTACTTCGGCTTCTAATTCTTCCCTTTCTTGGTTTCTTTCTTCCAACTTCTTTTGAAGTGACTCTTCAATGCATTTGTGTTCTTCAACTTCAATTTTGAGACCTTGAACTTGTTCTTCAAGAGTATTGGAACAGATCTTCTCCGTCTTGAGATCTTTTATAAGCTTGATTGCTTCCTCATAAAATTATTCTATGGTCCATCCTTCTTCTTCATTTTTTAATACCTCTTGTTTATTGTCCTTGGGTTTATTGTGCTTGGCCATAAACAATACTCTCTCATTGGCTTCTTCTTCACTGTCATTGTCTTCATCGGATGATGAGCTATCTTCTTTAGAGAGAAAGTTCCTTTTGGATCCTTGCTTGTTGAATTTCTTAAAGCCTTTCTTTCCTTTTGAGTTACCATTACTTATGTTTGGACATTTTGCTGCAAAATGCCCAACCTCATTACAGCTGAAACATATCAATGGAAGTTTACCTTTGAATTTTCCCTTACCAATTTTTAGTTTTCTCGTGAAGTAAGCATATTCTTCATCTGAAAGACCTTCTTCATCATCTCCCTCTTCTTCACACTTGCAGGTGCATGTCTTTTCAATTGAAGGTTTTTTATCCTTATTGGTTTTCTTAGATGCAATGAACACAGTTTCTAGATGCAAAGTACCCTCTTCTTCATCAAGTCTCATTTCATATGCTATGAGAACTCCATGTAATTCCTCTTTGTTGAGTTTGTCCATATTTTCACTGTATTCTAAGACCGATACCTTTGGGTTGAATCTCCCTGGTAACATTTTAAGAATCTTCCATATAATAGTCTTCTCGTCAACTGGCTCTCCCAATCCTTCCAGAGTATTGGTTATTTCATCAACGTATTGGAAGTATGCAACAATGTTGCAATCTTCTTTCATTCTGAGTTGCTCAAATTTTGCTCTATATATTTGAAGCTTTGCTTCTTTGAAATTTGAGTCACCTGCATATATATTCTCAAGCTTGTCCCATACATTTTTGGCGGTTTTACAACCCAACACCTTATGATAAGCAGATTCAATAAGTTCATTGATAATAATATTCTTTGCTTTTGCATAATTTACCAAATTATTCTTACCTTGTTCATCCACGGTTGATGTAAATACATTTTGAACAGTGTGCCATACTTCGTATTCTAGCACCAAGAGATAGACCTCCATTCTTCCTTTCTAGAGTGCATAATTATTTTCATTGAACAGAGGTACACCATTCTTAGTATGCTCCATGACCTCCTTCCAGATGTTAAACTTCTATTGAAGGAACCAAAATCTTATACCAATTGTTGGAAATACTGAGAGGGGGGGGGGGGGTAAGATGTATTCAACACCTGAAATTAGAGCATTAGTTAATCTTAAATTATTAGATTAAAAATCTTTCGGGAAATCACATGAGAATTTTAGGACCGACGCATTTCGAACTACCAACTGTAGTTCATCATCAGGATAATGAAGAATGGCTGATCAGACATACCTATTTATACCATGAGGAGAGAAGCAACGGTCAAATCCAAGAACGGTTAAAATCAAAATTAACTGGTCAAAAATAAAAATAGAAATAAAAACAGAAAACATAACAAACCCACCCTTAAAAATACTAGTCAAAACTAAAAATAATATAAAACCAAAACCAAAAACTAAAATGACCCCAAAATATAAATAAATAAATAGATAAAAATAAAATAAAAGCATAAATCCAATAAAAGTCAAAGTCCTCATAAACGAAATTAATCTATAAAACAATAACGTTCAATTAGGATAAAAATAAATAAATAATTAATTAAATTAAATATAAAATAAAATAATAAATATGAAAGAATAAATAAATAAAATAATCAATAAGTAAACTAATAAATAAAATACTGACAAATACATAAAATAAACAAATAACTAATTAAATAATTGAATTAAATTATATATAAAATAAAATAAATAAATAAATAAAAATAAGTAAACAAATAAATAAATTACCAAAAATAAAATCCTAATAAATACATAAAATTAGAAATAAAATTTTTGAGTTAAAAAAAAAATAAAAATAAAAAAAATAATAATAATAATAATAAAAATAAAAATAAAAATAAATAAATAAATAATAATAAAAATTTTATATATATATATATATATAAATAAAATATTTTAAAAATATAAAAATAAGGAAATAACCAAAAATTAATAAAGAAAAACATTAATAAATAAAATTAATAAATAAAATCAAAACTTGAACAAGAATAATAAATTAATCTCGAAGATTGTGGCCAGTGCTATTAAATCGAGTTGCACTGTGGGTTCCTTTAGCTCAAAGCTTATTGAAAGCAATCCTGTCACCCCTAGGATTTATGGGCTTCCTAAGATTCATAAAGAGGGTGTTCCTATTAGACCCATTGTTAATACTATTGGTGGGCCCACTTATCTCCTAGCTAAGTATTTAGCCCGCAAGCTTAAGCCTCTTGTTGGTCAGACAGATTCTTTCGTGAAAGATTCTGCTTCTTTTGTTCAAGAGTTAAAAAGCTGGGTTTGTGAGCCTAATGACTCTATGGTTAGTTTTGATGTTGTGTCTCTCTACACGAACATTCCTATCATGGACGCAGTAGAAGTTATCAGGCGTATCACTGATCCTGATACCGCTAATTTGGTGGAAATTTGCCTCACTTCTACCTTTTTTAGTTTTGAAGGAGAGTTTTATGAGCAAACCTGTGGTGTTGCTATGGGTTCCCCGCTCTCGCCAGTAGTGGCCAATCTTTTTATGGAAGATTTTGAATCGAGAGCTTTAGCGTCTGCTACCTTAAAACCCAAGGTTTGGAAGCGGTTTGTAGATGATACTTTCATCAATTGGTCTCATGGACAGAAAGAATTGAAGGCATTTCATCAGCACTTGAATAATCAATCGGATTCCATTAAGTTCACTATGGAATTGGAGAATGAGGGGAGCCTTCCTTTCCTTGATGTTCTCATCTCTAGAAATAATAATGGCTCTTTCTCGCATCGTGTTTTTCGGAAAAAGACGCACACGGAGCAGTATCTTCACTCTGATTCTCATCATTTTCCTGCTCAGAAAATTGGAGTCCTAAACACTTTAGCTACGAGAGCTCTTAGAATTTCTGATGATGATCATTTAGATGAGGAAAAGGCCCATCTCCTTAAGGTCTTCGAAGAAAATGGGTATAATAGGAGTCAGGGGTTGAAGGCTTTCATGAAGGCGAGCAAAGGTCCTAGGCAGAAATTGTTGATGGAGGATGTTATTGGTAAAGTTCATTTACCTTTTATTCAAGGTACGACTGACAAGATCGCTCGGATTTTAAGGAAGCATAAGATCTCGTCTTCTTTTAAACCTTTAAACACCATTCGGAGCTCCCTTAAATCGGTTAAGGACAAGTTGGACCCTAAAAGCATGAAAGGTGTTTATTTGATCCCGTGCTCTTGTGGGACTCCCTACATTGGTGAAACTGGTCGTTCGATTAATAAGAGGATCCAAGAGCATTCTGCGGATATTAGACTTGGTAGAACCAAGTCCTCAGCGCTAGCGGAACATACGGAGAAGACGAAGCATCATATTTGTTTGGAAGACGCTAGAGTCCTTGCTAGGGTGGATCATTTCCATCACCGTAAATTTAGGGAGGCGTTAGAGATTGAGAAGAGGCCTTGTACGTTGAATAGGGATGATGGATGGAAGGTTAGCAGGTGCTGGATTCCATCTCTTGACTCCTTGTAAAGATCCCTTTATTTTTATCCTATTATTATTAGTATATGATTTGATATTTATAATTTATTATTCTTGTTCAAGTTTTGATTTTATTTATTAACGTTTTTCTTTATTAATTTTTGGTTATTTCCTTATTTTTATATTTTTAAAATATTTTATATATATATATATATATAAAATTTTTATTATTATTTATTTATTTATTTTTATTTTTATTTTTATTATTATTTATTTATTTATTTTTATTTTTATTCTTATTTTTATTTTTACTATTATTATTATTTATTTATTTATTTTCATTTTATTTTTATTCTCTCTCTCTCTATATATATATATTTATTTTTATTTTTATTTTTATTTTTTATTTTATTTTTATTTTTTATTTATTTATTTATTTTATTTTTATTTTTAATTAATTTATTATTATTATTATTATTATTATTATTATTTATTTATTTATTTATTTATTTTTTATTTTTTATTTTTTTAACTCAAAAATTTTATTTCTAATTTTATGTATTTATTAGGATTTTATTTTTGGTAATTTATTTATTTGTTTACTTATTTTTATTTATTTATTTATTTTATTTTATATATAATTTAATTCAATTATTTAATTAGTTATTTGTTTATTTTATGTATTTGTCTGTATTTTATTTATTAGTTTACTTATTGATTATTTTATTTATTTATTCTTTTATATTTATTATTTTATTTTATATTTAATTTAATTATTTATTTATTTATTTTTATCCTAATTGAACGTTATTGTTTTATAGATTAATTTCGTTTATGAGGACTTTGACTTTTATTGGATTTATGTTTTTATTTTATCTTTATCTATTTATTTATTTATATTTTGGGGTCATTTTAGTTTTTGGTTTTGGTTTTATATTATTTTTAGTTTTGACTAGTATTTTTAAGGGTGGGTTTGTTATGTTTTCTGTTTTTATTTCTATTTTTATTTTTGACCAATTAATTTTGATTTTAACCGTTCTTGGATTTGACCGTTGCTTCTCTCCTCATGGTATAAATAGGTGTGTCTGATCAGCCATTCTTCATTATCCTGATGATGAACTACAGTTGGTAGTTCGAAACGCGTCGGTCCTAAAATTCTCATGTGATTTCCCGAAAGATTTTTAATCTAATATGTTATGGATCACAGAAGCTTGCACTCTCAAATATAATCTTAAATTATTATCAGTGTTTGTACAATGATAGCAGCAAACAAAAGGAACACAAATGCACACATTTTTTAAGGTGGAAACCCCCTCCGGGACAAAACCCACCTAATTCTTTTCTAATAATTCTTTAATATTCAACTCCAATTGAAAATAAAGCTCCAACGTCCTAGAATCTAGAAAATCATTCTTCTCCGGCTCCCACTAGATGGACTCTCCAATGCCTGAGATTATTTAGTAGTCAATTGAACAGATGCCCCAACACCCAATAAGCTACAACTCACCTTAGCACCACCCTACCACCCTATAGAAGAATAAAAGAAGAATGGACTCCCGTACCAGGGAAAATGGTCCACTTTACAATGATATAGAATGATGCAGAAGAAGAATATATACTAGACCATAACCCCAACTTTGACACAACCACCTAATGATGATCCTAGACCTCCCACCACTGCCTCTTCAACCCTTGGTAGATAGACACTAGTACAATTTTTACAATAATGTATTTACAATGACTTAGTACAAAGATACCTTTACAATGATTGTATGCAGTGCTGCCCACTTGAAGACTTCATATGATGAACTTCTTTCTATTGTTATGCACCTTGGTTCTTGCTCTTCTTTGCCATTGCTGCACCTTGCTTCAGCTGTTGCCATAGAAAGTCTGGTCCTTTGCAACCCTTGACAACAACTGATCTAGCTTTTTCTTGATTTCTAGGAGCTCAATATTGAATCTAGTGTATCTCTATTATTTTAGATCCTCAATATTTTATTATTGGTCCTGTAGTATTCCTCTGAGTCATCTTTCCAATGCCACAGGTCTGACCCAATTTGGATTCTTCAAGAGAGAGTTATACCCAATCTATTAAAATGCCCTAATTATGGACTATTTCATAAGATCGAACTTGTACGGCATGCCACGTGTCATTGTTTCTTAATTTGGCTCTGAAATTGATAGAGAAAAAGCTACAGATTGTGCACTATTTGCCACTTTTTACATAATTCCAATCTGATACTCAGAGAGAGAGTTATGATGAATTTACCAAGGTCACTTCTTTGAGATGAATTTCAGGAGCCTGCAAAAACCCTGACTTCCACAGATCATATCTCCAAAAATGTTGTGCACCTTGATCTGAAATTTTTACAGTAGCTTCCTCAGAATTTTGGCTTCACCTCATAAAAATTTCAGCTTCTGAACCTTCGTAGAAAAAAGTTAGAGCGAAAATTCCATGATGACCTGTTTCAAATGGCCGAATCCCTTGCCTAAGGAGGAAATGAAGATCACAATTTATATAAATGCTTAAGTTGAGAGGGGCTTCATAAAGTGAACGTGGGAGGGATTTTAGGAGCTTAAAAAATATTAATTATGACTTTTCAACGACCCATGCCTCAACCCCATGGGGTTTTATCCCACTAACTGGGGGACAAACTTCAAACATGAATATCTTGCAAACCGTGAAGAATTACGTGGCATTCCATATATGAAAGGAAACATATCGACAAGTAGAAACCATAAAAATAATTCTTGACCCATAATATATTAATTTGGTAGGTAAAAATTCCCATGCAATATTTGGTTTTACCCACAGTCTTTAGCAGGTTAACATCATTGATAACCGGCAGTCAACGAAACTACTATTTGGTTTAAATAACACTGGGGAAACTTTTCACAGAGCCATGGATTATGCTTTCAATGACATCAAGCACATTGTTCAACCCTATCTAGATGATTTACCCACGCATTCACAAAATCAGACTGATCACCCAATGCATTTGAGAGCCATCTTCTTACGCTGCTGACACTACAAAATACGTCTCAATCCACATAAATGTGTGTTTTGTTTTGGTTCTGGTTGTTTTCTTGGATTCCTCATCTCAAAAGAAGGAATTTGAATCGACCCATTAAAGGTTCAATCCATTCTTGATTTTACTTCACCATCAAATTTACTTCAGATACAAAAAATTCAAGGAAAGGCTAACTTCCTAAAGAGTTTCATAGCCAACTAAGCCGAAATGGCTAAAGGATTTACTTGACTCTTGAAAAAAGGGGTTCCCTTCCATTGGGACCAAGTTGCACAAGGTTCTTTTCATGATGTTAAGGATACTCTTGTCCAGGTGTCATTAATGTATCCCCCAAATTATCAAAACAATTATTTCTTATATATCAAAGTGGTTGATACGACCATTGCCATGGTATTGGTCCAAGTAGAAAATGGGATAGAACATCTGATCTATTATTTGAGTCATAATCTCAATGATATGGAAGTTAAGTATTCATATGTAGAAAAGCTTGCCTTGGTAGTTGTTCAAGTTGTCCAAATATTTCATCACTATATCCTGTTCCAAAAGACCATTGTCGTTTTGGATTGCAACCCCATGACTTATATCTTATCATGTCAATTTTTGGGGGGGAAATATTCAAAATGGATTGTCATTTTTCAGGAATTTGATTTGGAATTCATCAAATCCAAGTCAAAGAAGTCTTTAGTTTTGGCTGAGCTTCTCTGTCACCTTCCCTCTGATAGTACTGCTACTACGTCGGAACCATTAATTCCTGACGAGTCTCTGTTTACAATTGGATCATATGATCTTTCGTATGGTTATTTCATCATTTATCTCCAAAGTTAAAATTTTTATCCTGATACCTCTCGCTCTGAACAATGACGTATTCGATACCAAGCCAAAGATTATTTGATCGTCGGTGATACACTTTATCGTCGTGGTGTCAATACTATTTTAAAAAGGTGTCTCACTCATGAGGGGGCCAAAAAGGTTTTAAATGATTGTCATGCTGGGGCTTGTGGTGGATACACTACTGCGCAGAAGATACTCCTCGCTGGTTACTTTTGGCCTACAATATTTTGCGACTACATTCTCGCAGTTAGAAGTTGTCATGCGTGCCATATTTTTTATCGTAAAATCCAGAAACTGCTAGCGCCAATGCATCTTGTTGGATTTGTGGGACCATTTTCAAAATGGGGTATTGACTTTAGGACCTGTAACCCTCGTTCATCCGGGGGGCATGGTAATATTATTGTCGCAATAGACTACTTTACCAAATGGGCCGAATATATGCCTACTTTCAACAAAACAAGACAGACAACTACATTGTTTTTCTTTAATCATGTTATTGCACGGTTTGGGGTCCCACGAGCTATAGTTATAAATCATGGGAAGCATTTTTGCAACCACATGATGGCTGAATTGACTGCCAAGTTAGGATTGTCACATGATAATTCTACTTCTTATTATCCACAATTAAATGGACAAGTTGAGGCTATTAACAAGATTCTTAAACGTATGCTTCAACGAATGATAGGAGTTTGTAAAAGAAACTGGAATTTGATCCTGTACTCGGCCTTGTGGTTGTACTGAACCTCGGTGAGAAACGCAACTGGATTTACTCCCTTTCAATTGGTGTATGGTTTGGAAGATATCTTACCAATCCAATGTGAAATACCATCGTTAAAACTCACAATCGACTTGTTACCTGACACCTCAGAAGAAGAAGCGTGTCTTTTTAACGTCATCCATCTTGATGAAACATGTCGTGAAGCCCAACTGTCCAACGAAGCGCATAAGAGATGTATAAAGGCGCAATACGAAAAAAATGTCCAGCCTCACATTTTCTCAGAGGGCGACTTGGTCCTTCTTTATGATCAAGAAGCTGTTGTAATAGGTATAGGAAAATTTGAGCCGTTATGGCATGGCCCCTATATTTTCAAAATAATTCTTGCTAAGGGTGCCTATGAGTTGGTTGATTACGATGGAATTTTGTTGGCGCAGTCTAGAAATGGGTTTTATCTGAAATGTTACTATGCTTAATCATGAGCGCAGTGATTTTTTGTATTATATTGTATATATATGCTATTGATTTGAATTCACTATCTTATTTTCTTTTTAAACTTTTCTTGACGTTAGTAATTCGCTTTACATTTCATCGCAGATGTCTAAATCTTTGGAACCATTTGTGGGATATGCTGATGGTGCTAGTCATAATATTCATAATCCATCTTCTGTAGCGTGGGCCATTTTCCCTCTGAACGACGAGTTAGTGATTTTTCAAGGGATTTGTATCGGCAGATCGACAAACATATCGTTGAGTATAGTGCATTGATCGAGCTTCTCTCTGATGCCATTTCATTTGGTATTAACAACATTATCATAAGGTTAGACTCACAACTTATGGTATTACAACTTACTAGTGTTTATACTATTATAAATCCAACACTTCATCATTTGTTCCTAAGAGTTCGACTTTTGGAAAGACATTTTGATTTTATTCAATATCAACACATTTCCAGAAATTTGAACACATTGACTGATTCTTTGGCTAATCAAGTTTTAGACAGACATTTGCAACACATGTAAAGAAAACATTCACATAATTGAATAGAATTTCACAATAAACATATGAAAAAACTGAAATCAAATAAATAGATAGTTATAGGATTTCACAAAATTTGTGCTCAAGACACATTGTTCATCTGACCTCAAAATGTATGCAACATGTAAGAAGTAAACTAGTGATGGTCATGGTAACATGCTATAGATCTAGCTATCCTATGCAGTAACTACATCTAGCGGTTAGGAATGCCTATAGTGTGGCACTGCAATTGCATGGGTAAATCATAGATCCGACAATCCGGAATCCCGAAGGTCAACCCCTCTATGTGCTGCCAAAGCTCAGATAGAGTCTCTGCCATGTCTAGATCATGAAGGATTGCTCTCTCGACAACCCTCTCTGCTGGCTCATCTGCTACATGCTCTGTTTCCTCTATTGGTTGAACTCGACCAACATTTGTATTACATAAAAACTTTAGTTTAGTCTT
Organism: Pinus albicaulis; assembly: GCA_034641835.2. NCBI lineage: Eukaryota > Viridiplantae > Streptophyta > Pinopsida > Pinales > Pinaceae > Pinus > Pinus albicaulis. The sequence goes on along the minus strand of CM076581.1, from coordinate 957,898,262 downwards.
GGGAAAACATCAAAAATACAAAAACATTGTATAAACCTTAGAAAAATCAAAACTTGGTCAAAACATTCTTACCTATTGCACCCCACTGAGCGCCTTCTCGTAAAGCTAAATCTGTATCTCCTTCAAGGAAATCAATGCCTGCGTATGCATACTCATCGATGGCGAAAACCTGTTGCCTGAACTAGGTGAAGAATGCAATCGAGAACATAATGGTCGATTGGCCTGCATGCATATCCATTAGTTCTACCCATCTCTGCATCCTCAGATATCTAGGTTTAGACACACCCAATGTCACATGTTGTGGCTAAATAAGTGGAATCCGCTCTAAGGCAAATGAAATGAGGATTGAACCATAATTGAATTTTTTCTTCCTTCCTCATTTTGCCTTGTTCATCTGTTCTTTTATCTGAGAAAGTACAGCTTCAGACCAGTTGAAGACTGTTGGCTCCATGCACTCTAGCGAATACTGCATATGTGATCTATTCGTTATATGTAGTGTAACAGTGCCAACAAGTTTTGTGATCATGAAAAATATGGTTCTCAAAGGAAAATCTCAAAAATCCCAGATGTTTATCTTCCCATATTTTCTTGGCTTTGACCCTGGATAGAAATATTGCAAAACGTAATCTCTCACAGTCACTCCTCCTAGATCAGACCCTGAGAGTGAAATAGGCAAGCCTATCCTTGAAAAACCTATGAGAAAGTATACATCCTTCACTGTAATAGGAACCACTTTGTTCATAATGTGAAATGCCTCAATAGCTGGATCCCATGCTCAAACTAGGAACTCCAAGAGTTCTATATGTTGCCTCATCCCTAACAAACAGAAGTACTTTAACAAGCCACAATATCTTAGGGATCTTACTGTACCTGGATCATTTAGGCAACCATATTCTGTTCTTCATTCTCTATTTCTCTCCATGTAATTGTCATTATAGTCCGATGAAGTCCTGAAACATAACCATAAGACTCATTAGACTCCTTTCAATGAAAAAAATTAGACAAATTTTGAGCATAGTGCAACAATAAAAAATTGAGATTGTGCCCAACGCAGTCTTGAACAAGGGACGGTACGTTGCATATGCAGCTAGACTTTAGTTTAGGTGCTCCACAACACACTTTTCAATGCTCAAGGGTGTGTTGTCCTCTTTGGAAGAAAAACTTACCCTAAGGGGATCAAAACCCTAAAAATTTGAAATGAAAGGAAATGAAATGATTACTGAAGGAAAGAGAGGGTTCATGGCACTAATCTGGATCGAACGACGATGAAAACCATCCATAGAAATGATCGCAATCAACCGCTAAAGTTTAGGGAAAAAAATAGGTTCAGAGCTCCAAAACTACAAATGGTAACTATTGAATGGTAAAAATGAATAGTAAAACTCTTTTTAAATAGTCATTTAATTATTTGCAAATCATATTTATTGCTGTGACTATGGTTTTATTATATTTTTATCATGAAACATGTATTTTTAATCCATTTGATGTTGTTCTGAATAGGTTTTACAACTCATGAACATATTAGTTGTGTAGATTTATTTCAAGAATGATTTGACCACAAAGCATTGCTTTATCCTTATTTTTCGAGATTTGTTAAAAAAGAAAAAGGACTTGAAGTGCACTTTTATCTCTTTTTCAAGCTTCGATAACAACAAAAAAGGAACCCTTGGAGTCTTCTTTTAGCTCTTTTTAGACTCCGATAATGTGAAAATATTTCCGAGCACTTGTATTCGAGCTCGTAAAAGTAAATGAATTGATATCTACTCAGTATAATTTTAACCCTTTTCCGAACTGAGATAGATTATTTACGAAAAAGGAATACCTTAGTCAAACATGACTAAAGAGGTTCTCTCAGATATTATTTTACACTTTTTCGTATCTGAGCGACAACTTTACGAAAAAGTACTTATGGAGTTTTCTTTCATCCTCTTTTTCAAACTCTCTAAATATGAAAAAGGACCGGGCTGTCACTGTCGTTAGGCTCGTTAAAACATAAAATAACGATGGGTTGGTCGATGATGGAAAGAATCGAGTTTCATTCATCACAAGACTCATTAAATTATTAAATAGCGATACATTATTTTCTTGAAGGGTTGAATTATAGATCAGGCATATGTTATCCTCCTCAAGCTTGTTAAAAAATAAATAAGTATAGGTCGACAAATGACTAGGGAAAATTTGGGAAAGTGAACAGAACTTTTTACGGTAGCAGGTTTCTCTTGAACATGACACTTCACTCCATCACTGTGACTATTTTGGTTGGGTAATATTCTTGACGGTTCATTCATACCTATGGTTCATCATACCTTCACTTCGGTTTTGGGTCATTGCTGCCAACTCATCTCAGTGTCGTCGATATGTTCAAGAGAAGTCATCCAGTGAATACTCATCCTTCTGCAATACTCATAAACCTTCATTCTCATGACATTCATCCCTAAAAATTGCTATATCAAGTCATACCTTTGTCTCCTGAATTAGTAACTCCCAACTCATTATCCAGGAAGTTCGCTTAGAAACATCATATTCCAGTACCATGAGGCTTGTTACAACATCGACAAGATCCTCACGTCTGGACCTTTGACCAAAATATTTTGTTTGGCATTCAACATAAAATCATCTATTCATGCCTTACAAAATGTATTGTAGTACCTTGAGGGCCATTGACATCAATGGTGGTTCTCTCACATTTGTTAACATCTCACATCATTGACTGGTAATCAAACGATGTCTTACCATGTTCAACTACAAATCATATATTCGCATGGATAGAATTTTACCCGAATGATCAAGTGAACGATATAAGAAGACCCTGGATCTAGTTTTAGCAATCTGGGCTGATATTTCATGATTATTGTACACATCATCTGTACAGTGACCTTACATACAGATCATCATTTGAACATGGGCCTATATCTGTAGGCATGTTTGTATCGGGCAACATTCCAATGTAGACGACTTTATCAACTATGTACATGTTATTAGATAGTTTATGTGCTAAGCATGGCAATTCCTTCCCTCAGAAATTCATGATCAAGAGGATATATCATGATGCAATGTATCGTAAGATTGATGTAGGTCGTCACTCTGCTTCAGCTCTAGCCCATCACAGTGTAAAGCATCTCATTCAAAAAATATTGTTATTATTATTTTGACTTCATGCTTTAGGGGGAAATCTGTTATAGGTCAAGTTGGGCACCATTCCCAATGACCTGGTCAAACTGGACATCATCCCTAGGACCATGAATAGGGTCTATCATTCCTTATCATTTCAGTTGCTACATGCCCTAAGAAAAAAAACAAGACAAATCATCCATGACTTCCATTGCAAGGTTTCCAATATTTGAAGTACATGATAAATCACCTATGAGCTCACCAACGCAGTCTCTCAGGGGGCTAATTTCTTTGCATATGCAGGTAACCCCACTCAAGGGTGCTCTGCAAAGCACTTCCTGACACTCAAGGGTGCGTTGGTCAAATTGGGAGTGAAATTCTCATTGTTCCATAATCTCCACTTGGCCAGTGCTTTCTAGAAGAGTGCATATGTGTCAAACTTCGAATCCATGTGTCCATTTGACACCTCAAATCTTGGGAACATGTCTTTCCTATTATTAGAAAGTCATTGATTATAAAAATACCTTCAACTCATCTATAAATTGAGCACAGATCCTAGTGCTTGAGAAGGAAGAAATTGAGTAGAGAAACGCTGATGGAATTTCAATTGAGGATTTGATTTGAGTGACATGCTGCTGGAGAGATGTGTATGGTGATAAGGATGGGATGATGCTAGAGATGGTGACATCAAATCAATCACTGGTTGTAACCTCCCCTTCTATCCATTAATAAAGATTGCTGCTTACTTTGCCACATATGTATATGTATAAGCTTTTGTCTTTCATATTATGAATTCTTATATGATGTATATGGTTCATGTTTCATTGATTTAACTGAATAACTTGAATAGGCATCTGTATATTGATATCTCTTTGCTGTTTAGTCTTCATTCTTGCAGGAAATATTTTGGCGATCTAGCTGGGATTTGAAGCTACAGCAAGAGCGACAGAATAAGAATTAGAAGCACTTGGACTCCAAGTAAGTTTCTTGATATATTCTGTGTGTCTATTTACTGTTATGAAAATTAGTTGCAAAGTATTTAACCTTTTGTTCTAAATGAGAATCACATTTAGGGAAGAATGTTTTTTCCGTGATCCATAATTATGCATAAAAAATCCAAATAAGCCTCTCTATTGAGAGGATTGACCTTGTTAGCGCTCAAATCTGCCTCAGGCTGAAGAAGGCGAGGTTCGAGGCAACATCAAACCAACCTTAGCCTCGTAGCTAGCCCTACGAGGACAGGAGAGGGCTCTCTCCGGGTCAAACTCAGCAAAAGGTTTTCGGAAGGGCTGAGATGACCAAAAGCATAACTGATCTTAGGCTAGTAAACTGGTATGAAAAGGGATTTTAATGAATGTTGGGTTTCTGGGCTGTGTGGGGCAAAGACAGCAAGAGCAGAGATTAAATGAAAAACGCATATTATCTCCTGAGGCAAGGTAAGCAAGAAATTTAACAATTAAATTGAGATAAACGGAATGACAAGACTGCTGAGAAGTCGACAAGGGCATAGAAGATGGATCCTTGTCGAACAGAAGAAAACATTAACTATGAATACTTCCTCAAGACAGAGCAAATAAATTGAATTCTGCCTTTCTCACTTAGAAACATTCAATATTGAAATGGCGATAAATGAAATGCGAACATAACGATGACATATGAAACAAAAGGAAAAACATTTGCTAAATTTCAAGCCACAGGAATCTCAGAAAACAGAGCTGTATTTCTTCATTAAAATCTCTGTCTAAGACTGTACAATAAAGCTCTAATTTTCTCCTACATCAACTCTCAGAACTCCCTCCCTTACAAATGAATTTTTTAATACATTAAATAAAAATCTGCTAAGGGAAAAAAACGAATCGGTCCAACAGCAAAGGTGCTGTTTCAACTGCAATTACCAAAAATAGGAAAGAGCGTTTTCATCTATTCTAAAACAGAACCGTGTCCATAAAAATTCTCTGATCATTAAAAGATAAATGCTGGAGCGCAGATCTCCATAGGATCAGGATTGAAATCTTAAACCAACTCGCATTCTTTGGTTGTGTTACATTTGTCATTTTAATAAAACAACTTTAAACTACAATCCTGTCCTTTCAGCTCATGGTGACAACTGTATTGAGCACGGTTGCATTCAACGTTTAATTTAAATTTATTTGCAAGAACGACCCAATAGGCAGAGCCACTCATCGAACTCCAACACGTCCAACACATCAACAATAACTCACAATCCGCCTTCTAAGAGCCACATCGCCCGTAATCCCACAAAATCTTCAAAGGATCCCAACAATCGCTGGCGGAAATTATGGAACAAAATCCTGTCTGTCTCAGGTTCTCCATGACTGAAACTCATCATCTGTTTCGCCATCACATTGAAAGTGAATTTCTTGGTTTCGGACTGTGCAGAGAAGGGGCGTTGTTCCATCTTCGGGCCAAGCACAGGACTCATCTGGTAACACTTACAACAATTCTGCCGCACTCTGTCCAGAACAACACGCACACACCTTCGCACTATCATCCAGAAAAGACAGAAACTATACATGAATAAACTTGATTTGCAGAATGCCCACGATGTGAAGCTCGACACTTCCAATGAGAACCCTACAAACCTGTGTAAATTTAAATAAACTAAGCGCGACTACCACCATAGTGCCAAAAAGAATGGCAGCCAGAGAACTATAGAATATGGCAATCAAAATCCAATGCCAAAGCCATCGGCTTTATCCATGCGCTTGCCATCATTACGTGAATACAGTTCTCCGCTCAGATACCAGGGCCTGTAGGACACAACCTGAATATATTCAAACATCACTGATTACATCGGTTTCCTTATTGTTTCACTGACTGGGACTCACAACTTAACTTTGTTTCAGGGTTGGAAAAACTGGGCACACAAAACACAACTTTTCTGAATCCTGCTGGCAAGTGGGTCGCTCTGCCCAGGTGGGTCGCTCACGTTGTAATTTTACATTGTGAAAATCGCCCCAGTGGGTCACTCTGCCCAGGTGGATCGCTCGCGCTCCAAAACCATACAGCCTTGTCCATTCTTTCGCTGTTTCCACAGCCTCAATTTCATTTGTCTTCCAGTGTTTTGCCATGTTTTTCAGAAAGAGGGTCATCTGGATTTGGTGCTCTTAACCGTGCTTGTATACTCAATAAAACTGTTCGAATTTGCAATGCTAGACTCCACTTGTCCTTGAGAATATCAAGGCATATGCGTCCAAGCTTATCAATATTTGGGTGGTAAATTTTTGTCAAAAAATGAACCTTTGGTGCTGCCATTGGATACTCCTCAGGCAGAAATAACTCCAACTTGAAAACACCCCCTGTAGCTTATATTGATTTTGCCTCAAATGTTCCTCATAAGGTTTGGTTTGACTCTGCCTCAAAGACATATTACTCACAGTGTCACTACTAACACGCACAAAATCACCTTGGATCACATTCCTTTGATCAATAAGACGCAGGGCATTCCCAGCGCTAACACAATCATTTGATTCAATAGCTGTGACAACGAAGTTTGTTTGGGCTTTCCAGTGAGACCTCTCCGAAATAGCTTGTAACTTACTTTGCCTCTGATTGCTGATGATGTTTTGTTTTCTTCTGCTTGTGTTTTTTGCAGAGATAGGAGCTGAGGAAACTGCTGCCATTTGAAGAGCGGGAGAATAAATTACATATTCTAAAACAACACATTTAATGATTTCTTCTTCAAAACAAAGTTTTGAAGAAGAATCAATCTCACAATTCTGAAGTAGAAATCGATCTCATACTGACATAAGACGGAGTCTAACAGACCTCAAGGAAGAAAGATAGGGCCTTCAAATAAACATAATTAGGTGACCAGGGGGAGTATTTGAAGATTACAAAATTTATGGCATGTCAGATTTGCTAGCAGAGATATTTGGGGATAGAAACCCATAATGATTTGAAAGAGGTTTGGATCGAATAGAGGCCCTATAGATTTTGTTCCATGTAGAAAAAAGTTCCTGAATCCCATTAGGCCACCTAATTTTTTAGTAAAGAGGGCTAAGGGCCAAAGTGCAAATGGATTTATTGAAGGAACATTTGAGAAAGAGGTGAGGGATAGATTTTTATTTGACTTTGCACAAAGGGCGCCTCGATGGGCCCTGTATTCCCATATTTCTTAAGTCATGTCTGTCTGATCCCGATACCCTAGGATCCAAAAAACACCTCAGAGCACTTAACAAAGGCCCTAGTGGAGCTGAAGGTCTCAGAAGATGAAGCTCAAATGGTGCAAAAATATTTAGATGAAGCGAAGGTTGCCATGGATGGAAAGGAAAAGCTAATCTTGTCTTTGCAGAAGGAGATGGACACTGCTCGCAGAGAGTCCCAAGAACTAAATAAATCAGTCAAAGACTTTGTTGAGGAGGTAAATCCCCTCTGCGGACACAGGCGATCCCTACTAGACCAACAGGGGTCTAGCAACAAACAAACAATGCTATGACGCAAGCTCCTAGTTACGAAATGAAAGACTTGGGATAAGAGCCTACCTGGATTCCAACGCTAGATCTGAAGAAGAAGATGCCCCCGTCCTTCAGCCCTGGCAGATCACAATCCTTCCACGATCTCCGTGGACGAACACCTGCACACAGAAGAGACGAACACAGGGGTCTAGCAACAAACAAACAATGCTATGACGCAAGCTCCTAGTTACGAAATGAAAGACTTGGGATAAGAGCCTACCTGGATTCCAACGCTAGATTTGAAGAAGAAGATGCCCCCGTCCTTCAGCCCTGGCAGATCACAATCCTTCCACGATCTCCGTGGACGAACACCTGCACACAGAAGAGACGAACAGATACATGCATAGGAACCGGCATACGTAACTAAATATCGGTCAGAAAAGATATTACTCGCATTAACATGATTGCAAAAGGAGTGGAACCATAATCATAGTCATCTATTAAAGTGATAAACGAATAGAAGTTACAACCGAGTTCTGACGTCGCGGCCTCCTTCGTACGGGTCCCCGGTTGTCCACGTCTCGCAAAGCTCGCCAAGGAAAGGGAAACCTCTCCAGAGTCTCGTAACAATGGTCTCCTTGCTTAATGGGCCTTAAGGGAAAGAAGGGATTCTTTACAGCACAAAGGCACTTGGGAATAGGGAGATGCAAAGCTTCAGCACTTCAAGACCAGCTTGCCATGGATCTGAGCAAGATTTTATAGATGGGGAAGGAGGGAGTTGGGATCCCTATTATTATGGGATTGGCCCTATCAACAAGGAAGGTTCCATAGAAGGTGGCAAAACCACTTCCCTTCCATAGAACTCCCGCAGCCAAACCTCCCAACTCCAGATAGGCAATGGTTGTGAGTTTGTTTGAACTCAACTTCCGCCATCCATATTTAAAAAACAGTCCCTAAAATGGGTGGCGCGATTGCTGCTCTATGACAGAGCGCCAAGTGGCGCGACCTCTTTACAGGATTTCCCTGATTGGCGCGAGCACTGAACTGTCTACCCGCGCCAATGCAAAAAGAGCTGTTTTCATGGATTTTGCAAGGAGATGTCTCAAGGGGAAATGAAGCTCATACTCAGAGGGATGCATTGATGATGTTTTCAAGGCATGACAGTGTTCACAGGTCACATAATGGGTCCTCCATTGTGCGGGATGGGGAATGGTAGGGACGGTGACAAATTACTGTGTAACAGATGCCCCCTAAAGCATGAGGCCCGAGAGAGAGGGGTGAAATGCTTTACGAGAACATGTCCAACTGAAGGCCCGCCGTCGGAAAACCTGCACAGAAAGATACAACTGATATCTCAAGTACATGATGTATATATATGGTATGGACGCAGCCATCCGAACAGAGTATGCTATAATCCGGATCCGGGGTATGGGCGCAGCCATCCAACTAAGATCAAACAAATAGACTCAGGTATGGTCGCAGCCATCCAATCATTGAGTCATGTACATAATGACCATAATCCACAGTCGCAGCCTGGATTACAACAGACACAATCCAGGGTCTTGCGCTCCATCTCGACCCAAACAAGTACAAGTTCTAGCATGCGAATGTGTGAGCTGATGTCGAACATGCAAGAACATCGTCTGATTACCAGCCAATGATGAAAGCCGTTAACGGACGCGAGAGAAACCACCAATAATGACGATGGTCCTCAAGGTACTACAGGTACAATCTACGGCGTGTGAATAAATGAGCTGACGTCGAACACCCGCAGAATCATCCGATCGGAGGCCAATAATGAAAACCTCTCGTCGAATGCGACGAACCTGCCATTAAGGCATGCAGGCTCCAAGGTACCATCGGGAGTCTCTAGACCAACTTCCTGGATAATGAGTTGAAGTCGACAGGAAGTGACCTTGATCGAAGGTGGGCCATAATGATTCCCACATCATCGACACGAGACAGAGGAACATAATGTTTGTTGTGAATTAGGATCACATGAGAAACCGAGGAAGGTTGATATTTGCAGAGGCCAACTTCTCTTGAACATATAAACGGCACGACAATGGACTTGGCAGTATTTGACATCAACAGATCAAAGGTCATGGCGACGAGGCAGTGAACAGATGAGAGGTCAAAAGAGATTACCCAAACCCATGGAAGCAAAGTGAAGCAACGAGATGAGATGTCCCCAACCCGACACGAATGCGGACAAGTGCCATGTTCAAGAGCGACATACTGCCGACGACAACGACGATGGTTCCATTTTCCCCCACCATTTCTGGCGAGTACCCCAATTATTTTTGATAACAAGCTTGAAGGGGATAGCATATGCTTGTGATATAAGTCCGCCCTTCGGGCGAATCCATCCTAGTGCATTTAACGAGTCTTAGGAAGGAGAAACTCGGAGAACGTCATTTCGACGAAATCCAATGTCATCAGGGTTTAACGAGTCTGACAAAGGAAGAACTCGGCGTCTTTTCATGTTTAGAGAGTTTGAAAAGACGCGGAAAAGAAAACTCCACAGGTCCCTTTTCGTAAATAGTTCCCCAGATCCGAAAAGGTAGAAAACAATATCCGGGAAAACCTCCTAGTCGCGATAGGCTAGGGTATTCCTTTTTCGTAATCGATCCAGCCCAGCCCGAAAAAGGGTTAAACTTATATTGGGTGAATGTCGATTCGTGTCCATTTTAACGAGATCGAAACGACAAGGGCCTCGGCGATCTTTTCATATTTAGAGAGTCAGAAAAGAGCTGAAAGATGACTCCAGAGTGACTTTTTCGTGTATTTACCGAGTCCGAAAAAGTATAAAATACAACTCGTTTCCACCTTCTAAGTCGCAAAAAACCTGTCACTGCACATACCCAACAAGCGTAAAATCCATTTTCGACATAATACATGCAAATATTTGACAAGAAATAACTTTAAAAACTCATTTTAACGTCGAAAAGTTATAAATATGTCCAATGGTAAAAAATAAAATTACTTTTTACTATCTACCTTGTGGAGAGTGGCAGTGGTCCATTTGGAGCAGAATCTTCTGACGGCGATTGCGACCGATCCAGGCAACCATTCAGCGTCTCGTCTGTGACAGGTAAGAGGCGCTCCTTTTCTCTTTCTTTCCATGTATTTTTTAATGAATTCCCTTAAAAAACCAGCTCTATAAGGGCACTCTTGAATTTTTAGGGCCGGCCCAAGTGGCGCGGGTATCGGGCACGGACCCGCGCCACTGAGCTCTTTTCATCAAAGGGCCCGCGCCACGTGGCGCGACTGTCAGCAAAACAGTCGCGCCAGCGGCGCAACCCAAATTTCCGCCTAAAAAAACCCCTATTTATGCCAAATTTTTTGAATTTTTAAGCTTACAGAAGATCTAATTAAGGGCTTTGAACCATGTGAATGCAGATAAACAGTCAGAATGGTGATTGAATGGAAGGAACGGGAACACGGAGATGAGGACGAAGAGGCCATGCAAAATGAGAATTGCATGAATGCTCTAAGGGATTGTGGCTTAAAGAAATTCTTCCTCACGCCATGCTTACGAGCTCAGCCTGAGCTCCTCCAATATTTGATCAACCTCTGGGATGAAAATGACCAAGTATTCAGAATACGAGACCAGGTGTTGGAATTGGAGGTCACTGACATTTATTTCGTTACTGGATTATCCCGCAGGGGTCCAATCCCTGTACTGACTGGGAGCAGACCATCAGGGGAGAAGATGGAAGAAGTAATGGCGCGGGTGTGCGGTGGGGCACAAACAGGAACAGGGAGTAAGAAGGTATACATCTCAACCATCCCTGACCTAGCACTGAGAGTTGTACTCCACACCATTACGCGGGCTGCTGGATCGCAGGCACCGCACGAGGCTACAAAGACTCAACTCTTACTGGCCTCAGAATGCATGGGTCCCCGGTTGTATGACTGGGCAACAGCTGTCACCATTAACATGAAAAGGAAGCTCACAAAGTGCAAAAAGGGCAAACTGAAGCAGTTTGGGTATGGTTCCATCTTGGTGTCGTTCATTCTGGAACGCATACCAACCTTCCAGGGCCAAGAGGCCCATGTGGCGAGTCCGGTACCACGAGAGCCGAGAATGGCTCGCTGGGCAGCACTGATGCCCAGATCTGGAGGCGGGCAACAGATGTCCTGGAAGCCCGAGTTCTTCAGATGGATACGGTGCCAACTGATCGTTGTGGAAGATTGGCCCTATGCGGGAACTGACTTTACAGGGGACCCGGATCTCCCGCTACCAGAAGGAGACCACTGGGACGAAGAGCTGGGTAAGACCTCATATTTTGATTTTATGTTTATATGATTTTTATTAATACACAGTTGTCTTAACACAAATATACATGCATGCAGATGTAGGACCTGAGAGACCAGCCGGGATGTCTCCTATCTTCCGGAGGACACAGCTCGCCCCTGAGATCCAGGGGGAAGGTGCCGGAGGAGGGGCACTAGTTCAGAACCTTGAGGGGATCGTTCATGGGATCCCAGACTATGCTCGACTGTCAGATGTACCACTGGAGTACCAGCGCCATACGGTGGGAGTCCCAAATCGGCTCCACCGAATCCTGAGGCGGCTAGTGCGTGCAGTAACGTGCTATCATGAGCACCATGCTGATTAGTCTCTAGGATTTAGCCACACCTATTTTTTGAGAGACTCAGTGTCTCCGGATGTATTAAGACACTTATGTATATTTTGTGAGTTTTATGTGACACACTTCTATGTAAACATTTCGATATCTATATATGCATATCTATTTCTGGATGAGTCTTCTTTACATGTGATGATGATTTATAAATTGCGCAAATGTTTATCTAACACCAAATTTGCTACTGTATCTGCTAATGCATTCAAATGTCTGGGTATATGATGATATGTAATATATTCAAAATTCCTTTCCAGTAATCGAATACGCAAATACAATCGTAAAATGGACGGGTTTCTTACCGAATAGTGCCCGTTCAGCTGCAACACTACAAGCTGCGAATCTAGGTACACGAGCAATTCACGGATACCAAGGTTTACTGCCTCTGTTAATAATTCCAATACGGCGCTATATTCCGCGATATTGTTCGTGGTACGTCCTAAACAAACACCTTGCAGGTCGATCAACTCACCAGCAGGATCGTAGATTACCCAGGCTGCAGAAGACAGATTCCTGGTACTGCGGGAGGCACCGTCCGCGAAACCAACAAACGGATGAGTAGACATCTGCACAACCAGGAAGACTCGATTAGCAGAAAGACGTTTACAAAGCACACCACACCATGCACACAAATGACAATCACACACCTATGTACACACACCACACCAAGAAATCATTTCAGGCGTAGTACTTCTTGAGGTACAGCCCATTTCTGGGCTGCGCTAATGGAACTCCTTCGTAGTCTATAAGTTCGTAGGCCCCATTTTTCAAAACACGTTTTACTATGTAGGGACCGTGCCACATGGGCTGGAGTTTACCGGCACCAAGCTTATCATGTGCCTGATCATACAAGAGGACTAGGTCTCCTTCAATGAAAGAACGGGGAGAAACAGATTGATCAAAATGAGATTTGACCCTCTTCTTTTGTGCTTCGATGACCAAAGCAGCTAGACGACGGGTTTCATCCAACCGTTCAAGATACAGAAGACGCTCTTCCTCAGGAGAAGTATCCGGTAAGAGCTCCACAGCTAACTTAAGCGAAGGAATTTCACATTCAACCGGCAAAGTAGCTTTCAGACCGTACACCAGTTGGAATGGTGTGAATCCGGTTGCACTTTTAGCAGATGTTCGGTACGCCCAGAGAGCTGAGAACAGTTGGAGATGCCAACTGGATTTATGAATCCCAACTGGTCGTTGAAGCATAGTGACCAAAACCTTGTTCACCGCTTCAACCTGACCGTTCGCTTGAGGGTAGTATGGCGTTGAGCTGTCGTGACGCAAGCCCAACGCAGCTGTCAGCTCCGCCATCATGTAATCACGGAAATGAGTACCATGATCAGTGACGATAGCTTGAGGGACCCCGAATCGTGCAATAACATGGTTGAATAAAAAAGAAGCAGCCGTTCTTCCGTCAGCAACAAGTGTAGGCATCGCCTCGGCCCACTTAGTGAAGTAGTCGACGTCGACGATGATATACGCATGCCCCCCGGCCGAGTGAGGGTTACACGTCATAAAATCTACGCCCCATTTCGCGAAAGGGCCGACGGTAATAACGGGATGCAAAGGCAACGACGGCGCGCGCATCTTGCGCTGAAAAATCTGGCACGGATGGCATTTTCGGACTGCAGTGATGCAATCCTTGAATATAGACGGCCAGAAGTAACCTGCCCTCAGAATCTTTTGGGCAGTGGCATATCCGGACATGTGTCCACCACAGGCGCCACTGTGGCAGTCATTCAAGACTTTCTCAGCCTCGTCCAAGGTAAGGCATCGTCGGAGCACCGAATCTACTCCAATACGATATAGGGTATCTCCCACTATGCGGTAGGGTTGGGACTGGTGCCGAATCCGACGGCGTGCAGCTTTATCCAACTCAGACCGGAATGTGGCGGTCTGAAGATACACTATGATGTCCCCATACCAAGGATCACGGGTATCGATAAGAAACAACGTTTCGTCCGGAATATGATCTTCAGAGTGTTCAGGAAGAGAGTCTGTCGGGAGAGAACAAATCAAATCCGCGAAGACCAGTGATTTAGTTGAATTGGCAGTGGTGAACTCCAAATCAAACTCCTGCAGGATGACAATCCATTTGGAGTACTTGCCCCCCAGCAATTGTCTGGAAAGAATATATGTCATGGGGTTGAAGTCTGAAACCACTGTGATCGTGCGCAAAAGGATGTAATGGCGGAAGCGCTGTACAGCGTGTACGGCTGCTAAGGCCAACTTCTCAACATGTGCGTAACGCGTTTCCGGGTTGAGAAGGTTCCGAGAGAGGTAATAAACAACATGTTCATCACCGTTCTCATCATCCTGCACCAAGACCATGGCGATGGTGCTTAATGCGGTGGCTAGATACAACGTAAAGTCGCGGTGGTAGTCCGGAGGACGAAGCAACGGAGCATTGACTAACAATGTCTTCAGCTTCTCAAAGGATTCTTGAGCGATTTCGTCCCAATGAAAGGGAACATTCTGCTTTAATAAACGAGTGAATCCTTTGGCCACCTCGGCGTAGTTCGGGATGAAGCGCCTAAGAAAATTCGCTTTCCCTTGCAGACTCTGCAACTGATAAAGGGAGGAGGGTGACGGGAGATTTATAATGGCCTCAACCTTCAGAGGGTCGAGGCGAATACCGTCTTTCGAGACTATAAAGCCTAAAAGACGGCCAGAGTCGACGCAGAAGACGCACTTATGAAGATTCAGCCTAATATTGTAGCGTCTGCAACGAAGAAATATCTGGCGAAGATGTTCCGGATGATCCTCTCGCTTACCCGAATGGGCAGGCAAGTCGTCCAGGTAAGGCTGGACAATATGGCGAATATCATGAAAAGCATATGACATGGCACGTTGAAACGTGGCGCCAGCGTTCTTTAAGCCGAACGGGAGTTTTTATATGCAAAAGTGCCCCACGGACAGATGAATGTGGTCTTATGTTGATCCTCAGGTGCAATGTTAATCTGGTTGTAACCTGAGAAACCGTCCATTAAGGAGTAGATCTCACTCCCGGCGCAATCGTCAATAATCTGATCGATAAACGGAGTGGGATAATTGTCCTTAGGACAGGCGCGATTGATATCGCGATAATCTACACAGACTCGAATGGTACCCTGCTTTTTATCGACGGGGACGATATTGGACACCCATTCTGTAAGGGGGATAGGATAAATAAACCCCGCGTTCAGAAGTTTTTCAACCTCTGCCTTGATAGCGGCGGCTTTCCGAGGATGCATGGGACGCAAGCGTTGGCGCACGGGTTTCGCACTTGGATAGGTTGGAATCTCGTGCACGACAATACTAGGATCAATTCCCGGCATTTCCTCGTAGGACCATGCAAAAACATCTCTGAACTCTTTGAAAAGTTCCGTATAGACCTGGATCTCTTCGGGAGAACCGGTCACACCCACATGAATGTTCTCAACAATCCCTGGTTTGACAGAGATGTTGATAGGAACCGTTTGAGTAATGTTACTCAGATTGCCTTCCGAAAAGACCTCATGCGTCAAAATCGGTGTTTGAAGAGGAGGGGAAGGAACCTGAGTAGCATAGCGCTCGAGACAATCCGTCATTGCCCCCAAGCTAGGCATAAACGAGGAACGATGATGCCCATCGCCCCAAGGTAGCTCCTCCAGAGACATAGTTTCAATTATAGCCTCATCGGAGGGAAAAGTCTCTCTAAGGGGATCAGGCGAATCAGCCTGACCAAGCCAGGGGGATTGTGAGTAGACGTCAAGAGCCATGCTCATCGGAGCATGCTGAGGAGGTGGAGGGTCCGATGCAGCAACAATCTCACAGTAGCTGATCTCTACTAGCGTTAAAGGCATGGACTCTCCAAACTCATATACCTGCTCAGGTGTAGGAATCAGCCAGGGGTCATCAGTCCTGGACAACATATTGACTTGGGCGGTATTCGGTGGCGGCGCAGGGAAAATACCCATGAGGACTGGGTCTTTGAAAAGACCAGGTCCTATGCTGTCTGGTGGATTCGGAATTTGATCCACATACGGCACGTTGTTCTCGGAGCTCGAGGTAAAAAATGACAACTGGTCTACCGTAACAATCTTGCCCTCGTGGGGGAACTTGATGAATCGAAAGACAGTAGACGGCACGCAGAGCATGGCATGGGTCCAGCTGCGGCCAAGAAGTATGTTGTAGTTGAGTTTAGCGTCAACTACTTCTACCTCCACGTTGACAGTTTTTCCCTGTAATGTAATCGCCAGACTCTCGAGAACTCCCAGGGGTTTAGATTCCCGGCCATCAAATGCCTCAAGGGCATTGGGAGATGATGATAAAGTTGGAGAGCCGATGGCTCTCCAACAAACAGAGGACATAACACAAGTAGATGCACCCTCATCTACGACGGCTCTGTGAACGTCCAGGCCGTTAATCCTGACTTGAATAATCAAAGCGATTTGATGTGGAAGCCGGGGAGTAAAATTCTCCAGATCAAAGGTGAGAAGGCTCGAATCGGCGGGATCAATACCACCGATGGCAGACAGCAAAGCCTTCCATTGTGAAGGACAACTTTGAAGAACCTCAAGTGCAGACATGGCACACGGCACCTGGGCCAGATCCTCAACAATACTGTAATGTTGGGCGGCACGGGCGTTTGGATTATAAGAGGATCTCCGAAGAACACCCTTGGGAGGTGGCTTCACAACGGGTTCGAGAGTCGGCTTCTCAATTTCCAATGAACCAGAAGCAGACGCGGGAGGCGGTCCATCCGCCACTGCCTTCCCGGGCGCCTGCTGTTGATTATTGTAATCCTTGGACCTCGTAGCGATAGTGATAGGTGCATTAGTCTTCATCATGAAAACTTGAGACCCAAACGGTGCAGATGATGAACCTTGTTCGACCATCTGGGTCTGCTGAGATGGAAATGGCTCCTTTAAAACAGACGGAGTTCCCTTTGAGCCTTTAAGAAGTTGACTGACTTCGGATCGTCTTGGACAATCTTTAGTGTAGTGGTCTCCTTCACAGATGAGGCAAGGAAATTTCGGCTTACGTTGTGAGCCATCCTCAGATCGAGACTTAGATTCCGGTTTTGGGGCATCAGATCTTGATTTGCCTTTGCCCTTCTTCTTCCCCTTGGAGGATTTGTCCGCAGGATTGGCCTGGACGGCATTTACCTCCGCGGTTTTACCAGAATCGGATGAGGCGGGATTGGCAGAGGGATTATGGGAAGAATTAGCCTTCTGCCTCCCATTCGAAGACTTCTTCGAATTTTGAGAAACGGAACCAATGACACCATCCACGGAAGGGGTGGGTTGGGTCTTTTTGGCTCCGGGCCGTGGTGCATCAGGCAGGATGTCATAAAGCGTGCCAGATTGTGAATAAACAAGATCCAAGTACTGGGCACGTGCGATAGCTTGTTCTTCTGTCACACACGCTCCCATTGCGATATCCTGAGCGATTTTGTTCACAAAGGAGGTGGTGAACCAGTGAGTCAAAATCTGATCAGGTATGTGAAACTTGATCAGTCGACGACGGCGCCGCCATTCATGGATGTGATCCGAGATGTGAGTGGCCGAGTCCTGCTTCAGGGAAGACAGGAGGTGCGTCCCAGTCTCATACCGGACTGGTAACTGGAAATGCGTGAGGAAAGCCATAGCTAACGAGTTGAAATCCTAAAAAATACCACGGGACAGCTCTATGTACCACTTAGCAGCAGCTCCTGTTAACGTACGCTGGAAAAGACGCAAACGAACTGAATCGTCAGTCCAAGAGTTAGACGAACACCAGAGGTGATACGTCATCACATGCGCTTGGGGGTCTTCTCCAGATTTGCCCTCAAACTTGGGACAGTCTCCTGGTATCTTGGTCGGAACCGGGGGCCAATATGGATTATGAGCAATCGGATCATTGGTCAACTTCGAAACGTCCGGTAGATCCAAGGTAGCCAGGAACGGCAATGGAGGGTTAATTCCCATGCCAGTCCCAGAATAAGGTCCGGTACCCATGCTCCACAATGGTTGTGAATATCCCTGCCCCCATGGGTTCTGTCCCGTAGGATTCTGACCGTGAGGGGCATAATTCGTATAGCCAGACTGATTTGGTTGCTGGTAACCATTGTGTGGGGCCTGATAACCAGGGTTCGGGACCTGATTAGGCGTCTGCCCCGTATAAGCAGCGTTTGGATTTGGCTGCTGAGCATAGTTAGAACCGTGAGGAGGAGGAGGATACTGAGAGCCTCCAGAGTGGTTATAGTTCGGTTGAGATTGACCATGAGGATAATAACCACTCTGAGGATGAGTATACTATTGATAAGTGGAACCCTGCGGAGCCTGGTACGTAGGGCGCAGCTGTTGATTTGGCTGCGGCATTGAGTGAGCAGGCTGGTGAGCAGAGTGAACAGAATGAGGGGGCTGGCCTGAATGAACAGGTTGACCCGAATGAGGGGGCGCTCCTGAATGAACAGGTTGGCCCGAATGAGGGGGCGGCGCTGGTTGCGCAGGCTGCCCTGGTTGTAAGTGAGCCCCAGGTTGCACCGAATAAGCCGATTGGCCTGGAGGCGGGACACCAGGTTGTACCGGATGACCCGGTTGGCCTGGGGGTGGAACAGGACCAGGTGCTTGCTGGAAACCAGTTTGACCCGAAGCAGAACCATAAAGTGGTCCTTGCTGATATGCAACGTTAGAGACAACAGGATACTGCAGTTGCATCGGTAAGGAAGGCTGGATTTGCCCCCGAGGTCCATAGGTCGGTCCCTGTTGATACCCCGGCTGAGGCTGAGCAGGTTGACCAGCAGGGTTATAATATGGTCCTTGCGGATTATAGAATGGCCCTTGCTGGCCCGCAGAGTAGCCTTGATTGGGCTGTCCCTGTGGGTCGTGCTGATAGCCAGGTTGGCCTGCAGGTTGACCTTGGAAAGGTTGTGCCTGCAAGTTCTGAGCCTGGTTGTACGGTAAACCTTGAACATAAAGATAGGCCTCAGGAGCAGGGAGACGCAAAATATCCCCATGCTCGTCAAGCTGACCCGGAAAACCATACACGGGAGTGTCGTCTTGTGCATAGTGCGAAAAGAAAGACCGATAAGGATCTTGGGGGAGCTGTCCAGCTCCGGCGTTCGGCTGCTGTAAAAACAACCGATACTCCTCCGGAGAGATAGTCTCCGGTATAGCAGTAGCTAGATAAATGTCCTCTGGAGTTGGCCCAGATCTAGAAGCAGATGCTGAGGCAACAGCAGAAGAGGCAGCCACACAAACGGTGGGTCGCACGGGAACAGAAGTGACGGGCGTCGAAGGAGACACCCCGGGTGTAGTGGCAGCTGGCCTCGAAGCAGGAGATGATATTCCCATAGAGGCAGCAGCTGAAATAATCTGACCCAGAGATCTGTATCCCTGTGGTAAAGAAGGACCAGCTGACGATGTGGTAGCCGGCTCAGACTCGTCTCCCTCAAACAATCTACGAGGGATGCGCTGGTAGTCATCAGACCCGGGAATTTCCTCACCAAAATTACTCATGGTTGATCCTGCCGTTAAATCACGCAGAAGACGGCGAGGACTAGGAGGAAAAACAGCAGCAATAAACGGCGAACCCGATGTAAGAGAAAGGAAATCAGCTCCTAATCTCAATTCAGACAGAGGGTCCGAAAAGGGCCAGTGGAAGTCAACTGGCTCTCCAAAGGGTTGCTCGGTGAGGACCGGTCCCCCGTCAGGGAACTCGGAAACAACAGGCTGCTGTGGTTCAACAGAAGGCTCAGAAGCCTCTGAAGAATCGTCCGTGTAAGGACTACCAGTAGACGAAACTGAGGGTTCCGCCACCATGACAAAAGACTAGAAGAAGAGAACACACACACACACGGGCTGAAAATGAATTAAGACACACGATCAAACAGTCACAAGCAATATCTAAACAGGTGTGTTATCGTGGGAGATTGATTTTACCACATTGGAAAATAAACAAATCCTACCGTTTCATGTTTTAAGAGTCGAGAAACGATAAAAAGATGACTCTATCTCTTTCAGAGTTGACACAAGCGTGAAAGGACAAGCGCTTGACGGTCTTTTCAAGTTTAGGGAGTCAGAAAAGACCAAATGGCTGCTCAGGAAAAACTAGGCACAAAGGGTGTACCAAATATCCGTGAACTGCAATATACACCTTGGTTTCAAAAATGAAACAGAAATCGACCAAGGACTTTCCGTACGTGCAGGTAGTCTCCCCGAATGCTGTGTTCGGTGTATCACGGGTAAAGGCGGCAGACTCGGCTTCCTGTGGATAAAGGATTGCAAACCTATAGGGGTCTCCCTTTATATACTCGACGGTACGGGGAGCGCAAGTCCGTACTAGTGCTGTCTAAAGCCAATAGGCGGACGACAGCTGCTAGGTTTAACGACGCCGGAACACGTCTCTAGCCTAGACCTTCTAAATATGTTGCGTTAAGTTCCAATGTTGCCTTAGGTTAATTGAATGAATTTTACGGTTGATCTTCAATTAAGTTTCAATTTCCAGGCCTTATCGTATGTAGTGTCTCCTAAATGCAAGCTATATGCCACGATGCAACATTTCGTTCGATGAAAACTAGTTAAATGAGAGTTGAGAGCTTTTATACAAACGAAATGAACGGAATAAAAACAAGAATGTCTCTAATGCAACTAATGCAATTGCACACTTTTCATTCAAACACTAATCACTAGTAATACGGAAAAGATGACAATTTGCACTAATTAAAAACAAAAGAGACTATATATTTTTTTGATTTTCAATGTTTAATGGCTAATGTGCACTGAAAACAAAAGGAACAATTGGAGAAATGATAACTAAGAGAGCGAAGCAAACAACATTCACTCAATCAAAGCAAGCAACCAAATCTCTAAATCGACCCAAAGTCTCTCAAATCGAAGAAAGACTCGAAAACACCCAATGGACCGTGTGATCTGGGTCCAAAGCAAGGGCAAACGAATTCTAAATGAAAGAATGAACAATCACTCAAAAGACGCAACAAAACAATCAAATACTGCTAAGAGGGCGTGGAGAATCAAACAACAAGCTGACAGGACAATCAAGACACCAAAACTCCCAAGGAGGGCTCGATTCACTATGCCACTAGATGCCCTAGGGCTCAAATCGTGAAACCGATAGACAGAGGAAAACAACCAAAGGATAGCGGTGAATTCCGGTCAAACAAGACTCCAATACACTCAAACAATCAGGAAATCAAGAAGAAAAGTACTGGTCAAGCTCAGAAAGCCAAAAATTGAAGAAACTCAAAAAAGTCACAGGGGTGGCGCGACTGTGGCCTCGAAACTAGCGCCAGAGGCCGAGTGGCGCGAGACAGACAAATGCAACACGCGCCAAGTGGCGCGACTGTCAGGTAAAAACCCGCGCCAGTCGAGTTCTTAAATGAAAATTAAAAAACAAGCTAATCTGAAAAGAGACCAACACAAGCTAAGCAAACCAAGAGGCTAAAATAATGAAAGAATCCAACCCAGAAGGTTCATCAAGCAAGGAGAAACAATCAAAGCGAACCAATCATAAACGGGACGAGGAAAACCGGACGGCTCCCCAGTGGAGTCGCCAATTTGTTGAGGAGGTAAATCCCCTCTGCGGACAGAGGCGATCCCTACTAGCCCAGCAGGGGTCTAGCAACAAACAAACAATGCTATGACGCAAGCTCCTAGTTACGAAATGAAAGACTTAGGATAAGAGCCTACCTGGATTCCAACGCTAGATCTGAAGAAGAAGATGCCCCCGTCCTTCAGCCCTGGCAGATCACAATTCTTCCACGATCTCCGTGGACGAACACCTGCACACAGAAGAGACGAACAGATACATGCATAGGAACCAGCATACGTAACTAAATATCGGTCGGAAAAGATATTACTCGCATTAACATGATTGCAAAAGGAGTGGAACCATAATCATAGTCATCTATTAAAGTGATAAACGAATAGAAGTTACAACCGAGTTCTGACGTCGCAGCCTCCTTCGTACGGGTCTCCGGTTGTCCACGTCTCGCAAAGCTCGCCAAGGAAAGGAAAACCTCTCCAGAGTCTCGTAACAATGATCTCCTTGCTTAATGGGC